>SJYW01036270.1:257013-289703 GCA_006410735.1 Raphicerus campestris | reverse complement strand
CTTGATTCCAGCTTGTGCTTCTTCCAGCCCAGCATTTCTCATGATGTACTCTGCATATAAGTTAATACAGCCTTGACGTACTCCTTTTCCTATTTGGAACCAGTCTGTTGTCCATGTCCAGTTCTAACTGTTGCTTCTTGACCTGCATATAGGTTTCTTGAGAGGCAGATCAGGTGGTGTGGTATGCCCATCTCTCTCAGAATTTTCCAGTTTCTTGTGGTCCACACAGTCAAAGGCTTTGGCATAGTCAATAAAGCAGAAATAGATGTTTTTCTGGAACTCTTGCTTTTTCGACAATCCAGTGGATGTTGGCAATTTGATTTCTGGTTCCTCTGCCTTTTCTGAAACCAGCTTTAACATCTGGAAGTTCGCAGTTCATGTATTGCTGAAGCCTGGCTTGGAGAATTTTGAGCATTACTTTACTAGCGTGTGAGATGAGTGTAATTGTGCGGTAGTTTGCGCATTCTTTGGCATTGCCTTCCTTTGGGATTGGAATGAAAACTGGCATTTTTCAGTCCTGTGGCCACTGCTGAGTTTTCCAAATTTGGTGGCATATTGAGTGCAGCACTTTCACAGCATCATCTTTCAGGATTTGAAATAACTCAACTGGAATTCCATCACCTCCACTAGCTTTGTTCATAGTGGTGCTTTCTAAGGCCCACTTGACTTCACCTTCCAGGATGTCTGGCTCGAGGTGAGTGATCACACCACCGTGATTATCTTGGTCATGAAGATCTTTTCTGTATAATTCTTCTGTGTATTCTTGCTACCTCTTCTTAATATCTTTTGCTTCTAATAGGTCCATACGATTTCTGTCCTTTATCGAGCCCATCTTTGCATGAAATGTTCCCTTGGTAAGGAACTTTTAGAAAGTTAAGGGCTTTTAGAAAAAATTAAAATCTAAAGTATTTACATGTTTAAAACAATGTCAGATTGTGTGCTGAAAAATATCATAGGAAAGAGCAGATAAAGGTATCAGATTAAATACCAAATGCCTTTATCTGCTAGAACACAGCACCCCCACTCATTGCTTCCCTAGATAACATGTCAATTCCATGTAGGCATGTTGTATTAGCTATTTCCAGTTTGCCCAAGAACTGGCATTTCTAACAAGTGTCCATTGACCAGGTGCTGCCTTTCCATGAATGACAACTCTGTGTGTCATGCTGAGAAAGAGAATTTGTCTCATGCACCAGTAGTTCTCAAAGTTTACATGCTTCACAACAGCCTATAGGCTTTTGCTGGGTCCCTGGGTTTTGGGAGACCTGGGTGGGACTGATAAGTTACAGTTCTAACTGGTGCCCAGGTAATGCTGATATTTCTAATCTCAGAAACACTCTTTGAGAACTACTGTTCTAGACAGAAATGCTTGATTTTAAGTCAATTAATATTTTAGATATTCCTCTCTGGTTTCAGGGTGATCAATGTAATGGTAAAAAGAATGCACTGAATAGGAAATTTTAGGAAGCTGGAGACATGAGGAAAACTACTTTCCTGTCATTAGTGGCAAAGGGGATAGCACATATTTAATAAAATATGTGGGAGAAAATGTGAGATTCTTCCTCAGGGAGAGGGATGATGCAAATCAAAATTGTAAAACTCTGAGAAAAGTAAAAAGTCAAAAGATCATGCATACTAAGTGAAGAAAATAATTTTAGAGGATAAATTGGTTTCTGGGAAAAAATAAAAGCTCACTTCAGTGATATGATAAGATCAGTATATGTACATGAAAACATAACATTTCACTTTAAATATTTTTTCAATTTCAAAAATATGATAAACTATTTATACTCAATGTCTATATTATGGGAAGGAAAGCATCTAAACTCTTTGATTTTGTTTTTACTTTGAAAAAATCAGTTAGAATTTTTTGTATTTGTGTGTAAGATAATTAAATCAGATAAAATGCATTCCTGAATAAAAAGTTATTTTATTAAGCCGAGGAATTCTGTGGGACCCTAAATGTGGAAATATGGGAAAGAACAACCATATGATAGTGGTTTGTGTATGTAGCCCTCTAGGCTCCTCTGTCCATGGGATTCTCCAGGCAAGAATACTGGAGTGGTTGCCATTTCCTTCTTCAGGGGATTTTCCCGACCCAGGGATCAAACCTGAGTCTTCTGCATTGCAGGTAGATTTGTTACCACTCTGCCACCTGGGAAGCCTCATGGTAATGGTAGGAGACAAGTTTAGCAGGAGGCATATTAAGCACCATTGCTGTGTGATTTTACACAAAAATGGTAGTTTCGTGTTAATTACTCAAAATTAGATATGAGTTGCAATACAGTAAAGGGGGAGATAAACGTTGCCAAAATTTGCTTTGGTCCTTTTGTTTACTTAGTTATTGGGCAGCCACTTTATTACTTGTTCCCTACAAAATACATCAAGCAGTGAAAATATTAGAGGCTTCAGTTCCTGTTGACAATGGCACAAAGACAGATTCTTGTTCAAGAATCTCAGTCTTTCTCCATCTTGGTCTCTCTAAAATATCAGCCTTTCTCCCCCTTCCCTTCCACCTCCCTCTCGCCAATTTGTAATGAAGAAAGCTAATAAGTTATAGATTCTGAGTATTTAAAAATGTATTCTTAATGTAATTGCCTATCAAGCTACTACTAAATTAGGCATCTTTTAAAATAATGTAACTTATATTCAGAGTACATCATGAGAAACACTGGGCTGGAAGAGGTGCAAGCTGGAATCAAGATTGCTGGGAGAAATATCAATAACCTCAGATATGCAGATGACATCACCCTTATGGCAGAAAGTGAAGAGGAACTGAAAAGCCTCCTGATGAAAGTGAAAGAGGAGAGTGAAAAAGTTGGCTTAAAGCTCAACATTCAGAAAATGAATATCATGGCATCTGGTCCCATCACTTCATGGGAAATAGATGAGGAAACAGTGGAAACATTGTCAGACTTTATTTTTCTGGGCTCCAAAATTACTGCAGTTGGTGATTACAGTCATGAAATTAAAAGACACTTATTCCTTGGGAGGAAAGTTATGACCAAACTAGATAGCATATCAGAGAAGGCAATGGCACCCTACTCCAGTACTCTTGCCTGGAAAATCTCATAGATGGAGGAGCCTGGTAGGCTACAGTCCATGGGGTCGCGAAGAGTCAGAAACAATGGAGTGACTTCACTTTCACTTTTCACTTTCATGCGTTGGAGAAGGACATGGCAACCTACTGCAGTGTTCTTCCCTGGAGAATCCCAGGGACGGGGGAGCCCTGGCACGGGGGAGCCTGGCGGGCTGCCGTCTATGGGGTCACCCAGAGTCGGACATGACTGAAGCAACTTAGCAGCAGCAGCAGCAGCAGATAGTATATTTCAAAGGAGAGACATTACTTTGTCAACAAAGGTCTGTCTAGTCAAGGCTATGGTTTTTCCAGTAGTCATGTATGAATGTGAGAGTTGGACTGTGAAAAAAGCTGAGCACCGAAGAACTGATGTTTTTGAGCTATGGTGTTGGAGAAGACTCTTGAGAGTCCCTTGGACTGCAAGGAGATCCAACCAGTTCATTCTAAAGGAGATCAGTCCTGGGTGTTCTTTGGAAGGAATGATGCTAAAGCTGAAACTCCAGTACTTTGACCACCTCATGCGAAGAGTTGACTCATTAGAAAAGACTCTGATGCTGGGAGGAATTGGGGACAGGAGGAAAAGGGGACGGCAGAGGATAAAATGGCTGGATGGCATCACCGACTCAGTGGACATGAGTCTGAGTGAACTCGGGGAGTTAGTGATAGACAGGTAGGCCTGGAGTGCTGTGCTTCATGGGGTGACAAAGAGTCGGACAAGACTGAGTGACTGAACTGAACTGAACTGAAACATCTGGTCTTTAAAAATTAGATCTGCATATTTATTGCCAAATAAATTGATGGGGTGGGGTATATTCCAAAAGTGAGAGAGAGAGTGTGTGTGTCTTATCAAAAAGATTCCCGGGAAGAGTGTGATTCAGTTTTCCTGAATTTTGTCTGGCTTTTGGAACATTGGCGCCTTGGATCTGCAGACCTGAGAACAAGACTCTGGACCGCAGTGCAGCCAGCTGCTCTCCCTAGAGAAATAAGAACGGTACTTCCTCCTCACTTTTTCTCATTTCTTTGCATATATATATACACACACGCACCGGAAAAGGCAATGGCAACCCACTCCAGTACTCTCGCCTGGAAAATCCCATGCACTGAGAAGCAGAGTTGGACATGACTGAGCGACTGAACTGAACTGAACTGAGAAGCCTGGTGGGCTGCAGTCCATGGGGTTGCTGAGGGTTGGACACGACTGAGCGACTTCGCTTTCACTTTCATGCATTGGAGAAGGACATGGCAACCCGCTCCAGTATTCTTGTCTGGAGAATCCCAGGGATGGGGGAGCCTGGTGGGCTGCCATCTATGGGGTCGCACAGAGTCAGACACGACTGAAGTGACTTAGCAGTAGCATATATACACACATTAACTAACTTTCTCTTCACTCTCTTCCCCTAGTTATATGTAAATTATCAGTGAAGTAGTTAAATTTTCATATTTCTCTCATGTTACAGAAGAATCTCAAAGTGCTAATGTGACTAAACTAGATGAGGAAGAAATAATTTATCAAAGTTTCTGGACTTGAAGCTGATCCAGAGGCTGAAGAGATCTGGGACCTCTCATCAGAAAGTGAACTTGTTTTCAATTTTATAAGGAAATTCTATTTTCTTGGGTTGGGGAGTGTAGCCTGCAGCTCTCCTTTTTTATTTTATTTTTTTAACATTTGGGAGAGTGTTGGTCTATGTTGGGAAGTTTTAAGTTTGGGCTACCAAAGGATGTTGAACTCCATCTTTGTATTTTGAGATTTCCAAGTATTTCCTGCAGAGAATCTAATAAGCTACATTTTCCAGTTTCCCTTATCACCAAAATTTATACATGTGACTTGGCCTATGCCAAACTAACGTTCTTTTGGGAGACGTAGATTGATAACACATTTTAGAGGAAATATGAGATGAAGGATTCTTCGAGTTTGAGTGGTCTCGGAGCAGGGTTTCCTGATGGCTCACTTAGTAAAGAATCTGCCTGCAATGCAGGATACCTGGGTTTGATCCCTGGGTGGGGAAGATCTCCTGGAGAAGGGAATGGCTACCCACTCCAGAATCTTGCCTGAGAAACCCCATGGACAGAGGAGCCTGGCAGGCTACAGTCCATGGAGTCGCAAGGAGTCGGACACACCTGAGCAACTTTCATTCACTCACTCAGGGGCGGGGAGATCCCATCACGATGCTGGCCCTCAGTAGACTGCTTTCATTGTCTCTTCCAGACAGGATTCTGCAGGGATAAGAGGAACTAAGCTCAGTGACTTCTCCACAGTTGCCTTCTTACTTCCCCGTATAGTCCCTACCACCCAAAGCCAACATTCCAGAACCAAGCTGAACATATTTGAAAGCAAAAAAAAAAAAAAACAAACAAAAAAAAAACAAAAAAAAACCNCCAAACTAACGTTCTTTTGGGAGACGTAGATTGATAACACATTTTAGA
Source organism: Raphicerus campestris (assembly GCA_006410735.1). Lineage (NCBI taxonomy): Eukaryota > Metazoa > Chordata > Mammalia > Artiodactyla > Bovidae > Raphicerus > Raphicerus campestris. The sequence continues at coordinate 284,200 of SJYW01036270.1, read as the reverse complement.
GGAAATATGAGATGAAGGATTCTTCGAGTTTGAGTGGTCTCGGAGCAGGGTTTCCTGATGGCTCACTTAGTAAAGAATCTGCCTGCAATGCAGGATACCTGGGTTTGATCCCTGGGTGGGGAAGATCTCCTGGAGAAGGGAATGGCTACCCACTCCAGAATCTTGCCTGAGAAACCCCATGGACAGAGGAGCCTGGCGGGCTACAGTCCATGGAGTCGCAAGGAGTCGGACACGCCTGAGCAACTTTCATTCACTCACTCAGGGGCGGGGAGATCCCATCACGATGCTGGCCCTCAGTAGACTGCTTTCATTGTCTCTTCCAGACAGGATTCTGCAGGGATAAGAGGAACTAAGCTCAGTGACTTCTCCACAGTTGCCTTCTTACTTCCCCGTATAGTCCCTACCACCCAAAGCCAACATTCCAGAACCAAGCTGAACATATTTGAAAGCAAAAAAAAAAAAAAAAAAAAAAAATTAAACCTCACAGGGAAAACAATAGCAGATAATTAAAAGATGCAAACATCACAGTATTTTGCAGTGCATGGGGAAGAAATTGGCTACATACGACCTGGTGTGAGTTATTTAACCTCCCTCAACCGCAGTTCTCTCAACCGTGAAGATAAATGGAGCCATCAATAAATACGTAAAGAAATTATGTATGATAAAGCCCAAATAGAGGTACTTAGTCATGATCTTGGCGAAAATCTCACCTTCTGTAAATGTTAGTTCCCTAATCTGACCCTCAGGATCAATTAACAGCTTATACATCTGTTACAGAAGAGTAATTGAGATAGGTGATAGAACAACACAGAAAGGGAAAATGAGTATGAGATGCAACATTTTTTCTGACCACATACACAAAATAAGGAGGGGAAGACTGCAGTCTAAGAGATTCTTGGTTTTCCTAGCAATGAACTGCCCATTTTGAGCAAGTCATACACTTCACAGGCCCTTAATTTCCTGTTCTGAGAAGTGAAGTGTTTGGGTCATCCGATGCCCATGTCTCTTTCAGCTTTATGAAATTATATTGATTAATAGTAAAGATAAATTTCTCAATAGCAACTTGGATTCATTCCTTAGAAGATGAAGGCATAATTTAACTCTTACATTTGCTTTGTATCCCTTAAAACTGGATTTTTGTTTTTATGAGATTTTAAAAATCAAATTTACATAATGTAGCTCAGAAATAGGTATCCATCTATTCTTTGTTATTCTGAGCTAGCTTGAATTTTTTAAAAGAGTCCTCATTTTTCCTGCTTTTTATGTAGAGTAATATCACCATATGGTCACTTTGTAATGATTTTTTCAGGTTTCTTGAACAGTGAAATCATTAGAAATATGATGAAAATTACTGTTCTTCCCTCACACATTCAGGCAATAATTCCCTTGGCAAGGGTTTTAAGAGTAACTCCTTGACACTCTCCCTGCTTTACAATGTTGAGAAGCAGCCTTGCTTCTTCATTAAGTAAAAGAGAGATTGCAGATATTAAGAACCTCAACTTCTTATCTCATCTTTTAAAAACACTATAAGCATCTGTCCTACCTTTATGTCATTTTCTCAGGTCGCAGAAAATTGTTATTTCAGATTAAACTTTCATCTGCCCTTCAGCTTAGTCACATCTCCTCTGGGACTTCATTCATTCTCTCCTCTCTAGTGGGACATAGTTGTGAGTCCAGGAGACCAGAGTCAGCCTCTGTCACTACTAGCTGTAGTAGTGGACTTGAGTATATTATTTAGGATTCTGTGCCTCGGTTTCCTTAACTATAAAATATGATATGATGCTTTGGGGGAGGGTTATTTATTTACTTTTTAATTGGAGGATAATTGCTTTACAATGTTATATTGATTTCTGCCCTAAAACAATGCAAATCAGTCACTTATATATATATATATATATATATATATGTATATGTATGTGTGTTGTGTGTATATATATATATATATATATATATATAAAGTGAAAGTGAAGTCACTCAGTTGTGTCCAACTCTTTGTGACCCCATGGACTGAGGAGCCTCCAGGTGAGAGTACTGGAGTGGGTTGCCATTTCCTTCTCCAGGGGATGAAACCCAGGTCTCCCCCATTGTAGGTGGATTCTTTACCATCTGAGCCACCATAAATATGTATATATACCCCCGCTTTGAGCCTCCATCCCCCTTCCCATCACAGAGCCCCAGGCTGATATGACATTTGTGTGTAGTAGTTGCTCAGTTGTGTCCGACTTGTGTCTGACTCTTCATGACCCCATGGACTGTATAGCCCACCAGACTCCTCTGTCCTTGTAATTCTCCAGGCAAGAATACTGGAGTGGGTAGGTGTGAGTATTAAATGAGATACTTGCAAAGTACTTGGAGGTGTCAATAAATATTCGTTATCATCGGATCTTTCACCTCTCCCTCTCATATAACCTGAACATATAAAGCACAGCATCTCTTCCACCATAAAGTTTATATCTCTTAGCTTTTTGATTTTTATTTGGATGCTGCCTTTCAGTCACTCCTTTCATTCACATCTAAGCTACGAAGAGTTTATATTTGCTGATTTCACCAATTGATCATGAAGTCCTACTGATTTCATGACCTATTTCTAAAATGGATGTCTTCCTCTCTGTATTACTGCCCTAATGAATGCTTTTTATCATCTTTCACCTATTTTAAGCCAGCAGCCTCATACCTGCTTTACATGGAAGTGAAATTTTATCCTAAAGAAATATATAATTTAGTAAAAGGATAAACTGAAGATATGGCCATACACATCTACAGTATTAACATTTGTTAAGTGAATTACAAGTTTAATGACCTTCTATTACTAGATAATTTGTAGGGGAAAAAAAAGCAAGAAACATGATGACAGAGCCAGTCAAATGTTGGGAACCATTGCATCAAAATTGTTTATTTATTGATCCAGGAGGCAAACAGATTAGCTCCATTTATTGGAGAATGGATCATTTATAAAAATTCTGATGCAATTTGCCCTTAGAATTAGCAACATTTAATTTTTATTTTTCTCTATAGTTTTTTTTTTTAATTGACAAACAGACCATTTATTGGTAGCAGAATAATTTACTTTTGTGACTCTTTGCTATAGCATATAGCATTGAAGACAAAAAGTGGCTATCATTCACTAGAGGAAGATTAATAAACTGTGATCCTATTAATAATTCTGTTGTGAAGAATAAATTTTATTTCTTTTGGAGGTAAAACTCTACATCTTTAATAACATTAATGGCTGCTTCAATGTGAGATATATAATTCATTTTTCAGGTCTGGTGATTTATATGTGTCTTACTAGAATCATCATTTTATTTCTTTTTTTAATTTTATTTCTATTTATTGGTTCAGAAAAATATTCCTAAAATTGGTATTGTATATTCACTGCCTCTATTTACCTTCACTCATAGATTGAACTTTTGAAATATGAATATGAATTCATATTTTACTAAAGCGTTGGAAGTTATCTTCCAACGCTTTAGTAAAATGACTCTCTTGTATTAAATTAAGTCATTTAAATTCTTCTGTCTTTCTTGAATAATACGAGGCTACCTTTTCTTGATCTACTGTCTATCCTCTAATTGCATTTCGATTTCTTGATATTGGGTTATTTTCTCCTTCATGTTATCAAAATCAGGGTCAGAGACTAACCAATCCTTTACCAACATAAAATTCAACATTTCTAAAATTTAATTCACAATGAGCCCTATCAAATACCATGTCTTTTCTGTTTTTTGATAAATAAAGTCCGGTCTTGGAACTGCACTTTATCACAAAATGGATCTAAGATGATTAAATAATAAATTCCCAGTTCTCAGGTCAAGACAGAGAGGGAATGAGCCATTTAGATATGAAGGAGTGCATGGACTTGGGCTCTGTGCAGAGTCATGATCAGGCCCATCTTGGAAGCTGTTACTGACAAAACACCAGGAAGCATAAAACCATCCCACCAGCAAAGCACCATTCAAGGACAATCCTGAGGGAACTGAAGTGGGGACAATAAACAATGTGCAGAAACAAATAGAGGCACTCAGGATGCGACAGCCTAATGAGGGAGGTGCAGAGCAGAGGCTGGAAGCACACTGCAAGGGCAGAGAAGCTGTCCCTTTCACGAGAAGGTGGCAGCAGACTCCACCATGGAGATGGCACTCACGTTGTGCTGTAGAGGAGAGAAGCACTTAGAACTCAGGAAACAGCTAATGCCAAGGGTAAAGCTCCTCTGCCAATGACAGCCAAAGACACAGAATTTTTGATAATTAATAGCAAATGCTCTTTTTCATTCAGTACTCTTAACTGGAAACTACAGAATCTACGCTAACAAGGTTGAAAAAAAGGAAATTAGAGAATTAACAGAATTTTCCAGGAGGGGCAAACAATCCGGCTTGGTGATTAGAATCCAAAATAACAGAGCCAAGAGCTATGCCCAGCCACATAGTGAGACTGTCCTAATAAAAATACCATCATTGTCACTTGGCATTGACAAGGCTACCAAATGGACCAGCCATCACACCACTGTGCTTGTCCGAAGACTGGCCTGATTGTTGTGGCCATCACTTCAGGCTTCCCCCTTCCACCTCCAATTCTCACTTAAGTGCATCTATTTGAATAACCACGGTAACAAGGTGACCAGTTGGAAATGTAGTATTTGGATATCTACTTTGGGAGGGTGGGACACATTTGACATGAAACAAGAAAAGTACTGAGTGGAGTTTCAAAAAAATGCTGGACATCCAAGCACAGCAGATGGCCACTTAATTCCTGACACACGGAAATGACCATTCTCATGAAAGGCATCCATAACGGAGCACCATGTGGACAGAAGGCGACTTACTGGTGAGTGATGAGAGAAGTTGGACTAGCAGTCCCTGACTTTCATGAGCGTGGAAACCATCTGGAGAGTTTTTTAAAACACAGGTTGCTCAGCCCCAGCCCATAGTTTTTGATTCAGGCCTGGGCTGGGCTGGGAGAGTCTCCAGTTAGTAACTAACTTCCAGGCAACCATGATAAGATAATCCCAGGTACACACCCTGTGAACCACGAGACAACCAGACCACAAACATTGCTTTCAGTAATAACTGGTTTGCCTTTTCATACTGTTCGTGGGATTCTCAAGGCAAAAATACTGAAGTGGTTTGCCATTCCCTTCCCCAGTGGACCACATTTTGTCAGATGAAGCACAAGATAGAATCAAGATTGCTGGGAGAAATATCAATAACCTCAGATACACAGATAACACCACCCTTATGGGAGAAAGCAAAGAACTAAAGAGCTTCTTGATGAAAGTGAAAGAGGAGAGTGAAAATGTGGGCTTAAAACTCAACATTCAGAAAACTAAGATCATGGCATCTGGTCCCATCACTTCATGGCAAATTGATGGGGAAACAATGCAAACAGTGAGAGACTTTATTTTTTGGGCTCCAAAATCACTGCAGATGATGACTGCAATCATGAAATTAAAAGATGCTTTCTCCTTGGAAGAAAAGCTATGACCAACGTAGATACCATATTAAAAAGCAGAGACATTACTTTGCCTACAAAGGTCCATCTATTCAAAGCTATGGTTTTTCCATCAGTCATGTATGGATGTGAGAGTTGGACTATAAAGAAAGCTGAATGCCAAAGAATTGATACTTCTGAGCTGTGGTGTTGGAGAAGACTCTTGAGAGGCCTTTGGACTGCAAGGAGATCCACCCAGTCCATCCTAAAGGACTAAAGGAGATCAGTCCTGAATATTCATTGCAAAGACTGATGCTGAAGCTGAAACTCCAATACTTTGACCACCTGATGGGAAGAACTGATTCATTTGAAAAGACACTGATGCTGGGAAAGATTGAAGGTGGAAGGAGAAGAGGCTGACAGAGGATGAGATGGTTGGATGGCATCACTGATTCAATGGACATGAGTTTGCACAAGCTCTGTGAGTTGGTGAAGGACAGGGAGATCTGGTGTGCTGTAGGCCATGGGGTCATAAAGAGTCAGACATGACAGAGACTGAACTGAACTGAATAGCTGGTAAAGTGTTCACAAATTCAGTCTTGATGCTGCATTGAAAATCAGTAGCAGAGGTACAATTTAAGTTATTGATAATTTTATATGTTTAAAATAAATATACATAAAATTACCTGTGTTTTTTTTTATAAACATTTTTTGGGGGAAAGCAGTTTCAGTTTCACAGTCACATTGAGAGGAAGATACAGAGGTTTTTCAAGTATCCCCTGGCCCCAACATGCATGGCGTCCCTCATTACAGATGTCTCTCACCAGAGTGACCCGTCTGTCATAGCAGGTAAAGCTACATTGATACATCCTTTTCCCCTGAAGCTTACCTTAGGGGTCACTCTTGATGTTGCATGTTCTGTGCATTTGGACAAATGTGTAATGGTGAATACGCATCATTGTATCATCACACAGGGTACTTTCACTGCCTAAAAATCTGTGCTTCACCAAGTCTTCCTCTTTCCAACCCCACCCCAATAACCAATGATCGTTTACTGTCTCCATGGTTTGCCTTTTGCAGAATGTCATATAGAGTCATATATTGTTTAGCCTTTTTGGATGACTTTCTTTCACTTAAGAATGTGCATTTAAGGTTCCTCCATGTCTTTTCATTGCTCGATAGCTCATTTCCTTTCAGTGTTGAATAATATTGCACTATCTGGATGCAATACAGCTCCCCCCCCCACTCTTCTACTGGAGGACATGGAGAAGGAAATGGCAACCCACTCTAGTATTCTTGCCTAGAGAATCCCGTGGACAGAGGAGCCTGGTGGGCTGCTGTCCATAGGGTCGCACAGAGTCAGACACGCCTGAAGCGACTTAGCATGCATGCGTGCGTTGGAGGAAGAAATGGCAACCCACTCTAGTATTCTTGCCTGGAGAATCCCAGGGACAGAGGAGCCTGGTGGGCTGCCATCTACGGGGTTGCACACAGTCGGACACGACTGACACGACTTAGGAGCAGCAGCAACAGCAACTGAAGGATACTTGGTGCTTCTAAATTTTGGCAATTATGAATAAAGCTGCTACAAAGATCCATGTGCAGGTCTCGTGTAGACATACGTTTTCAGTTTCTTCAAGTAAATAACAAGAATCATGATTGCTGGGTCCTGTACTAAGAGTATGTTTAATTTTGTAAGGAACCACCAAGCTATCCTCCAAAATGGCTGCTTCATTTTGCCTTCCCACCATTGATGAATGCAAGTTCCTGTTGTTCCCACATCCTTGCCAGCATTTTGTGGTCATGATTCCAGATTTTGGCCATTTTAATATATACGTATGTAGAGGTATCTGACTGTTTTTAGTTTGCACTTTCTTGATGACATATGACGTGGGGCATGTATCATTTTTTAACCAAACCTATTATTATCTATGTGAATTATAGGGTTAGCGGGTTACAAGGATACTGAAGGTATATATCTAAACTACATGTTTTCAACCTGACAGTAGCTCTCAGAATTCAAGAGCATAATAAAAGCAAGGCCACTGTGTGTTCCTACTAGGTACATTACACATCACAGTATGAAACTTTGAAATAATTTGTTATTTAGTGTAGGTTTTAGTAACTCATATGAGAAAGAATTGGAGCCAGCATACCCAAGTGTTAATTTTAAAAATCTTATGAATTTTGGAAACCATGTTATTGAGGGAGCAGGAATATTTAAAGACAGTGTACCAGATGGAAATGAATATGCTCTATTTTCATTTTTCTATTTGTAAATAAAAGCTGATATATCCAAGTTGCCCTCATGAAAATGAAACATTTCTATTGACACACAATTTGCCTAATAGACACAGATATCTGTATCTAGGGACTAAAATGAGGGTATGATATAATGGAAAATATCCTCAGTGGTTAACAATTATTTTTATTATTTTTTTCTTCCCTCCAGTCTTTCAGTTTAGAAAGCAGAAACAAAACAAAACATTATGGTGAAGATTGGTGCCTATGTTTTGGTTGATATTGTTACATATTACAATTGCCCTTTCTATACTCCTAAACAGTAACACAACTGAAGTGACTTAGCAGCAGCAGGAAATAGTAATAAAGCTTCAAAATCACATATGACTATATGCCAGTGAATATTTCCTCTTTTTTTATAGACATTATTTTTCTGCCTTTGAGCTCTCTGAGTTGAAAGCAGTTATTTCAAAGCCAAGAAATCTCAGATTAAAAAAAATTCCCCAGTAAAATTTGAGTTTTAAAAGTTATTTTGTTCACAAGTTTGAGAGAAAAATGCCATTTTTCAAAGCATAAAATTCTTGATCAAATACAGTTCTAACTGGATACATTTGTGTTTTCAATTAGGCACACAGGCATAATAAATTATGCATTCATATTACCTATAATGCTGAATTTCTGCACCTTGAGAGAATGGTTAGCCCCTGGTGATAATTACACAACAGATGGTTCTTTCTGAAGCAGAACAACACATATCATGCGATTTAACCATGAAGAAAATGAAGAGAGAAGTTATAAAAATAAATGGAGATAGGTGTCTGATTAAGTGGAAGTACTTAGCAATATGTTGAGTCAGACACAAGCAAACATTTATTTTCCCCCCATAAATCTGGCTGATTTTCATAGCACCATCCTAAGTAAGGATGGAAACAAATCCGTCCTCATTGCGTCCATTGTCATATGCAGTCTGTCTTCATGAGCATCACATTTTTTTTAATCTGCTTTTGCCATAGCTTTTAAAATGTGATCTTAGCTATTTCAGGTTCCTGAAGCGTGAACAATATCTTTTTGGTGGAGGGGACTCAAAAGATATTTTACCTGAACAAGTCCAATGCCCTTTCCTTAACAGTTTTATTCAGATATAATGCACATACCACAAAATTCATTTTTTAAGTATTCAATTAATTGGTATTAGTGGCTTCCCTGGTGGCATTACTGGTAAAGAACACAGCTGCCAGTCCAGGAGACAAGAAATGCTGGTGTGATCCCTAGTTTGGGAAGATCCCCTGGAGGAGGGCACAGCATCCCACTCCAGTATTCTTCACTGGAGAATCCCATGGACAGAGGAGCCGGCAGACTACAGTCCGTGCGGTCACATAGAATCAGACACGACTGAAGGGACAGCACAGCACAGCTGGATATATATTTACAATATTTATGCAGCTGTCACAGCTATCTGTCATTTCAACACCTCAAAACATGTACCCCTCCATAGTCATTCTTGATGGCCCCACGTCCACTTAGCAACCCTCGCCTCCCAGCCTGAGACAAGCAAATTTGCCTGTTTGAGTACAGTGCAAAAATGGAATGATACAATATAATCTCTTTTTTAAACTTTTTTTCGCTTTGCATAATACTTTTAAGGCTCATCCATGTTATAGCATGGCAATGCCTCATTTAGTTTTATGGCCGAATAACACTCCATTATATAGATATATCCTGGAGAAGGCAATGGCAACCCACTCCAGTACTCTCACCTGGAAAATCCCGTGGAAGGAGGAGCCTGGTAGGCTGCAGTCCATGGGGTCGCTAAGAGTCAGACATGACTGAACTACTTCACTTTCATTTTTCCTTTCATGCATTGGAGAAGGAAATGGCAACCCACTCCAGTGTTCTTACCTGGAGAATCCCAGGGACAGGGAAGCCTGGTGGGCTGCCATTAATGCCTCACAGAGTCGGACATGACTGAAGCGACTTAGCAGCAGCAGCATATGGATATATCAAATTTTGTCTCTCTATTCCTTAATTGGTGGACAGTTTTGGCTATTGTGAATAGTACCACTATGAACACAAGCTTTTATGTGGACATAGTCTTTCAGTTATCTTGGATATATAGTTGGGAGTAAAATTACTGGATCTTACAAGCTCCAAATTAAAATTCTGAAGAAATGCCATTTTATTTTCCCTAAAACCTTCTGCACCATTTTATACTCTTACCAGCATGAGAGTTCTAGCTTCTCCATATCTTCACCAACACTTGCTATTGACTATATATGTATATTTTAATTTTAGTTATCCTAGTGAGTGTGAGAGGATATCTCCTTGTGTTTTTAACTTGCAACTATGTAATTATTTTTTGGCCACACCACTTGTGGGATCTTAGTTTTCAGACCAGGGATTGAACCCAGGTCCCTGATAGTGAAAGTGCTTATTCCTAACCATTGGACTGCCAGGGAATCCCTACACTTGCATTTGTCTAATAAGGAATGGTATTGAGCATCTTCTCATGAGCTTATGTACTTTGTCTTTATACATTGTATACTGTGTATAATTGTATAACTTCTTTGGACAATTGTCTCCTCAAATACTTTGCCCATTTTTAATTGGACTTTTTGGTTTTCTACTGATGAATTATAAGAAATCTTTATATATTCTACATGAAAATCTCTTAGATATATGGGCACAGTTATTTTCTCTCATTATGGGTGCTCTGTGCTCTTTCTTAATGGTATTGTTTGAAGCAAAAGGTTTTAATTTTGATAAAGCCAAATTTTCTACTTTTTTTGTTGTTGCTTCTGCATTTTGCTGCTGTTGCTAAGAAACTGTTGTCTAATTCTCACCCACAAAGATTTACTTCTCTGTTTTCTTCTCAGAATTGTATAATTTAAACTCTTTTGCTTAAATAAGTGATCCATTTTGAGTACATGTTTATTGCATATGAGGTGGAGGTTCAACTTAGTTCTTTCACTTGAGGATATCCTTCACTAAAAGGCTATTCACACTCCCTTTTGAATTGACAAGTTCATCATGGCAGGTGGTTGTATGAGTCCTATACACAAGTTTACATGTAGAGAAGTAATGAGAACAGAAGCTGAATAGGCCATGATGCAGTCTTGGTCTTCTCATTCCCAGACACCGTTCTTTCTTCTCTTTATTTCTCCTTTCCAAGCTCCATTTATTGTAGCCAAAGGCAACAACAGAGACCAGAAGCTGGGAGAAAAGGATGAGTGTCACCTTGGGCAGGATGAAATTAAGTACTGTGGAACTAGGTTTATGATTCTCAAAGCAAGCTCACTTTTAGCATCTACATTCATTTTATCAACACAGACCTTGCTGTTTAGTAATTATGAGCACATTAAACACATACTGTTGAAGACCACAGCCCTCCCGAGCTTGCTTCATTTGACAGCTTTTCAGGAGTGTTTGTTTTTTGAAAATGAACATTGTATTGAATGAACATCTTACACAAATGATGGATTCTTTTTAATCATTGTTGAATTGCAACTTCTTCCTGTAGAGGTGTCTCAGTTTAACAGACCTTTGTTGACTTATCAAAGTACATGTGTTATCACATATTCACATCAAAATATGCAGGTTTTAAAACTTATGTTGCAAGTGTAATATATTTATGGGTTTCTCTGGTGGCTCAGATGGTAAAGAATCTGCCTGCAATGTGGGAGACCTGGGTTCAATCCCTGGGTTGGGAAGATCCCCTAGAGGAGAGCATGGCAACCCACTCCAGTATTCTAGCTTGACGAAAGAATCCGCATGGACAGAGGAGTCTGGCAGGCTACAGTCCATGGAGTCACAAAGAGTTGTACACAACTGAGTGACTAAGCACAGCAGAGTAGCATTTATATATATGAATGTGACTTTATACCAAAGGAAGACACTTCACATGCCAGCTATCCAACTTTTGGCTCTTCATTACAAATAAATATTAGGTACACAAAATAATTTTCATTTTTACCAATTTAATATTTTTACTTTTCTTCTAAATTAAGTTTAATTTCAGACATTATTATCTTATAAACATAAAAACTATAATTCATTCACTATAAAATTATTTAGGTTAATATTTTTGCTTAAAAATTATGAAAGGAAATAATAGTGATGATTATAAATATTAGCATAAAGGCTATCATCACAATTTGAGATTAGAGTTCAAATTATAATATTAACACTTTTATGCAAGGATATAAATTTTAATACATGATCACCATTATTGTATTTTTTTATACTTTAAATACTTCATAATGTATACTAATTACAGCTTTTAATACTAATAATATATCCTTCATTCCTTCTTTTATTGTCTTTCTGTTTTCAGTGATTTTTTTTTTTGTTAATAACAGTAGGCAGCCTCAAAAAACCATCACTGACATTGACTTTCTTATCGTTCTTAGAAACCTCTTTGTTACAAGTGCTCTTCTACGCTTCTCTGCATGCATTACAGAAAGGGTATAACTTCATTGACTGACATGATGCTGTTCTCAATGTAGTGAGCAAGTAGTATTTCCAGAAACATCTTTATTACAAGTGTCTTTAAGCAGCTCTCCACTGTGCACTGCAGAATGAGTATTAACAACTGACTTACTATGCAATACTCCCTCCAAATTGTGCCTCTGGAAATATATCAAAGAAAAAAAGTAATTTAGAAAAAATAAAGTTTGTTATTTTCCCAACAATTCACCCTGCTAAGATTTAGAGAAGTTGTTATTTTTTTCCAAAGGTAGAACTCTTTGGAACATTTAAACATATTTGATTGTATGCATTTGAAGCCCTATATTTAACTATATGCAATCAAAGATGTTTAAATGTTTCAAATGTAAGCAGAGGACACAGCAGCAATTCTTGAAGAGTGTATTTTCCTCTCTGGAATACAAGTATAACAATAATGATACCTTTGGAAAGCCCACCACTTTCTTTTTTTTTTTTTTAATGGACCAAATGATCTTTTCACATTTGAATTTGTAGTTGATTAGAAATGCATTCAACTGTTTCTTTCATGAATAAGCTCAGAACAGATCAGGAAATAACTGCTTTAAATATGCTAGTGGATGTTTCATTTAACTCAATAATAGGTTTATAAACCATTAATTTTATAATTCATTCAAGTATTATAAGATGGTCAAAATTTTCAAAGCAGGTATTAACTCTGTTTTTAGGCTGTACCGAATCCCACCTCTGCCATGAACCTGGCTACCTGCCTTCATTGTTTTTGGGGGGATTCTCAATTTCCTCACCTTAAATGAAAGATTATAAAAAAAATTTCATTTTTAAAAATTTTGCCTCCTTTTGGATTTTACTAGAACCAACTCTGCTAGCAAATTATTGAGTAAATTAAAGAATTCCCTGGAGCAGAGCCTCTCAGGTGATTTTTCAGGCTGGAGGGTTTTACATCCTGCCTCTGTACTTGGAAGTCCTGAGTGAAGAAATCTATGCACCCTGCCACTTCTCTCCCACCATATTATGTGGATTACACCCTCCCCATCATGGGGTATTTCTATCAATGAGCAACATTTCTCCTTTTTGTTGCTCAGCTAGAATTGTTTGATTCTTTGCACTGAAGTTTCAAATGACAATCTGGATAGAAATGTTTACTGGGTAGAAATGCTTACTTATGCATCTCTCTACTCAGAAATCCTATGAGCTGTTCAGCCTTTCAGGAGTATTTGCTAATCATCAACTATTTCTGCAACACTGGAGACAAAATTCCAAAATGCAATAGTGAGAGTTTTTGCAGTTATGAAGCTTAAAGCTTAATATTTGTATAATTAATTAAGCTCTGAATTACACAATAGATTATTTAAGTGCAGCCACCAGGCACACTGTGAATGAGATGAATGGCACTTTGAGGCTATGACTTCTGCGGAGGTCAGGGATGAGAGGAGTGATGTCCCTGAGGAACAATAATTAAGTTAAATTCTAAAAGAAGAAGAATCAACCAAGGAATGAGGAGAGGAAGTTATTTCAAAAGGGGAAGTCAAGGCCAGAAGGTCAAGGGCTTGGAAATGCCTGTCTGGTTAGAGAGAGAGAATGAGGACAGTTTTGAACAGCACGTAGTCCAGGGCCACGTCCTCGAGGGCTTGGTAGGACATGTTTAATACTTAGGTCTTTAAGAATAAAGGAAGCAATTAATTGGGAGTACGTGATAAGATTTGAATTTGCAGAGGCTCAGCCTCACTGAGTTAGAAATGCCTGACTGTTTTCCACTCTCTTGCTGTTGCCGGTCAGTCGCTCAGTCATGTCCTCTTTGTGACCCCATGGACTGCAGCACGCCAGGCCTCCCTGTCAGTCACCAGCTCCCAGAGCTTGTGCAAACTCATGTCCATTGAGTGTGTGATGCCATCCAACCTTCTCATCTTCTGTGGTCCCCTTCTCCTCCTGCCTTCAATTTTTCCCAACATTAGAGTCTTTTATAATGAGTTGGCTCTTCGCATCAGGTGACCAAAGTATCGGAGCTTCAGTGTCAGCATTAGTCCTTCCAATGAACACCCAGGACTGATCTCCTTTAGGATGGACTGGTTGGATCTCCTTGCAGTCCAAGGGACTCTCAAAAGTCTTCTCCAACACCACAGTTCAAAAGCATCAATTCTTCGGTGCTCAGCTTTCTTTATGGTCCAACTCTCACATCTATACATGACCACTGGAAAGACCGTAGCCTTGACTAGACGGACCTTTGATGGCAAAGTAATGTCTCTGCTTTTCAATATGCTGTCATGGACTGAGGAGCATGGGGAACTACAGTCCACAGGGTCGCAGAGAGTCAGACATGACTGAAGCAACTGGGCACGAGATTTGTCATTGATTTTCTTCCAAGGAGCAAGTGTCTTTTAATTTCTGCTCTCTAGAGATGAACTAATGGTAACTTGGTTAGAATAGTGGCAGTTTACCTGGATGAATGCAGATTAATTCTAGGAGTAATTTGGAAGTAAATTTTACATGACTTGATACTAGAATGGGCATCATTCAGGCATGATTCAGCAACGGATGTGAATGAGAACCTCCCCATGCCCACCTTGATAGATGCTGTTAATTTTGCCAGGGCTTAGGGAGGAGGACCAGAGCTATCCTAACTTAGTTCTTGCTTGGTGTTTCTTCAGAGAACGAGTGCCCATCTACTGGTGATTATTTAAATCTAATTTTATTAAGGTTGTACCTTTGTGAACATTCAGGTTAGGATCATGTACATGTGCACTACATAATGCCTGCCAGTTTGTCACGGCTCAAGAAATACTTGTCAATTGAATCAGAGAGGTAGTGGGAACTAAGAGTTAAGAACTCTAGCTTTGGGGACGTCTCTGGTGGTCCAGTGGTTAAGATTCATGCTTCCAATGCAGGGGATTCAGGTTCAACCCTTGGTAAGGGAACTAAGATCCCACATGCCTCTAGGCTTAAAAATCAAAACATAAAATTGAAGCAGTGTTGTAACAAATTCAATAAAGACTTTAAAAGTGATCCACATTAAAAAAAATCTTCAAAGAAAAAAGGAATTCTAGTTTTGGAATCTGATTATCTACACCAGTGACTTCTTACAGATAACACAAGCCAGTAAGTGGTCTAAATGAGATTTAAATATAATTTTTACTTAATGAAAGCAGGGAATAGACATTTTCTAGATTTTGTGGGGCTATTTGTGTGTGTTAGTCACTCAGTCATGTCTGACTCTGCCACCCTATGGAGTATAGCCTACCAGGCTCCTCTGTCCATGGGATTCTCCAGGCAAGAATACTGGAGTGGGTAACCATTCCCTTCTGCAGGGAATCTTCCCAACCTAGGGATCGAACCCAGGTCTCCTTCATTACAAGTAGATTCTTTACCATCTGAGCCAGCTATATTTTGTTTTTATTTATATTAGCAAACATCTTTGCTTGAGATTTTCTCTCTCTTTCCAGAACCATCTACTGGACCCCATGGTAGGCTGAATAATGCCCCCCAAAATACCCATCTCCTAATTTTAGAGCCTGTGAATGTGTTACCTTCCATTGGAAAAGGGACTTTGCAAATGTGGTTGAGTATCTTCATATTGTGGGATCAATCTGTTTTATCAGGTGCACTCAATTTAATTACAAGTCTCCTTTTAAGAGCAAAAAAAAAAAAAAAAAAAAGCCAGTCAGTAGTTGAAGATGTGATGTGATAGCAGAAGTAAGAATTCTAAACTATGCAAGGAAGGGATCAGAAACTGAAGAATGCAGGTGGGCTCTAGAAGATAAAAGAGGAGTAAACAACTTTCTCCCCTTGAGAACTCCAGGGGGAACTAGTCATGCTGACTAGCTTCATAAGATTGATTTTAGCCCAATACCATATTTAAAGTTTGTCATCTACAGTCCCATCAAACAATACATTTGCATTGTTTTAAGATACCAGTCAATCCTAAAGGAAATCAATCCTGAATATTCACTGGAAGGACTGATGCTGAAGCTGAACCTCCAATACTTTGGCCATCTGATGTAAAGAGCCAACTCATTGGAAAAGTCCCTGATACTGGGAAAGAGTGAGGGCAGGAGGAGAAGGGGTGGCAGAGGATGAGATGGCTGGATGACATCACTGACTCAGTTGACATGAGTTTGAGTAAATTCTGTGAGATGGTGAAGGAAAGGGAAGCCTGGCATGCTGCAATTCATGGTTTCACAAAGAGACACAACTTAGCGACTGAACAACAAGACTAGCTCAGGGTAAGTGTCTCTCTCAACCTTTTCTCAGTCTTCTCCTGAAATTGACCAGTACTCACCTTATAAGTGTCTCCTCCTTTACCCTGGGTAATTACCCCTAAATTTTTCTATAGAACTTTTTTTTTCATTTAAATAAATTTTCTTAGAGCAATCACATTATTTTATCCAGATTTCCTCTCAGAGTAAAAGGACATACGGCTAATACAAAAATTTTTATCACAGCATTATTTATAGCAGCAAAAAAATAAAAAAGAAAGAAAGAAAGACATAAAGGTTTATTGATAATTCTGTTGAGTAAATCAGGCCTATTTAGACAATGGAGGATCAATCAGTCATTGCAAATAATGCATTAGATCTGTGCCAGCTGACCCAACAGTGAGGACATTCCATAATATACCTCGTGTGAACAACAAGAGGTAAGAAGGTTTATACGTGGCATATTCTTGTAGCTGTAAAACAACAGAAAAAAACCTTGTACCCAAGTCAGTGCATCTGTTTGTGTCTGCACGCATATTCAGAAAGAGGAAGAAGTCCATAAAGAACAGGTTTTTTGAAATTGGTTAGAAGTTTGCAGAGAAACAGGGCAGCTCTAAGTAAGAGGTAGGTGATGATGGAAAAGATGAGAACAAGGAAGTTCCAACCTTAGGCTTTTCTTGAAGTTCTCACAGCATTTTTCTAACATACAGAAAAATAGATAAAGTATACATGGTATAGCATTTAGATTGTGAAGTGGAAAATTCTATCCACAATATTATAATTATGCATATTGAATATGCACGTAGAAAAGTCCTAAAAGGTATCAAGGATAAATGCAAACTAATTTGATTTTAAAATATAAATTGTCAAAAAAAAGGTACCCTTATATCTTGGTTATTTCAAAGGAGCATGTGAAACAAATTATTTCTAAAGAAAAATAGATATTGCAATAGTCTGCCAAATAGTTTTATTGTAGAAAAGAAATCCCTGAGGGGCCAATTAACTTTGCTGGGTTCTGTGGTGGAAAATTTTACCCCCAGACAGAGACAGTCCTGACTCTCTCACCACCATTAGGCATCCGGGAGGATTTATGAGCACAAAGAACTCAAAAACCAACCCTTCACCATGAGATAAAGAAGAGAAGGAGGAGGAAGCAGAGAAAGAAAAGGAAAATCAAAGCAATCACCCTGATAAAGAGAAGAGTTCCTAAGATGCACCAGCCAGGTTCCTAAAGAGAAAAACATGTATCATCTGATTTATTCCTCCAACCAATAGAAGCATGAATTAATACTGTTTTCTTGAAGCCCATGGTGGCTCTGATGGCAAAGAATCTGCCTGCAATTTGGGAGACCCAGGTTTGATCCCTGGGTCAGGAAGATCCCCTGGAGAAGGAAATGGCTACTAACTCCAGTATTCTTGCCTGGAGAATCTCATGGACAGAGGAGCCTAGTGGGCTACAGTCTATGGGGTCACAAAGACTCAGGCACCACTGAGCGACTAACACTCTCACAATACTATTTTCTTACTTATTTTGTACATAAAGAAACAATCTTTCAGTTTCAGTAACTTGCTGAGCTTCACATAGTCATTGCTGCTGATACCGCTGCTGCTAAGTCACTTCAGTTGTGTCTGACTCTTTGCGACCACGTGGATTGCAGCGTACCAGGCTCCTCTGTCCATGGGATTTTCCAGGCAAGAGTACTGGAGTGGGTTGCCGTTGCCTTCTCCTCACATAGTCATTAGGGACTAGTAAAGAATTCCCAGGCTGTTAACTCAAAACCCTGTGAAGTTGATAACCCTCTGCTATTATCACTCTGCCTGCATCTCCTTCCCCAGTTTTCTAAGCTGTTCTTGTAATTTTCAAACGATCTTATTTGATATTTGAAGTTTATGCTTTTGAATTTTCCTAAAGCTCCTACTGTGAGAGCATGCACACATACGCCACACACACACCCTATATTCCACATTCTCCTCCCTCACCTCCAGCAATAACTAGTTTCAGCATCTCCACATTTTGGGTTATACTATTTGTTGACAGACCTTCCTTGTAACAGCTCTCACTGCACAGGAAGCAAGGCTTTGGAAGAAATACAGACGATGCTGATGGAAACTTGAGCTTAGGAAAAGCCCAGGGTAATAGATGCTTCTGGAGGAATCCAGTTCCCAGGAAATCCCGGCAGGGAAGGGATTGCCCTGTGGTGTTGAAGGCAGCTGGACACCTATACGTGGGAGGAAAGAGTTGGGGATAAACAGAGCACAATAATTCCACATTTACCTAAGGATGAACTCTCACTGAATCTTCACCTGATGTTAAGCAACTGAATTTATAGACCCAGACCTGAAAAACACAACTCACGAAGCTGGATGGTATCTTTGTCTAGCGGTCCTTTAGATAAATGTTTGACTTTTAGAATTTCCACTTGAAGTAGAAAACAACTCAA
This sequence comes from Raphicerus campestris, assembly GCA_006410735.1. Classification (NCBI taxonomy): domain Eukaryota; kingdom Metazoa; phylum Chordata; class Mammalia; order Artiodactyla; family Bovidae; genus Raphicerus; species Raphicerus campestris. The sequence goes on along the minus strand of SJYW01036270.1, from coordinate 265,440 downwards.
AGATTTCCCACCCCCCCCATACTACTCCATCCAATCTTATGGAATTTATGCAAAACAGTGTCAGTTTTCCAAGGTGAAGTCGCTCAGTCGTGTCCGACTCTTTGCGACCCCATGGACTGTAACCTACTAGGCTTCTCTATCCATGGGATTCTCCAGGCAAGAATACTGGAGTGGATTGCCATTTCCTTCTCCAGGGGATCTTCCTCACCCAGGGATTGAACCCGGGTCTCCCACATCGAAGGCAAACGCTTTAACCTCTGAGCCACCAGGGAAGCCTGTCAATTTTCCAAATGACTGAAATATTGCAAGTAGGGCTCTTAATTCCTGTTCAAAAGCAGTGATCAATTTCAAAATCTAACCTAACTCTTGTATTGAGTTTTTCAGTGGTATAATGACACTTCTTTATCTGTCTCTTATACACATCTAGATGTGTATAAGAGACAGCCTTCTTCTTCTTCTTCTCTCCTTCTTTTTATTTCTCTTCTTCCTCTTCTTTTTCTTCTTCTTCTCAACTTCTTCTTTTTCTTCTCACCTNTCTTTATCTCAGGAATATCACACTTCTTTTGACAGAATCTGTTGCTTAAAAAACAAAAACAAAAACAAAACACTTTGGACAGTTTACCTGCCTATTAGTCATCACTCTGACTATTTGCTCTTTCAGCTGCACCTCTGTTGACTTGTAAGATGTCATTTGTTCTACATCCAAAGTATCTCATTCCTCTCCTGACTCCCCTCCCTCCTTCTTCCTTCCAGGAGCTCTAGGAAGTCACCGCAGCACCCCTCCTCCTCCCTCTACCCAACCCCAGCTGTTCTGTCTACCTCTCATTTTCCTCTGTCCTGAGGATCCTTTCCCAGAGCTGGCTGCCAGATCAATTTTCTGAAGACCAGCACTTACTATATCTCTGCCTTCTTCACAAATATTTAATGTTTCCCCATTGCCTGTAGAATGATGCCCAAGTATATTAGTCACTCTTCCATGCTCTGAACCCAATAGCCGATTTAAACGGTTTTCTCATCATTCACTCTACATAGCCAGATGCTGGCCACAACGAACGATGAGCCATTTTGAGCCAAAATGAGCTGTGAGCTTTTCCTCCTGCTATGCTTTTTTTTTGGGGGGGGGGTCTAGGTTATCTTTTTTCTCAAGCTGTAATGCAAACCTGTCCTCTCTCTTAATTCAAATTCTCCATTTAACATGAACTTTTTATTTCTAAAGGGAAAACTATAAAATCCTCCTTTGAATTCCCAAGTGCCTTAATCGGGACTCTTTATAGCATACAGATCTAATTACTAATATAATTAGTTTCTCTTTCTGTGTATATTACTTAGAAACATATTATACTTGCTTACATTTATAAATTACATCCCAAGAACTTAAAGACAATACAACTTAGATATTTGTTTGCTTATGTATCCCTTAGAATCACCAGCAAAATTTCTGGGTCATCTAATCAGTCAATATTCAGTGAGAAACTGAATGAATCAAGCAGGAGAATTCACCTTGTAACTACACTGGTCACAGTATATCAAGCAGTTTAATTAAATGCAAAGAAAACCAATTTGCACCAGCTTTCACACAACAGGCAAAACACAGAGGCTCACCGTTCTGTAATCACCCTTCCAGTTTTCTGATCATTCACCCTGGAAGGATAATCATCTCAAACAAGGACCTCAGAGTTTTCAGCCTCAGCCCTTTGCTGCTGTGGTTGCTGGATAAGGCACAAGACCATACTCCAAAGTTGGCCAAAATCTATGCTGTCAGATGTGGCCTCGGGCTGGCGGTGGTAATGACTGATCGTCTGATGGTCCTGAATTTAATCCACAGTTTCACTGTGGTTTAGTCACACTTCTCTCTTTTGCACACACTGTGGACACTGCCTGGGTTTAGCGCCTGCAAGCCTACTTTCTGTTTTGTCATTCTTGTTGCTTGCTTTTAATGAGAAGATGAAAAAGGCAGGTAGTAACACGTTCAAAGAGGACATTTTTTCATTTATAGAGAGCTAGAAAACTTGGCTGAGATTTAGTTTTGGAGTTTATGTGATCTATTTGCACCATCAGTTCTCCAAACCTCAAGTCACAATGACGGAAGTAGATACATGTGGAATAGGAAAATGTAGATTATAGAGTAAGGATGCATATTTACAGAGAGATTCCCTTTTCCTAAACAATTCAGATTCTCTTTTTCAATCAGTGAGGAAACTTATGGTCCTGATGTTAATGCTTTCTTTCTCTTCCACCTGTGTTGTGAGAGACTGAACAAAACTCTGAAATGATTGGGAATGCCACAGAGTATTGTTTGCTTTCTCTTCTTCAAGGTTTAATTGAATCCTGGTCCTGGGATGGCTGGAGATCTATATCTGGGGGGCCCTGGATGGTAGAGACAGATCACATAAAGCCTCTGTCTGACTTTCCTTTTTCACTCACTCCTTTCTTCCTAACAATTAAAATTTGTGTTCTGTTCATATGTTCCTAGTCCTTTGCTGGTCATGTGAACTGTATGATGAAAGAGCCATTCTTTCATTTCAAGAAATTATTGCCTGGAAGGGAAAAATAACCTACCAGGTAATTATGTGGTAAGAATAAGTTACAATTAGCTTGTTGACAACTCAGATGAAGGTGTTGTCTGAGAAACAATCCCTCAGGGTAAAAGCTTATTTACCAAGTGAGAAGAGTGGGAGAATTTGAAAGTCCACAGTTTCTTTTCAGTTGTGACATTAAGATTTTATATCTCTACAGATATATATTCTGAATATGTAGATATATAATATTTGAAATGTTCATGCATATTATATATAATCATTTGGAATACATATACATATAGAATCACATACTTCTATAGGTACATGTGGTTTCATATATGTGTTATCATATATGTGTATATGGTGAACTGCCATTGATAATAGAAATCTTCTTATTCTGTTTCAAATTACAGAAAATCCCTGGTAAAACTGGGCAATTAAAAAGGTATGTTAGGATCCAGTATTTTATCCAAAAATGATCAGATGCTGACATTGGTAGTGAGTTAGAAGATGTTTTATGATTTAATGAATGAGTTTTAAATAGTCTCTGCTCCTGTGTTAGTTTCTATGAGTTTTTGTTTTAGAGATTGATTATATTTGTGATAACTTATGTCAGTTTTTTTGTACAAAATTAAATGTATTTCCCTCTTTTTGTTCTAATTCAGTTTTCTTTGTGTTTGTCTTGTTTTTAGTGAAAAGTGCTCCCAGATTCCACACACCACATCACAGGGACTTGGAACTGTTCTGCCTATAAGGTTTGTAACCCACTGACTGTTAATCTTGATTAGAACACAGGGACTGGCCTTTCTCCAATTGTCACTCTCAGGATTCTCACAAACCAGGGTGTGTATGAAACAAAATGACTGTCTTAATCAGAAGAAAACTACTACTTAGTCCAAGGTATACCACTGCATTTTCTGTATTGAATTTTATTTTGTTTTACCTAGTTCTAATTTATATTTAATTCATATGTTTATTGCCTTCTACAATGGCTAATATTTTATCATCTTACTCATATTAATATACTTTGTTATATTTTATTTAAATTTCTTGTTATTGTAATCAAAAATCAATTACACCAGATTTCCTGATTTGTTTCATTTCCAAATCCTTCCCTAGCTCTTGACAACATAAGCCAGGAGACTCTAAACCTAACATATGTAACCAAATGATGCTATGGTTTGCCAAAATGAATATATCATCATGCAGGAATCGCTGCTATGGCCAAGATCTTTACTCTTTTATATAACACAATTTCCTTTTATGGTTTTGCATTTACTCTTCCATTTTTTTTTTTTCTTAATCATCCTAGCAGATTTTAATTTTCAGGAAAAAGAATTTACTTCTTCCTTTAAATGAGCTTAAGATTTTGCTATAAATCTGACATACTGCTTTCTAAATAAGAGTTTGACTTGTTAGCTTAATTGTATTTTGCATGTTATAAGTAATTACCTGATAACATATACTGAGAAGAAAACCTCTATAAAATAGATAAACTATTTAATGTATTATTTTATCTTTTAGTGAAATCTTAGCAAAATTTTTTTTCATGGAGCCCAACATATGATATTTACTCATCTCTTATTCTATAAAGTTCCTAAAAATGTGGAATGCAAAAAAAAAAGTATAGTTGCATTAATTCTAAAATAGAGTAAAAGTTACATTCTACTATATATTTATTTTTCAAACTTACATATATTTTACAATAAATTTTGTATTTGAACAAATGTTTCTCTTGGTATAACAATGACTTTGGGGTAATTATTATGTATAAGAATGCCATCAAANAATTATAGTTGCATAAATTCTAACATAGAGTAAAATTTACATTCTACTATATATTTATTTTTCAAACTTACATATATTTTACAATAAATTTTGTATTTGAACAAATGTTTCTCTTGGTATAACAATGACTTTGGGGTAATTATTATGTATAAGAATGCCATCAAAACCAAAATAGTGAGAGGAAAGAACAAGATGGTGGAGGAGTAGGTGGATATGGAGTACATCTCTCTCCATGGATACATCAGGAATATAGCTTCAGACACAGAAGTGCATGCAGAACACCAGCTGAGAGAGGACAGGAGGACCTGACCAGCATAAAAGAATATATAGACCCACACATATATGTATATGTATATGTGTGTATATATATATATATATATATATATAGAGAGAGAGAGAGAGAGAGAGCCAGGGGAAAAACAGGAGGGTTAGTAGGAGGACTGGACCTCCCCTCTGTGGGTGGGGGAAATGAAGTGGAGTCTGAGCACCACATCGGGGCAACTGTCTGAGTCAGGTGAGAAACAGTCAAGGCTGAGAGTAAAAGAGCTGATCTGTGGCAACCTAAATGGAATGAGAATCAGACAGTCCTTGCCACAACCATANGGGTGGGGGAAATGAAGTGGAGTCTGAGCACCACATCGGGGCAACTGTCTGAGTCAGGTGAGAAACAGTCAAGGCTGAGAGTAAAAGAGCTGATCTGTGGCAACCTAAATGGAATGAGAATCAGACAGTCCTTGCCACAACCATACATACTCTGGACAGAGATGCAGGTCCCGTGGAAGACGCAGCGGCTGGGAGTTGGAGTTTAGGGATTGTGGAGCAATCCAGGGTGAGGGCTGCTGTTGACTGTGGAGAGATGGATCGAGGGGATGTGAAGGAGATTGTGGTGGGAAATGCCTGTGGAGGAAAGTNATAAACCCATGCACCTATGGGTACCTTATTTTTGACAAAGAATACAAGAATATACAATGGGACAAAGACAGCTGGTTCAATAGATGGTGCTGGGAAAACTGGACAGCTACATGTAAAAGAATGAAATTAGAACACTTCCTAACACCATACACAAAGATAAACTCAAAATGGATTAAAGAGCTAAAGGTAAGACCAGAAACTATAAAACTCTTAAAGGAAAACACAGGCAAAACACTCGATGACATAAATCAAAGCAAGATCCTCTATGACCCACATCCTAGAGTAATAGAAATAAAAACAAAATAAGTTAGTGGGACAGGATTAAACTTCAAAGCTTTTGCATAGCAATGGGAACTATAAGCAAGGTGAAAACACAACCCTCAGAATGGAAGAAAATAATAGCAAATGAAACAACTGTCAAAGGGTTAATTTCCAAAATAAACAAGAAGCTCATATAACTCAATACCAGAAAAATGAACAGCTGAATCAAAAAGTGGGAAAAAGACCTAAACAGACATTTCTCCAAAGAAGACATGCAGATGGCTAACACACGAAAAGATACTCAAGATCACCCATATTAGAGAAATGCATATCAAAACAATGAGATATCACTTCACACTGGTCAGAATGGTGATCATNAGACCTAAACAGACATTTCTCCAAAGAAGACATGCAGATGGCTAACACACGAAAAGATACTCAAGATCACCCATATTAGAGAAATGCATATCAAAACAATGAGATATCACTTCACACTGGTCAGAATGGTGATCATCAAAAAGTCTACAAACAATAAATGCTGGGGAGGGTGTGGAGAAAAGGGAATGCTCTTGCACTGTTGGTGAGAATATAAAGTGATACAGCCACTATGGAAGACGGTATGGAGATTCCTTTAAAAAGTAGGAGTAAAACCACCATATGATTCAGCAATCCCACTCATAGGCATATGCCCTGAGGAAACCAAAATTGAAAGAGACACATGTATCCCAATGTTCATTGCAGCACTATTTTACAATAGCTAGAACATGGAAGCAACCTAGATGTCCATCAACATAGGAATGGATAAGGAAGTTGTGGTACGTATACACAATGGAATGTTACTCAGCCATAAAAAAGAGTGCATTTGAGTCAGTTCTAATGAGATGGATGAACCTAGAATCTGTTATACAGAGGGAAGTTGTCAGAAAGAGAAAGACAAATATCACGTTCTAAGGCACATATATGGAATCTAACAAAATGGTACTGAAGAATTTATTTTCAGGACAACAATGGAGAAACAGACATAGAGAACAGACTTATGGACAAGGGGAAAGGGGAGGAGAGGGTGAGATGTATGGAAAGAGTAACATGGAAACTTACATTACCATATGCAAAATAGAGAGCCAACTGGAATTTGCTATATGGCTCAGGAAACTCAAACAGGGGCTCTGTATCAACCTAAGGGGTGGGATGGGGCAGGGGATGGAAGGGAGATTCAAAGGGAAGGGATATATGTTTACCTACGGCTGATTCATGTTGAGGTTTGACAGAAAGCAACAAAATTTTGTAAAACAATTATCCTTCAATAAAAAAAAAGAAAAACAATCATCCTTTGAACATAAACACCTTTTTATGTATAATAGTGAATATGTATGTGGTTTTAAGGCTAGTTAAGTCTGAAATTTGAAATGTGCTTCTCACATGTCAATCTCTTTGGTTAACCTTCTTCAATATATTTTCACTTCAATCATTTTGCAATAATACTGAAATTTTGCAAATACTCAGAGAAAACTGAAGATTTGAGTGACTAGTTAATGTTTCAAAAGCCTTTGACCAAGAATCAGGTAATTTACAATTTGTTTTGATTCCCAAATGGAATTAAATGGTGCTAACGGCACCCCACTCCAGTACTCTTGCCTGGAAAATCTCATGGATGGAGGAGCCTGGAAAGCTGCAGTCCATGAGGTCGCTGAGGGTTGGACATGACTGAACGACTTCACTTTCACTTTTCACTTTCATGCATTGGAGGGGGAAATGGCAACACACTCCAGTGTTATTGCCTGGAGAATCCCAGGGATAGGAGAGCCTGGTGGGCTGCCGTCTATGGGGTCACACAGAGTTGGACATGACTGTAGTGACTTAGCAGAAACCATGAAGTTATANGTTGGACACGACTGAACGACTTCACTTTCACTTTTCACTTTCATGCATTGGAGGAGGAAATGGCAACCCACTCCAGTGTTATTGCCTGGAGAATCCCAGGGATAGGGGAGCCTGGTGGGCTGCCGTCTATGGGGTCACACAGAGTTGGACATGACTGAAGTGACTTAGCAGAAACCATGAAGTTAAAAGACACTTACTTACTCCTTGGAAGAAAAGTTATGACCAACCTAGATAGTATATTCAAAAGCAAAGACATTACTTTGCCGACTAATGTCCATCTAGGAAAGGCTATGGTTTTTCCTGTAGTCATGTATGGATGTGAGAGTTGGACTGTGAAGAAGGTTGAGCACTGAAGAATTGATGCTTTTGAACTGTGGTGTTGGAGAAGACTCTTGAGAGTCCCTTGGACTGCAAGGAGATCCAACCAGTCTATTCTGAAGGACAGTAGCCCTGGTATTTCCTTGGAAGGAATGATGCTAAAGCTGAAACTCCAGTACTTTGGCCACCTCATGAGAATAGTTGACACACTGGAAAAGACTCTGATGCTGGGAGGGATTGGGGGCAGGAGGAGAAGGGGACGACAGAGGATGAGATGGCTGGATGGCATCACTGGCTTGATGGATGTGAGTCTGAGTGAACTCCGGGAGTTGGTGATGGACAGGGAGGCCTGGCGTGCTGCGATTCATTGGGTCGCAAAGAGTCAGATACGACTGAGCAGCTGAACTGAACTGAAAGACATGTTACATTGTTCCTTGGGGTATTTTTTTAAGGTACTCATTTTGCACATACATACAAGGAAGTGCATCTACTTATTTGACCATCTTAACTAGAATACAATAAGATAAAAATCAGAACAACAATAACAACAAAAACCTTTCTGGCTAATGGTGTCATAATGTAATTTCAATTAACTTTTCTAAGATATACCAGGTATTCAAATAACTTAATTCCTTGTTAAGGAAAAATCCAAACTCTTGATTTAGAACTGTGTTTTGTAAAACCTAAAGTTTTAAGTGCTGCCCTGATGTCATCAGGGCTTCCTAGGTGGCTTGGTGGTAAAGAATCC
>SJYW01036270.1:208496-251481 GCA_006410735.1 Raphicerus campestris | reverse complement strand
GGAAACAGTGTCAGACTTTATTTTTGGGGGGGCTCCAAAATCACTGCAGATGGTGATTGCAGCCATGAAATTAAAAGATGCTTACTCCTTGGAAGGAAAGTTATGATCAACCTAGATAGCATATTGAAAAGCAGTAACATTACTTTGCCAACAAAGGTCCATCTAGTTAAGGCTATGTTTTTTCCAGTGGTCATGTATGGATGTGAGAGTTGGACTGTGAGGAAAGCTGAGTGCCAAAGAATTGATGCTTTTGAACTGTGGTATTGGAGAAGACTCTTAAGAGTCCCTTGGACTGCAGCCAGTCCCTTCTAAAGGGGATCAGCCCTCATTCTAAAGGAGATCAGTCCTGGATGTTCTCTGGAAGAACTGATGCTGAAGCTGAAACTGCAATACTTTGGCCACCTCATGTGAAGAGTTGACTCATTGGAAAAGACCCTGATGCTGAGAGGGATTGGTGGCAGGAGGAGAAGAGGATGGCAGAGGATGAGATGGCTGGATGGCATCACTGACTTGATGTACATGAGTTTGAGTAAACTCTGGGAGTTGGTGATGGACAGTGAGGCCTGGCATGCTGTAATTTATGGGGTCGCAAAGAGTCAGACACGACTAAGCGACTGAACTGAACTAAAGGAGACTAAAGGACTGTACCCAGAAAATTATAAGACACTGATGAACAAAATCCAAGATGACATAAACAGATGGAGAGATATTCCATGTTCCTGGGTAGGAAGAATCAATATTGTGAAAATGACCATACTACTAGATGCAATCTACAGATTCAGTGTGATCCCTATCAAATTACTAATGGCATTTTTCACAGAACTAGAACAAAAAATTTCACAGTTCACGTGGCAACACACCCCAAAAAAACCCAAATAGCCAAAGCAATCTTGAGAGAGAAGAATGAAGCTGGAGGAATCAACCTTTCTGACTTCAGGTTATACTGCAAAGCTACAGTCATCAAGACAGTATGGTATTGGCAAAAAACAGAACTATAGACCAATGAAACAATATAGGAGGTTCAGAAATAAACCCATGCACCTATGGGTACCTTATTTTTGACAAAGAATACAAGAATATACAATGGGACAAAAACAGCTGGTTCAATAGATGGTGCTGGGAAAACTGGACAGCTACATGTAAAAGAATGAAATTAGAACACTTCCTAACACCATACACAAAGATAAACTCAAAATGGATTAAAGAGCTAAAGGTAAGACCAGAAACTATAAAACTCTTAAAGGAAAACACAGGCAAAACACTCGATGACATAAATCAAAGCAAGATCCTCTATGACCCACATCCTAGAGTAATAGAAATAAAAACAAAATAAGTTAGTGGGACAGGATTAAACTTCAAAGCTTTTGCATAGCAATGGGAACTATAAGCAAGGTGAAAACACAACCCTCAGAATGGAAGAAAATAATAGCAAATGAAACAACTGTCAAAGGGTTAATTTCCAAAATAAACAAGAAGCTCATATAACTCAATACCAGAAAAATGAACAGCTGAATCAAAAAGTGGGAAAAAGACCTAAACAGACATTTCTCCAAAGAAGACATGCAGATGGCTAACACACGAAAAGATACTCAAGATCACCCATATTAGAGAAATGCATATCAAAACAATGAGATATCACTTCACACTGGTCAGAATGGTGATCATCAAAAAGTCTACAAACAATAAATGCTGGGGAGGGTGTGGAGAAAAGGGAATGCTCTTGCACTGTTGGTGAGAATATAAAGTGATACAGCCACTATGGAAGACGGTATGGAGATTCCTTTAAAAAGTAGGAGTAAAACCACCATATGATTCAGCAATCCCACTCATAGGCATATGCCCTGAGGAAACCAAAATTGAAAGAGACACATGTATCCCAATGTTCATTGCAGCACTATTTTACAATAGCTAGAACATGGAAGCAACCTAGATGTCCATCAACATAGGAATGGATAAGGAAGTTGTGGTACGTATACACAATGGAATGTTACTCAGCCATAAAAAAGAGTGCATTTGAGTCAGTTCTAATGAGATGGATGAACCTAGAATCTGTTATACAGAGGGAAGTTGTCAGAAAGAGAAAGACAAATATCACGTTCTAAGGCACATATATGGAATCTAACAAAATGGTACTGAAGAATTTATTTTCAGGACAACAATGGAGAAACAGACATAGAGAACAGACTTATGGACAAGGGGAAAGGGGAGGAGAGGGTGAGATGTATGGAAAGAGTAACATGGAAACTTACATTACCATATGCAAAATAGAGAGCCAACTGGAATTTGCTATATGGCTCAGGAAACTCAAACAGGGGCTCTGTATCAACCTAAGGGGTGGGATGGGGCAGGGGATGGAAGGGAGATTCAAAGGGAAGGGATATATGTTTACCTACGGCTGATTCATGTTGAGGTTTGACAGAAAGCAACAAAATTTTGTAAAACAATTATCCTTCAATAAAAAAAAAGAAAAACAATCATCCTTTGAACATAAACACCTTTTTATGTATAATAGTGAATATGTATGTGGTTTTAAGGCTAGTTAAGTCTGAAATTTGAAATGTGCTTCTCACATGTCAATCTCTTTGGTTAACCTTCTTCAATATATTTTCACTTCAATCATTTTGCAATAATACTGAAATTTTGCAAATACTCAGAGAAAACTGAAGATTTGAGTGACTAGTTAATGTTTCAAAAGCCTTTGACCAAGAATCAGGTAATTTACAATTTGTTTTGATTCCCAAATGGAATTAAATGGTGCTAACGGCACCCCACTCCAGTACTCTTGCCTGGAAAATCTCATGGATGGAGGAGCCTGGAAAGCTGCAGTCCATGAGGTCGCTGAGGGTTGGACACGACTGAACGACTTCACTTTCACTTTTCACTTTCATGCATTGGAGGAGGAAATGGCAACCCACTCCAGTGTTATTGCCTGGAGAATCCCAGGGATAGGGGAGCCTGGTGGGCTGCCGTCTATGGGGTCACACAGAGTTGGACATGACTGAAGTGACTTAGCAGAAACCATGAAGTTAAAAGACACTTACTTACTCCTTGGAAGAAAAGTTATGACCAACCTAGATAGTATATTCAAAAGCAAAGACATTACTTTGCCGACTAATGTCCATCTAGGAAAGGCTATGGTTTTTCCTGTAGTCATGTATGGATGTGAGAGTTGGACTGTGAAGAAGGTTGAGCACTGAAGAATTGATGCTTTTGAACTGTGGTGTTGGAGAAGACTCTTGAGAGTCCCTTGGACTGCAAGGAGATCCAACCAGTCTATTCTGAAGGACAGTAGCCCTGGTATTTCCTTGGAAGGAATGATGCTAAAGCTGAAACTCCAGTACTTTGGCCACCTCATGAGAATAGTTGACACACTGGAAAAGACTCTGATGCTGGGAGGGATTGGGGGCAGGAGGAGAAGGGGACGACAGAGGATGAGATGGCTGGATGGCATCACTGGCTTGATGGATGTGAGTCTGAGTGAACTCCGGGAGTTGGTGATGGACAGGGAGGCCTGGCGTGCTGCGATTCATTGGGTCGCAAAGAGTCAGATACGACTGAGCAGCTGAACTGAACTGAAAGACATGTTACATTGTTCCTTGGGGTATTTTTTTAAGGTACTCATTTTGCACATACATACAAGGAAGTGCATCTACTTATTTGACCATCTTAACTAGAATACAATAAGATAAAAATCAGAACAACAATAACAACAAAAACCTTTCTGGCTAATGGTGTCATAATGTAATTTCAATTAACTTTTCTAAGATATACCAGGTATTCAAATAACTTAATTCCTTGTTAAGGAAAAATCCAAACTCTTGATTTAGAACTGTGTTTTGTAAAACCTAAAGTTTTAAGTGCTGCCCTGATGTCATCAGGGCTTCCTAGGTGGCTTGGTGGTAAAGAATCCACCTGCCAATGCAGGAAACACAGGAGATGCATGTTCGATCCCTGGGTTGGGAAGATCCCCAGGAATAGGAAATGGCAAGCTATTCTCACATTCTTACCTGGAAAATTCCATGGGACAGAGGACCCCAGTCCATGGGGTCACAGAGTCAGACATGACTGAAGCATCTTAGCTCTCATGTACGCAGTGGATCACCCCTTCACCGATGAAATAAATGTCATCAAAACATAGTGTNTCAAAAGCCTTTGACCAAGAATCAGGTAATTTACAATTTGTTTTGATTCCCAAATGGAATTAAATGGTGCTAACGGCACCCCACTCCAGTACTCTTGCCTGGAAAATCTCATGGATGGAGGAGCCTGGAAAGCTGCAGTCCATGAGGTCGCTGAGGGTTGGACACGACTGCGCGCCTTCCCTTTCACTTTTCACTTTCATGCATTGGAGGAGGAAATGGCAACCCACTCCAGTGTTATTGCCTGGAGAATCCCAGGGATAGGGGAGCCTGGTGGGCTGCCGTCTATGGGGTCACACAGAGTTGGACATGACTGAAGTGACTTAGCAGAAACCATGAAGTTAAAAGACACTTACTTACTCCTTGGAAGAAAAGTTATGACCAACCTAGATAGTATATTCAAAAGCAAAGACATTACTTTGCCGACTAATGTCCATCTAGGAAAGGCTATGGTTTTTCCTGTAGTCATGTATGGATGTGAGAGTTGGACTGTGAAGAAGGTTGAGCACTGAAGAATTGATGCTTTTGAACTGTGGTGTTGGAGAAGACTCTTGAGAGTCCCTTGGACTGCAAGGAGATCCAACCAGTCTATTCTGAAGGACAGTAGCCCTGGTATTTCCTTGGAAGGAATGATGCTAAAGCTGAAACTCCAGTACTTTGGCCACCTCATGAGAATAGTTGACACACTGGAAAAGACTCTGATGCTGGGAGGGATTGGGGGCAGGAGGAGAAGGGGACGACAGAGGATGAGATGGCTGGATGGCATCACTGGCTTGATGGATGTGAGTCTGAGTGAACTCCGGGAGTTGGTGATGGACAGGGAGGCCTGGCGTGCTGCGATTCATTGGGTCGCAAAGAGTCAGATACGACTGAGCAGCTGAACTGAACTGAAAGACATGTTACATTGTTCCTTGGGGTATTTTTTTAAGGTACTCATTTTGCACATACATACAAGGAAGTGCATCTACTTATTTGACCATCTTAACTAGAATACAATAAGATAAAAATCAGAACAACAATAACAACAAAAACCTTTCTGGCTAATGGTGTCATAATGTAATTTCAATTAACTTTTCTAAGATATACCAGGTATTCAAATAACTTAATTCCTTGTTAAGGAAAAATCCAAACTCTTGATTTAGAACTGTGTTTTGTAAAACCTAAAGTTTTAAGTGCTGCCCTGATGTCATCAGGGCTTCCTAGGTGGCTTGGTGGTAAAGAATCCACCTGCCAATGCAGGAAACACAGGAGATGCATGTTCGATCCCTGGGTTGGGAAGATCCCCAGGAATAGGAAATGGCAAGCTATTCTCACATTCTTACCTGGAAAATTCCATGGGACAGAGGACCCCAGTCCACGGGGTCACAGAGTCAGACATTACAGAAGCATCTTAGCTCTCATGTACGCAGTGGATCACCCCTTCACTGATGAAATAAATGTCATCAAAACATAGTGTAGTGAGAGGTGGACCTCTACCTACTATTGACAATTTAAATCTCAATAGATGACCACTGTACCTTCACAAGGGAGTGAGACAAATGCTCATGGATTATCCTAAAGTATTTTCCCACTTTGTGACTACAGTGGTGCCCCCTCGATCCACGGGCGGCCCCAGGGCAGACTGGACGCCAAAGTCCTAGATTTCCACATTTTGAAACATAAGCACAGAAAGTTTTCATTTGGAAAAATATAATGTAGGTTGACATTAATTATCTATTACAAGTATAAAAATCATCTCACTGAAGTGCTCATTGACTATTTAAATCGAGGTTAATCAAATATTCTGAGAACCCTCTCAAGGCACGTAGGTGTGCCAGCCTGCCCTGCATGATTAAATGTGATTGCTTGACTTATGGGGTTGCTGGGTGACAGTTAAAAACCAGAAGATGTACAAAACAATGATTAATTCATTTTAGAATAATTGATCAGGAGCCATTTTTTCCCTATAGCAATTTATATTATAAGTGTTGGGGAAAATAAACAGAGGAAAACCTCCTGGCAGCTCAGTGTACTGTCTTCTCCATAAACATAGAGAAGGATTAAACCATCTTGTTATTGAATAACCATTAAACCAGACTGTGACACACATGACAAGAAATCCAATAAAGGGATTGCAAAGGCGGAAAGAAATTTCATCTTTTCTGAGAGCTGGGCAGCTACAACCCATTCCTTACAAGTTCTTAAGATAAATTATGTCATCATCAAGTCTGATGAACTGACAGCTCTGCTTGGAACACATAGTTCATCCGAGCTTCACCTGGCAATCAAGTGGCCACTTGTGTTCCTTAGTTGCCTTTATCCAAAGGAAATAAAAAGTCTGCCCTCTCTACAGAAGGCTCTCTGCAACTTGGAGGAGGGTGCCTAGATTAAAACTCATGAGAGACAGGTTGCATGAGATGTTATTTTCCTTGACCTTTGCATTTTAAAGAGATAGCTCCAAGGGCCTTAAGGAAAAAGAAAAAAAAATAAAAGAAAAATCTTGGGCTGTAGAACAGGCAAGATGCTTAGTCTTAGGGACAAAGAAATACTTTGCTACAAATTAGCTAGAGAAAGTTCACTTAGAAGATGGAGGGTTGAGCCTTCTCTAAGGGCAGGTGAGGGCCCGGGCCCTTCTTGTACACAGGAAGCCCTGTGACATCCCTGAAGTGGCTTACAACAGCCAGAAACGTGTCAACCCATTTTTCTATTAAGGCCTTTATTTTCACTGAACAAACATTTACTTTTAAGGAGTTGTGGGGTTTCCATGCTTTCTTTTTCTTGTCTCTCCCTCCCCACCTCCCTCTTCTAGCCAAAAAAAAAGAACCCATAGTTTTAGGGATTATTTGTGCATATAGACTCTCATCATCGTATGTAGCTCATTTTGAAGAGAAGTATTTCCATTGTGGGTGTGTCTTTCTGTAAATATTTCTTAATTTTTTTTGTGATTTTGATACTATGTACCATCATATTGTCCTGGCTTTTATAAAGCAAACCATAAATATACAAAGAAAAGAAAATGAGAGTTTGGAAACTTGTCTTCTTCTTTGGGCACCAGGGAAGATTCTATTTTGTTTTATTGTATTTACTGTTACATAGGACAACACACTGATATGATTTCTCTTTATCATGTTTTGAGTATAATAAAGGGTAGGCTTTATCTTTTTTATAGTAGGTAGCTGAAGGGGGCATACAATCAGACTGTCATCCAATCTGATACAACAGACGAAAAGTCCCCTTTGTCATCCGGGAATTGTTATCTGCTTTCCTGAGACATCATTTCTACAAACTCTGAACTCGGTGAGAGCCTTACGACGTAGTTTCAGTCTGATCATAAATATTACTAGATAATTCTGTTCCAATGCAATTTACTATATGACTGCCTGGTCACTATATTAGTAAGGTTAGCCTAGACAATGCTATTGTCAAAAGCTAATGCTTAAATCCGGAAACTTGGGTTTCCTTCATGGCTCAGTAGTAAAGAATCTGCCTGCCAATGCCTTAGACACAGGTTGGATCCCTGATCCATGAAAATCCCACATGCCATGGGGCAGCTAAGCTCGTGTGCCACAACTACTGAGTCTGTGATCTAGAACCGAGGAGCCACAACCACAGAGCCCACGTGCTGGAGAGTAGCCCCCACTCCACAGTGAAGGTAGCCTCTGCTTGCCGCAACTAGAGAAAAGCCCACAAAGCAACAAAGACCCAGCACAACCAAAAATCAATTACAAAAAGGAATTCAGGTAGCTTGAAATCATTTGGTTTTATCTAGTCCGTGTTGCATTTCCACTGCAAGTTGGCTCAGGGTGTCGGTTCTACACTGGTACTCAGGAATCCAGGGGTCATGGAGACCCTACAGTATTATAGTTGCATTATCTAGAGGGTGCGGGTCAGAAGAAGCAGCTAAGGAATCAGATGCAAGCTCTTAACCTATCCAGCTTCAGTTCAGTTTGTGAACATATCAGTGACCACGGTCTATTGGCCAGTGCTTGCCAAAAGGTCCCATCTGACTCCTGGCTGGGCGCTATCGTGGTGTAGCCTGGATGCTGGTTTCTGTCCAACTCTGTTGCTCTTAGAAAAGCACCTGGCCTCATCCAGTACGGGTCTCCTTCCTCGTAGCAGCAGCATGTATACAATGACCTCTAGGGGGAGAGGAAGGAAAAAGGTCTCCGTCTCTATTTCCACTCCCAGCATCTCTGAAGACCCATCACAGTGCTAGGGTTTTGTAGGATGCCCAATACCACTACACACCTTCTCCCTCTGCCTTCTTGCCCCTTCACCACAGGACTTGATCCCAATAGCATTTCCCAACAAGTTTTCTGCAAGCAAATCTTTGACGCAGAGTCTGCTTCCCAGGGAGCTTGACCTATGAGTCACCAAACATATTATAAAATCAGTTTTGTTTAAAATGCAGATGGCTGGTTTTGATCCCAGGCCTATTGAATTTAGAATATCTATAAGAGAATGGAGGCTGGGAATCTGCATTATTCAAAAGCACCCAGAAAATGATTCTCCTCATTAAACTGACACTAACAATGACAGTTGTAATTACCTTGATTATGTACAAAATTGAAGAGTTGAAGTGATAGTGGTGAGAGAGAGGGTTCAGAGAATTAGAAGACCTCATGCAGGCTCTTCTGTCAAAATCATTTATGTTAAAATAGAAAAGTGTCTACAAGTGAACTCCATCAGGAGTAAACAAACCACTTGCAGGAACAAAGAATTTAGATCTACAGACCGTGAAATGTTAGACTGTAATCAGCTGCATGAGCCATATGAACATACTTAAAAATAATTTTATATCTCACCTCCGTGATGCCAGAAATGCCCCACTTCAGCCAATCCTTTTCTCTGGTGAGCTTTGGGAACTGTGAACCTGAATGGCCAAATTACCACAGCTGAGCTGAGAAGTCAAATCATTTTTCAAAGCCACTATTCTTCCTGGAGAATTCTTCCTGCAGACTGACATTATCCAAGTGGGTACATAACTACAGGCTTTCTTTCACATTAGACATAAATTAGTTCCCCTCCTCTTTCTCTTTGTTGTTCAGATCTAAACAGAAACTCCAAAAATCTCCATTTATCAAGAATTAACCCAGGGACTTCCCTGGTGGTCCAATGGTTAAGACTCCATGCAGGAAGCACAAACTGGATGCCTGGTTGGGGAACTAAGATCCCACATGCCACGAGGCCAAGAATAAATGAATAAATGAAACAAAATGTTAAAAAAACAAGAATTAACCCTTTAAGCATGGACATATTGCCAAAGGTAAATAAAGGAAGTAAAACGGATAAGCATACGGTAGCAGGAAGCAAAACAATGTGTGCCCCTTATACATTTATTAAAACATCCTCACATATTTTAAATTCAGTAGAAAAGGATTGTATAAGCCCTACAATCAACAGACAGGACTTTGTATAAAGAGTCTTTGTATCAAGAGCATGGTGTCCAATCTGTTCACACACTGTTGTTGACACTCTCAATCCAATCTGGCTGGGTCCAGAGACTATAGGCTGGTTGGAAATGTTCCCATAACAGTAATTCCATTTCCATTGCATCAGAATACCAACTGTGAGAAAAACAAATGGCCTGTTTTTATGATGATCTTACTTATGATTAATTTTTTCAGTAATATTGACTTCAAAAATATTACATCATTTTCTTGATTATCGTGTTCTCTGGAGTCCCCTGAGATTATGTGTCTAAGACAAGTGTCTCACTTCCTTCATCCCAATGTCAGCCCTGATGTCAGGGCTCATTATTTTCATATTCGGGGGCTCACTGTGCACCCCTAATATCTGATATGTGTCTTATTTAAAATCTGTAGTGATGCAATAAAAATAGTACTAAATTAGCAGTGAGAAAACATGGAACTCAGAACTAGGAAAACCATAGACTCATTTATCTTTAGAGTGGTTTTTGTTTTTTTGAGAATAATTATAGCTTGTTTCTTTTTAAAGTTGTTTTTTTGTTTTGTTTTTAAATGTGGACCATTTTTAAAGTCTTTATTGAATTTGGTACAATATTACTTCTGTTTTATTTTTTGGCCCCGAGGCATATGAGATTTTAGCTCCCTGACCAGGTGAAGTCTTAAGCACTGGACCATTAAGGAAGTCCCCTATAACTTGTTCGAGAATTAGACAATGTAAGTATGAAAGCACTCTGCAAATACATAGGTTTTTTTTTTTTTTAGCACATCAGTTCAGTTCAGCTCAGTTCAGTCACTCAGTCCTGTCTGACTCTTTGTGACCCCATGGACTGTAGCACGCCAGACTTCCCTGTCCATTAGCAACTCCCTGAGTTTACTCAAACTCATGTCTATTGAGTCGGTGATGCCATCCAACCATCTTATCCTCATCATCCCCCTCTCTTCCTGCCTTCAGTCTTTCCCAGCATCAGGGTCTTTTCCAATGAGTCAGTTCTTCATATCAGGTGGTCAAAGTATTGGAGTTTCAGCTTCAGCATGATTATTCAGGACTGATTTCCTTTAGGATGGACTGGTTGGATCTCATTGCAGTCCAAGGGACTCTCAAGAGTCTTCTTCAACACTACAGTTCAAAAACATCAATTCTTTGGTGCTCAGCTTTCTTCACAGTCCAACTAATACAATCCATACATGACTACTGGAAAAAACATAGCTTTGAATAGATGGACCTTTGTTGGTAAGATAATGTCTTGTGTTTTTAATATACTGCCTAGGTTGGTCATAGCTTTTCTTCCAAAGAACAAATGCCTTTTAATTTCATGGCTGCAGTCACCACCTGCAGAGATTTTGGAGCCCCCCAAAATAAAATCTCTCACTGTTTCCATTGCTCCCCCTTCTATTTGCCATGAAGTGATGGGACTGGATGCCATGATCTTAGTTTTCTGAATGTTGAGTTTTAAGCCAACTTTTTCCCTCTCCTCTTTTACTTTCATCAAGAGGCTCTTTAGTTCTTCTTTGCTTTCTGCCGTAAGTGTAGTGTCATCTGCATATCTAAAGTTGTTGATATTTCCCCCAGGAATCTTGATTCCAGCTTGTGCTTCATCCAGCCTGGCGTTTTGCATGATGTACTCTGCATATAAGTTAAATAAGCAGAGTGACAATATACAGCTTTGACATACTCGTTACCCAATTTGGAGCCAGTCTATTGTTCCATATCCAGTTCTAACTGTTGCTTCTTGATCTCTTGAAGAATTTTCCACAGTTTGTTGTGATCCACATAGTCAAAGGCTTTGGCATAGTCAATAAAGCAGAAATAGATGTTTTTCTGGAACTCTCTTGCTTTTTTGATGATTGATCCAGCGGTTGTTGGCAATGTGATCTCTGGTTCCTCTGCCTTTTCTAAATCCAGCTTGAACATCTGGAAGTTCACATTTCATGTACAGTTGAAGCCTGGCTTGGTGAATTTTTGAGCATTACTTTGCTAGTATGTGAAATGAGTGCAATTGTGGGGTAGTTTGAACACTCTTTGGCATTGCCTTTCTTTGGGATTGGAATGAAAACTGACCTTTTCCAGTCCTGTGGCCACTGCTGAGTTTTCCAAATTTGCTGGCAGATTGAGTGCAGCACTTTCACAGCATCAACTTCTAGGATATGAAATAGCTCAACTAGAATTCTATCACCTTCACTAGCTTTGTTTGTAGTGATGCTTCCCAAGGTCCACTTGACTTCACATTCCAGATGTCTAGCTCTAGGTGAGTGATCACATATCGTGGTTATCTGGGTCATGAAATCATGCTTTTTATCAGTGTTGTAGCCACAAGTTTGAAACATATATAATGAATGTGAGAATGAAAGGAAAGTATTATAGCTCAATGGCCCAGAAGCTGCTAACTGAAGTATCTTTCTCCTCATCCCTCCCTCCTATAAAATATGTTCCTAATTGTCATGCCCTTGGACCAATAAATACTAAGATTTGGGTGGTAGTATCAGAGCCGAGTTTCTAAGAGCAAGCACCTCTAACCAGAACATACACATCATCTGGAAGGGTCTTAGAAATGCAGGTTCCAAGACAACATCCAATAAGTTAGGGTCTTTGGCCAGCAGTGTCAGTTTTAACAAGCCTTCCATGCAGTTCAGGTGCAGGACCAGAGCACTGGACCAGAGGACAGGAAGGGAGGAGCCCAATGTCAGTTTGCCAGGCCGTTTGACTGCCAAGCTGTTCGCCAGGACTTTTGAGTGTGCTGTTAAGAATCCTCATGAAATTCCTCTTCTGCCTCTGCCTTTTCATCATTAATTCTCAGGCCACATCTTTCTTTTACTTTTATTCAGCTTTATTAAGTTACAATTGGCAAATAAAATTATAAAGAATTTAACGTGTACAATGTAATGATTTGATACATGTATATATTGTGAGAAGACGTTCTCCTGTTTTTTTAATATCCTGTCATTTCAGGAAAATGCAAAGCTAAGTGTTTTTGTTTAAAACATAAATTCTGCAGAATAACTGGTATACTACTTATAGAGTTTTGCGGGTGATGCTAGTGGCAAAGGACCTGCCTGTCAATACAGGAGATATAAGAGATGTGAGTTCTATCTATGAGTCAGGAAGATCCCCTGGAGGAGGGCATGGCAACTCACTCTAATATTCTTGCTGGGAGAAATCCAATGGAGAGAGGAGCCTGGAGTAGACTCAGTTTTGTTCAGTCACTTAGTCAGACTCTTTGTGACCCCACAGACTGCAGCACACCAGGCCTCCCTGTCCATCACCAAATCCCAGAGCTTGCTCAAACTCATGTCCATGGAGTCAGTGATGCCATCCAACCATCTCATCCTCTGTCATCCTCTTCTCCTCGCACCTTCAATCTTTCCCAGCATCAGGGTGTTTTCCAATGATTCAGCTCTTCATGTCAGGTGGCCAAAATATTGGAGGTTCATAGTTGCAGAGTTGGACACGACTGAAAAGACCTAGCACACATTGATCCAACATATTCCAGAGAATTGTTTGGTCCCACAAGGGCGGATATTGCTGGTGAGTCAAAACAGCCCTGCTTCTATCTTTCATGAGACAGATGCATCAAAACCAATCTTCCTAAGATAATGGGAGGATGATTAGATTTTGCTCCCCGAGACTCTGAAATGGGTCAGGAGAGTACATTAAGTACACAAAATGCACATTAACTCTAAGGAGGAACTACCTTCAGGCTGAAATTTCACTCACTGTTCTCTCTCCAGACCATATCCAGCCATATTGCCAATATCATCAAAGTATTAAATGTATTTTTATAGTAAAAAAAGAAAAAACGACAACATAAAAATGTCTTGAACATATGATCTGCCTGCCGTTGAATTTTAAAGGAGTGATTAAAGTCACATACTCACTGCTTTCTTTTCTTGAAGGAATATGGTCCTGATTTGCATGAGAAAAGACAAGCACATGTGAATTTCTGTTTTTTTGGTTTTGTTTTTTCATATCACTAAAACTGGTGGAGTGTTAGTGTGGACTTATATCATCTGCCTTCCCAATTCTGTGTTCAGTGACATCACATTGATACAATACCCATAGTGGGAATGTTTATAGCATGGAAATCATCAAGTAGCATAAATTAAGGCTGTTACCCCCCTTCTCAACAGTGAGTTTACCAGCATACAATTAATTTATAAAAATGTTTATTATTATCATCTTGCATTACAAAAGGCTGGGTCCGGCTGCTCAAACAAATAAAGAGGTCAAGTTGGTGGAAACAAAAGTTCACTTTATTTCAGATGCCTGCAATGGAAATGGGGTAGAGATGGGATGAGGGAGGTAGTTGGGGTGACGACTGTTCAAAGGCTGACTCTCCCCCACCCACAATCAGTGAGTAAAAGCTTTTATAGGCTGAAGGAGGCAGCTACATGTTGAAACAGCACAGTCAGCTCTGACAGTCATCGTGAAATTTGTCTTTGGTGGTCTGACCGGCAACATCTTGATTGTCTCACGAACAATTAATGTTCAGTTCCGGGGTCAGTTTGTTTCCATTTCTTTGAGGCCAGTTCTCAGAATTGTGGCAGTTTATGTCGTGGCTACAGTCTGGTCATCATGCAGTTTAACTTCTCCACCTGACAGGGGTTTCAGTGTCTCTATAAGCCAGTTTAGAGAATCTGGCTCAGAATATTGTCTAATAGCTCTTGAGGAGGGACTAAGGCTTCTTGACTATGCTTGATAACTACATTATCATTATTTGGTCTGTTTACCTTTATTTTGCATGACCTCACTTCTCTGATCACACTTTTTTCTTGACTAAAGTTTTTCCACAGACAAAAGGCAGGCAGAGGATATGGAGGGGCAAGGACTGTAGACACGCACTCCATTTCACTTGAAAATAATGTGAATTATTCCCTTGCTGAAAAGTATTCCTCCTTCATGGGAAGGGGATGGTCTGCACCATAGTCTGTACATTTTAAGTGAAGTGAAAGTTGCTCAGTCATGTCCAACTCTTAGTGATGCCATGGATCCATGGAATTCTCCAGGCCAGAATACTGAAGTGAGTTCAGTTCAGTTCAGTCACTCAGCCATGTCTGACTCTTTGTGACCCTGTGAATTGCAGCATGCCAGCTCACCCTGTCCATCACCAACTCCCGGAGTTTACTCAAACTCATGTCCATTGAGACAGTGATGCCATCCAGCCATCTCATCTTCTGTTGTCCCCTTCTCCTCCTGCCCCCAATCCCTCCCAGCATCAGGGTCTTTTCCAGTGAGGCAACTCTTCACATGAGGTGGCCAAAGTACTGGAGTTTCAGCTTTAGCATCAGTCCTTCCAATAAACACCCAGGACTGATCTCCTTTAGAATGGACTGGCTGGATCTCCTTGCAGTCCAAGGAACTCTCAAGAGTCTTCTCCAACACTAAAGTTCAAAAGCATCACTTCTTCGGGGCTCAGCTTTCTTCACAGTCCAACTCTCACATCCATATATGACCACTGGAAAAACCATAGTCTTGACTAGATGGACCTTTGTTGGCAAAGTAATGTCTCAGCTTTTTAATATGCTATCTAGGTTGGTCATAAGTAGCCTTTCCCTTCCCCAGGGGATCTTCCCAACCCAGGGATCAACAGGCCTCCCGCATTGCAGGTGGATTCTTTACTAGCTGAGCCACAAGGATAAAAATGCAGGGTTTTAGGTATAAGCTAACTACAGATAAGGTAAAGACATGAAATTGTTGTCTTTCATAGACAGGTTGTAAAGCAAGTATGTCCATTTTAAAGCAGTAGTTGTGAGCCAGGAAAAGTACCTATGAGCAGTGACAGAGGATGAAGAAGGTAACCAGGAGGGGGTCAAAGTCAGCTCTCACTCCAGGGCCTCTACCTCTTCACACATCCTCTGAGTTCAATAGGTCCCTCTTCTCCCTGCTCTGTCCTCTTTGGAATGAGACTAGGGTGCTGTGGATTTAACAGCCCATCACCCAACTTTCCCACCAGTCTTTGGTTTTTCCTGGCTTTTTAACACCCACACCAGGGTCTTAAGTGGTGTGATTTGCAATACACAAATCTAGAGAAATCTCATTTTAGATAGGGGGAAACTGATACTCAATGAAGCAAAGATTAAACAAAAGAGTTATTTGCTCAGTCATGTCCAAATCTTTTGCAACCCCATGGACTGTAGCCCACCTACCGCCTCTATCCATGGGGTTCTCCAGGAAAAAATACTGGAGCCGCTTGCCATTCCCTTCAGTAGGGGTCTTCCAGACCCAGGGATCAAACCTGAGTCTCCTGCATTGCAAGCAAATTCTTCACCATTTGAGACAAATAGGGAGTTTAAGGGCTTCCCTTGTAGCTCAGTTGGTAAAGAATCTGCTTGCAATGCAGGAGACTCAGATTCAATTCTTGGGTAGGGAGTATTCTTGCCTGGAGAATCCCATGGACAGAGGAGCCTGGTGGGCTACAACCCATGGGGTTGCAAGAGTTGGCCACAACTTAGCAACTAAACCACCACCACTGCCAGGGAGTGTAAATATCTTTTTTCTTTCTGGTTACTTTCTTCCCTGCTATGAATTCTCAAATATGCATGGTGTGGGAGGCACTGAGGAGGAAGATGCTTGATTCAGATAGCTAACTAACACAGACTTTATGGTTCCTCTCAGCTAGACTAAACTTCAGACCATTTTATTCCTGACTCTGGACCTCTGAGCTCCCTTTTCTTAGAACATTTACTTTAGAAAACTTATCATTATAAATCCTTTCCCTGCCCCTTTGAGGTGTAAATCTTTTTTAAAAGCTTCTTTCTAGTTTTATAGCCTACGAATGTCTTTCTGAAGGACTCAGGAGCCTAGTCTTTGAGGTGAGATTGTAAAGGAAGGTGGTGACTATCTCCTAGTCCGGGGGGCTGGGGGAAGAGCCTAACTACAGAGGGCTCCAAATTTAGCTCCTAAAGAATCTGCCTGCAATGTAGAAGACTAGGGTTCAATCCCTGGGTCGGGAAGATCCACTGGAGAAAGGAATAA
The DNA here is from genome assembly GCA_006410735.1 of Raphicerus campestris. Classification (NCBI taxonomy): domain Eukaryota; kingdom Metazoa; phylum Chordata; class Mammalia; order Artiodactyla; family Bovidae; genus Raphicerus; species Raphicerus campestris. The sequence goes on along the minus strand of SJYW01036270.1, from coordinate 234,964 downwards.
ATGAAATGGTAACCCACTCCAGTATTCTTGCTGGAGAATCCCATGGACAGAACAGCCTGGAGGGCTACAGCCTATGGAGTTGCAAAGAGTCTGACAGGACTGAGCAACTAACACTTTCACTTTTTTTCACTTTTTACAATTTGTCAAATTGTAAAACTGTAGTTTTTACAACAGAAAAAGTTTACTTTCTGTTTGGATAAAACCAAGTAGCAAACACACTGGCCTAAGATACTCTCTTCAGGCCAGACTTTTGTTTTAGGGAATTGAACATAGATTCAGTTTTTAACTCTTTCCCCTATTGCAATAGCCTTGGATAAAATCTTCTTTACCTGTTTATTTCTGATACAAATCGAAAGCTTGATTCTGCCACTTAATTTGAAATTATTATAGCTCTGTAAAATTAGGTCTATAAAATGGCGATTGTAATACTAATATCAGAATTATTCTGAAAATCAAATGAGCTAACATAAGAAATACTTTTAGCACAGTGCCTGACTCCTAGTAAGTACCGGCAATGATGATAATAATAATAATGAATAATAAGTGCTGTTGTTACGTCACTTAATTATTAGTGTGGACATTGAATTGACATTTTTCTCTGTCTTGAAATGGCCATATAGTCTACTATAATAATGCTATTACCATAATTCTTTTTCTTTTCATTGCAGAGCTAACATCTGAGAATCATTATGCAATTAAGTAAATTCCTGACTACTTAGGGACATTTAGCTATCGTGCAAATTAATCTTTTCACCTTTTATGTTAGACTTGGTTCACACATGGCTTTTTCACTGGCAATTAGCACTTCCTCTGTTTGGACTGCCACTGCCAAATTATTAACATCTCTCCAGAGGAGATCAAGGAAAGGGAAAGAGAGAAAACTCAAAAAACTCAGTTGCCAGCAGTACTTTGGATCACTGAATTAAAGTGGTTCTGAGCAGTTATGATCAAGGCCTCTGTCTTTTGATACATTTCTGGCTTTTTGCCCCAACAGCTCCACACAAGTCTAGTGGACCCTTGGCTCTGGATCACAGATAAGGATCTTTTAATTTTATTTTTTGTGAAGGTGGGGAAGTTCTTTTGACTCTCACTAACCTGAAATTCAGTTCATTTCTGAAAATGTATGATTTGGGAATTGCAGAGGAAACAGAGACCAAATTGCCAACATCCCTTGGATCTCAAAAAAGCAAAAGAATACCTGAAAAACATCTAATTCTGATTTATTGATTAGGGCAAAGCCTTTGACTGTATAGATCACAACAAACTATGGAAAATTCTTCAAGAGATGGGAATACCATACCACCTTACCTGCCTCCTGAGAAATCTGTATGCAGGTCAAGAAGCAATAGTTAGAACTGGACATGGAACAACAGACTGGTTCCAAATTGAGTAAGGAGTATGTCAAGGCTGTATATTGTCACCCTGCTTATTTAGTGTCTATGCAGAGTATATCATGTAAAATGCCAGGCTGGATGAAGCACAAGCTGGAATCAAGATTGCCAGGAGAAATATCAATAACCTTAAATACACAGATGACACCACCCTTATGGCAGAAAGCAAAGAAGAAACACAGAGCCTCTTGATGAAAGTGAAAGAAGAGAGTGAAAAAGCTGGCTTAAAACTCAACATTCAGGAAACAAACATCATGGCATCTGGTCCCATCACTTCATGGCAAATAGATGGGGAAACAGTGGAAACAGTGACAAACTTTATTTTGGGGGGCTCCAAAATCACTGCAGATGGTGACTGAAGCCATGAAATTAAAAGATACTTGCTCCTTGGAAGAAAAGCTATGACCAACCTACACAGCATATTAAAAAGCAAAGACCTTATCTTGCCAGCAAAGGTCCATCTAGTCAAAGCTATGGTTTTTCCAGTAGGCATGTATAGATGTGAGAGTTGGACTGTGAAGCAAGCTGAGGGTCAAAGAATTGATGCTTTTGAACTGTGGTATTGGAGAAGACTCTTGAGAGTCCCTTGGACTGCAAGGAGATCCAACCAGTCCATCCTAAAAGAAATCAGTCCTGAATCCTCATTAAAAGAAATGATGTTGAAGCTGAAACTCCAAAACTTTGGCCACCTGATGCAAAGAACTGACACATTGGAAAAGACACTGATGCAGGGAAAGATTGAAGGCAGGAGGAGAAGGGGACAGCAGAGGATGAGGTGGTTGGACGGCCTCACTGACTCAATGGATATGAGTTTGAACAAGTTTTGGGAGTTGGTGATGGACAGGGAAGCCTGGCATGATGCAGTCCATGGAGTCACAAAGAGTTGGACGCAACTGCCGACTGACCTGAACTGAATAAAGTACACCAAGCACCACAGTTTGAATAAATATGTCTATTTAATAATCTCATTTCAATTGGGCCCAATGGAACATAAATAAAGAGATATATATTTTTTAACTTTGACATGGTGGTAGTGGCAATTTAGTTGCTAAGTCGTAACTCACTCGTTGCCATAGTTTAGACATTTTGTTGGCAGGTTTGAGAAGCCATAGAAATGCACAGCTCGGTTTTATAATGCTTGATTAAAACTGCATTGTAGTGATAACATTTTGTCTCTGTTGAAATTTTTTAAAAAATACTTGCTTAAAAATCCATTTACTCTTTGATGTTTTTCAGTTTCCAGGCCTGTTAGCAAACAATGCTGACCAACACCTACTGAGGGCAGGTTAATTAGGCCTCCAAAATCAGTGGGGGAAGATTAAAGTCTTGAAAACTATGATAACTCTCTCTGCACCCCATCTTTGTTTTAACTCCTTATTTGAGTTTTATTGAAAAATATCACTTGTCAGAGATTAAGACTGAAAAGTAAGCTTCACTATTTTTTCTTGCTTTCAGAAATATAAAAAATACATCAAAGAAATATTTTTTGTCACTGTTTTGCCTTTTGATTCTTTATAGTCAAAGACATATTAAAGTAGATCCACTTGGTTGTACTGGTAAGATAAAAAGAAAAAATATTGCACGATATACAGGATAAGGGGAGACGACTGAGGCTGAGAAACATTCCAGTTTCCAGTATTCTGAACACAATTGCAAAGACATAGCTGATTCTTCCATCTACCAGATGGTCCTTGCATGATATTCCAGAAATTAAATTTACAGTCTCAAGAGACCTCAGATATGAGGGGTAGAAGTGTCTTCCTTTTTCTTCTGGGAGTTCTTAAAGTGAATTCTCCAGTTCTCAAAGCCAAAAAATGACCTCATGAAGATTTTCGGGCCAGGCCTTTTTCTGGAGAATCTGAATGTTCTTACAGAGTCTCAGGAAAAAGCCCTGGTGACTAAGTTTCAGTCATTTATTAGCATGGGAATAACACAGTGGGGAAAAGTGTGATGTAGTGAACCAAAGACCCTTGTGCTTAAAAAACAAAAACAAAAACAAAATTTGCCTATTGAAATTCCTTACACAAAAGCCTCATGGGCCCCTGTGAGGTCTTAAGCAAGTCTATATGGGATGAAAGATTATATTCTGCCCAAGTTGTGGTTGTAGAACCACTCCAGCTTACAGGGTATAATTAAAGCTGTTTCAATCGCTTATGTCAGTCGGAGCTTGGCTTCTAGTGGAACGTGAACATTCATCTTGTATGGAGAAAGGATAGTAACTGGGTAAAATTTGTGGAATGTTAAACTCATTTTAAAGAATTGTTCATGTTACCATATGAAAATTCATGATTGGTCACTCCTGATCTAAAAATAAGCTCATGTTTATAAATCTGAGGCATATATATTTTGAGTATGACATAACTATACCAGTGTAGCCTGTAATATATNTGCATGGTGTGGGAGGCACTGAGGAGGAAGATGCTTGATTCAGATAGCTAACTAACACAGACTTTATGGTTCCTCTCAGCTAGACTAAACTTCAGACCATTTTATTCCTGACTCTGGACCTCTGAGCTCCCTTTTCTTAGAACATTTACTTTAGAAAACTTATCATTATAAATCCTTTCCCTGCCCCTTTGAGGTGTAAATCTTTTTTAAAAGCTTCTTTCTAGTTTTATAGCCTACGAATGTCTTTCTGAAGGACTCAGGAGCCTAGTCTTTGAGGTGAGATTGTAAAGGAAGGTGGTGACTATCTCCTAGTCCGGGGGGCTGGGGGAAGAGCCTAACTACAGAGGGCTCCAAATTTAGCTCCTAAAGAATCTGCCTGCAATGTAGAAGACTAGGGTTCAATCCCTGGGTCGGGAAGATCCACTGGAGAAAGGAATAAATGAAATGGTAACCCACTCCAGTATTCTTGCTGGAGAATCCCATGGGCAGAACAGCCTGGAGGGCTACAGCCTATGGAGTTGCAAAGAGTCTGACAGGACTGAGCAACTAACACTTTCACTTTTTTTCACTTTTTACAATTTGTCAAATTGTAAAACTGTAGTTTTTACAACAGAAAAAGTTTACTTTCTGTTTGGATAAAACCAAGTAGCAAACACACTGGCCTAAGATACTCTCTTCAGGCCAGACTTTTGTTTTAGGGAATTGAACATAGATTCAGTTTTTAACTCTTTCCCCTATTGCAATAGCCTTGGATAAAATCTTCTTTACCTGTTTATTTCTGATACAAATCGAAAGCTTGATTCTGCCACTTAATTTGAAATTATTATAGCTCTGTAAAATTAGGTCTATAAAATGGCGATTGTAATACTAATATCAGAATTATTCTGAAAATCAAATGAGCTAACATAAGAAATACTTTTAGCACAGTGCCTGACTCCTAGTAAGTACCGGCAATGATGATAATAATAATAATGAATAATAAGTGCTGTTGTTACGTCACTTAATTATTAGTGTGGACATTGAATTGACATTTTTCTCTGTCTTGAAATGGCCATATAGTCTACTATAATAATGCTATTACCATAATTCTTTTTCTTTTCATTGCAGAGCTAACATCTGAGAATCATTATGCAATTAAGTAAATTCCTGACTACTTAGGGACATTTAGCTATCGTGCAAATTAATCTTTTCACCTTTCATGTTAGACTTGGTTCACACATGGCTTTTTCACTGGCAATTAGCACTTCCTCTGTTTGGACTGCCACTGCCAAATTATTAACATCTCTCCAGAGGAGATCAAGGAAAGGGAAAGAGAGAAAACTCAAAAAACTCAGTTGCCAGCAGTACTTTGGATCACTGAATTAAAGTGGTTCTGAGCAGTTATGATCAAGGCCTCTGTCTTTTGATACATTTCTGGCTTTTTGCCCCAACAGCTCCACACAAGTCTAGTGGACCCTTGGCTCTGGATCACAGATAAGGATCTTTTAATTTTATTTTTTGTGAAGGTGGGGAAGTTCTTTTGACTCTCACTAACCTGAAATTCAGTTCATTTCTGAAAATGTATGATTTGGGAATTGCAGAGGAAACAGAGACCAAATTGCCAACATCCCTTGGATCTCAAAAAAGCAAAAGAATACCTGAAAAACATCTAATTCTGATTTATTGATTAGGGCAAAGCCTTTGACTGTATAGATCACAACAAACTGTGGAAAATTCTTCAAGAGATGGGAAAACCATACCACCTTACCTGCCTCCTGAGAAATCTGTATGCAGGTCAAGAAGCAATAGTTAGAACTGGACATGGAACAACAGACTGGTTCCAAATTGAGTAAGGAGTATGTCAAGGCTGTATATTGTCACCCTGCTTATTTAGCGTCTATGCAGAGTATATCATGTAAAATGCCAGGCTGGATGAAGCACAAGCTGGAATCAAGATTGCCAGGAGAAATATCAATAACCTTAAATACACAGATGACACCACCCTTATGGCAGAAAGCAAAGAAGAAACACAGAGCCTCTTGATGAAAGTGAAAGAAGAGAGTGAAAAAGCTGGCTTAAAACTCAACATTCAGGAAACAAACATCATGGCATCTGGTCCCATCACTTCATGGCAAATAGATGGGGAAACAGTGGAAACAGTGACAAACTTTATTTTGGGGGGCTCCAAAATCACTGCAGATGGTGACTGAAGCCATGAAATTAAAAGATACTTGCTCCTTGGAAGAAAAGCTATGACCAACCTACACAGCATATTAAAAAGCAAAGACCTTATCTTGCCAGCAAAGGTCCATCTAGTCAAAGCTATGGTTTTTCCAGTAGGCATGTATAGATGTGAGAGTTGGACTGTGAAGCAAGCTGAGGGTCAAAGAATTGATGCTTTTGAACTGTGGTATTGGAGAAGACTCTTGAGAGTCCCTTGGACTGCAAGGAGATCCAACCAGTCCATCCTAAAAGAAATCAGTCCTGAATCCTCATTAAAAGAAATGATGTTGAAGCTGAAACTCCAAAACTTTGGCCACCTGATGCAAAGAACTGACACATTGGAAAAGACACTGATGCAGGGAAAGATTGAAGGCAGGAGGAGAAGGGGACAGCAGAGGATGAGGTGGTTGGACGGCCTCACTGACTCAATGGATATGAGTTTGAACAAGTTTTGGGAGTTGGTGATGGACAGGGAAGCCTGGCATGATGCAGTCCATGGAGTCACAAAGAGTTGGACGCAACTGCCGACTGACCTGAACTGAATAAAGTACACCAAGCACCACAGTTTGAATAAATATGTCTATTTAATAATCTCATTTCAATTGGGCCCAATGGAACATAAATAAAGAGATATATATTTTTTAACTTTGACATGGTGGTAGTGGCAATTTAGTTGCTAAGTCGTAACTCACTCGTTGCCATAGTTTAGACATTTTGTTGGCAGGTTTGAGAAGCCATAGAAATGCACAGCTCGGTTTTATAATGCTTGATTAAAACTGCATTGTAGTGATAACATTTTGTCTCTGTTGAAATTTTTTAAAAAATACTTGCTTAAAAATCCATTTACTCTTTGATGTTTTTCAGTTTCCAGGCCTGTTAGCAAACACTGCTGACCAACACCTACTGAGGGCAGGTTAATTAGGCCTCCAAAATCAGTGGGGGAAGATTAAAGTCTTGAAAACTATGATAACTCTCTCTGCACCCCATCTTTGTTTTAACTCCTTATTTGAGTTTTATTGAAAAATATCACTTGTCAGAGATTAAGACTGAAAAGTAAGCTTCACTATTTTTTCTTGCTTTCAGAAATATAAAAAATACATCAAAGAAATATTTTTTGTCACTGTTTTGCCTTTTGATTCTTTATAGTCAAAGACATATTAAAGTAGATCCACTTGGTTGTACTGGTAAGATAAAAAGAAAAAATATTGCACGATATACAGGATAAGGGGAGATGACTGAGGTTGAGAAACATTCCAGTTTCCAGTATTCTGAACACAATTGCAAAGAGATAGCTGATTCTTCCATCTACCAGATGGTCCTTGCATGATATTCCAGAAATGAGATTTACAGTCTCAAGAGACCTCAGATATGAGGGGTAGAAGTGTCTTCCTTTTTCTTCTGGGAGTTCTTAAAGTGAATTCTCCAGTTCTCAAAGCCAAAAAATGACCTCATGAAGGTTTTTGGGCCAGGCCTTTTTCTGGAGAATCTGAATGTTCTTACAGAGTCTCAGGAAAAAGCCCTGGTGACTAAATTTTAGTCATTTATTAGCATGGGACTAACACAGTGGGGAAAAGTGTGATGTAGTGAACCAAAGACACTTGTGCTTAAAAAACAAAAACAAAAACAAAATTTGCCTATTGAAATTCCTTACACAAAAGCCTCATGGGCCCCTGTGAGGTCTTAAGCAAGTCTATATGGGATGAAAGATTATATTCTGCCCAAGTTGTGGTTGTAGAACCACTCTAGCTTACAGGGTATAATTAAAGCTGTTTCAATCGCTTATGTCAGTCGGAGCTTGGCTTCTAGTGGAACGTGAACATTCATCTTGTATGGAGAAAGGATAGTAACTGGGTAAAATTTGTGGAATGTTAAACTCATTTTAAAGAATTGTTCATGTTACCATATGAAAATTCATGATTGGTCACTCCTGATCTAAAAATAAGCTCATGTTTATAAATCTGAGGCATATATATTTTGAGTATGACATAACTATACCAGTGTAGCCTGTAATATATAGTTGTGTCAGAATATCCCTTTGTAGTCTAATTTTTATAATGTTATGTATATATTTAAATATAAATATCAGTCTAGAATTCCATTTTCAAAGTGTATCACACAATCTCTGTATTAACTGAAAGTATTTTAAAATCATATTCAGTCCTACTTTTATTTATTTAGAATCATCTGTTTAGTTTTCTGTGCTTTCTAGGTGGCTCAGTGGTAAAGAACCTGCCTACAAATGCCAGAGACAAGAGACACGGGTTCAATTCCTGGGTCAGGAAGATCCCCTGGGGGAGGGCATGGCAACCCACTCCAGTATTCTTCCCTGGTGAATCCTACAGACAGAGGAGCCTGCTGAGTTATGGCTCATAGCCCAAAGAGTCAGATATGACTGAAGCGATTTAGCACACATACACTTTTATACACTTTGAATTATTTATTTTATTTATAAAACTAAACCTATAATATATCCACTATTGCTGCTGCTGCTGCTAAGTCGCTTCAGTCATGTCCAACTCTGGGCGACCCCATAGACGGCAGGCTACCAGGCTCCACCATCCCTGGAATTCTCTAGGCAAGAACACTGGAGTGGGTTGCCATTTCCTTCTCCAATGCATGAAAGTGAAAAGTGAAGGTGAGTCGCTCAGTCATGTTCGACTTGTAGAGAATCTATGAACTAAAGTCTACCAGGCTCCTCCATCCATGGCATTTTCCAGGCAAGAGTACTGGAGTGGGTTAACATTGCCTTCTCTGAATATATCTGCTAAAGGTCTACGAATAGATGGGAGTGAATGAGATCAAGGAAAAGGTATATGACCAGACATATTAAAAGTATCATTACTTCTTTTTTTAAAAATACACTAATAAAAATGTCTTCATCTTGTTATAGTTTAAATACTNAAATATCCCTTTGTAGTCTAATTTTTATAATGTTATGTATATATTTAAATATAAATATCAGTCTAGAATTCCATTTTCAAAGTGTATCACACAATCTCTGTATTAACTGAAAGTATTTTAAAATCATATTCAGTCCTACTTTTATTTATTTAGAATCATCTATTTAGTTTTCTGTGCTTTCTAGGTGGCTCAGTGGTAAAGAACCTGCCTACAAATGCCAGAGACAAGAGACACGGGTTCAATTCCTGGGTCAGGAAGATCCCCTGGGGGAGGGCATGGCAACCCACTCCAGTATTCTTCCCTGGTGAATCCTACAGACAGAGGAGCCTGCTGAGTTATGGCTCATAGCCCAAAGAGTCAGATATGACTGAAGCGATTTAGCACACATACACTTTTATACACTTTGAATTATTTATTTTATTTATAAAACTAAACCTATAATATATCCACTATTGCTGCTGCTGCTGCTAAGTCGCTTCAGTCATGTCCAACTCTGGGCGACCCCATAGACGGCAGGCTACCAGGCTCCACCATCCCTGGAATTCTCTAGGCAAGAACACTGGAGTGGGTTGCCATTTCCTTCTCCAATGCATGAAAGTGAAAAGTGAAGGTGAGTCGCTCAGTCATGTTCGACTTGTAGAGAATCTATGAACTAAAGTCTACCAGGCTCCTCCATCCATGGCATTTTCCAGGCAAGAGTACTGGAGTGGGTTAACATTGCCTTCTCTGAATATATCTGCTAAAGGTCTACGAATAGATGGGAGTGAATGAGATCAAGGAAAAGGTATATGACCAGACATATTAAAAGTATCATTACTTCTTTTTTTAAAAATACACTAATAAAAATGTCTTCATCTTGTTATAGTTTAAATACTGCCTTATTTATTTACCTTATTTGGTTGGCAAAGTCTTTAAAAAAATAGTGTCTACAACTCTTTTTATTCTGCTATACCCTTAGTAAACAGCTATATTTACTTCTATGTTTGTTTTATCCAATCAACATTTACGTGCAAGTTGCTCAGTCATGTCCTACTCTTTGTGACCCAGTGGTCTATGGCCCACCAGGCTCCTTTGTCCGTGGGATTCTCTAGGCAAGAACACTGGAGAGGGTAGCCATTACGTAACTAAAGTATAGAAATTCTTCAGGATTCTTTACTTTACCAGATATTATAACTTCCTTGCTATAAAATATCCACGTCCAAGTTTCAAAAGTCATTTTGTGAGCCTAATTCTCAAATCTATATTGTTTATTTTAATCATTATTGAATTTCCAAATCTATATTGGTAAGAATTAACATAACTTTCTACAAATATGGAGATCATGCAAAGTATGTTTTGTTTTTTTTTTTAATCTTAATTCATCATCTCATCCAGGACTTCTCTTCCATAAACTTAAGATTCAAGGTACACTGTGTCCTATCACAGTCCTAAAGGGATCTTTTGTGGGTGAACCTTTATCATCCTCTAAATCCACATTGTAGAAGAGTTGATTCCTTTCTACATTTTTAACTGTTTTGTCCCATTCATTGTTATTTTACCTGAATCTTCAGTGGTAATCCTCTAAGTAAGTAATTAATGATTTGGACCAAATTATCCCTTTTAGCACTATCCACCAGTGCTTTGGTTTATCCCTATTGCATTTCCTTTGAGACAGTTATTTAATAACACCTTCTCTATTTCCTGTCTTTCAAACATTGGCCTCACTCTCACCTTTGGGTGCTGAGGGTGCATCCTGTTTCTGCTCATGAGTTCCCTCTGCCATCTCTGCTGTTGCTAAAGATGAGCCAGTGCTCCTGGAGAAGCCTGTCTCCATTTGTGCACCAGACTCTTTCTTCTACCAAAAGATAGAAAATGCCCTGAGCATTTTCTATTATTTCTACTTCAGTACCAAAATTCCCTTCATGAACATATCCATCAACATAAAACATTTTCATAAATTCTACTTTCCTAAAAACATCAACAAAAGATCCTCTCTCTTGACCCAAATCNAGCCAGTGCTCCTGGAGAAGCCTGTCTCCATTTGTGCACCAGACTCTTTCTTCTATCAAAAGATAGAAAATGCCCTGAGCATTTTCTATTATTTCTACTGCAGTACCAAAATTCCCTTCATGAACATATCCATCAACATAAAACATTTTCATAAATTCTACTTTCCTAAAAATATCAACAAAAGATCCTCTCTCTTGACCCAAATCTTCTCTACTTATTTTCTCATTCTCCCTTTCAGCAAAACTTTTTTACAAAGTTGTCTGTTTACTGTCTATAACTGATTTTCTTCCATTTTTTCTTTAAGTAAGGTGATGATGTAATTCATTGGCTAACCATAACATTATTGAGAACAAAAACAAGTGCTATTAATTGTTAGTGAAGTTTAATGTAAACCTAGATTGTCTCAGGCAGATGAGACATATGGAGTCCTTTTCTAAATTCATTTCAGAGATGCTTAATCTTCATTAATCGCCCAACCTGCTCTTTTCCAAGTCAACAGCAATCTCTATTTTGCTAAAAAAACAATGATTAATTCTCAGTTGTCCTCTTAGTAGCATTTGATCACTCTTTCTCCCTGAAAGCATTTTTCCAAGTGCTTGCAAGATACAAGCTCCCTTGATCTTTCCCCTCATGGGGTGGTCATTGTATTTCTGTCTCCCTCACTGCTCCCTCTTCATCCCTCTGACCATTTCAGTCTTGGGGTACCCTATGGCATGTGTACTCTTTGACTCTTCTCAATTTTATCTCTATTCACACTTTTGATGATTTCTGGTCCCATGGCTTTAAAATGGCATAGTTAAGTTAATTGATCCAAAATTTAAATTCCAGCTTGTCCTCTCCTCTGTTGTTCAGGCTCATTTATTAAACCACATATTCACCATTTCATCTTGGGTTTCTGATAGACATATAAAATGTAATATGGCCCAAACAAGTTCCTGCTTTCTGTACTCAAAACCTGATCTAATTGCAGACTTCTCAATTTCAATTCAGTTCAGTTCAGCTGCTCACTCGTGTCCCACTCTTTGTGACCCCATGGACTGCAGCATGCCAGGCTTCCCTGTCCATCACCAACTCCCAGAGTTTATTCAGACTTATGTCCATTGAATCTGTGATGCCATCCAACCATCTCATCCTCTGTCATCCCCATCTCCTCCTGCCCTCAATCTTTCCCAGCATCAGGGTCTTTTCCAATGAGTCAGCTCTTCACATCAGGTGGCCAAAGTATTGGAGTTTCAGCTTCAGCATCGGTCCTTCCAATGAATATTCAGGAGTGATTTGCCTCAGGATGGACTGATTGGATCTCCTTGCAGTTCAAGGGACTCTCAAGAGTCTTTTCCAACACCACAGTTCAAAAGCATCACTTCGTCAGTGCTCAGCTTTCTTTATAGTTAAACACTCACATCTATACATGGCTACTGTAAAAACCATAGCTTTGACTAGATGGACCTTTGCTGGCAAAATAATGTCTCTGCTTTTTAATATGCTGTCTAGGTTGGTCATAACTTTTCTTCCAAGAAGCAAGCATCTTTTAATTTCATGGCTTCCATCACCATCTGCAGTGATTTTGGAGCCCCCCCCAAAATAAGTCTGTCACTGTTTCCACTCTTTCCCCATCTGTTTGCCATGAGGTTATGAGACTGATGTCATTATCGTAATTTTCTGAATGTTGAGTTTTAAGTCAAATTTTTCACTCTCCTCTTTCACTTTCATCAAGAGGCTCTTTAGTCCTTTGCTTTCTGCCTTAAGGGTGGTATCATCTGCATATCCAAGGTTATTGATATTTTTCCTGGCAATCTTGATTCTAGCTTGTACTTCATCCAGTCCAGCATTTGTTATGATATACTCTGCATATAAGTTAAATAAGCATGGTGACAATATACAGCCTTGATGTATTCCTTTCCTATTTGGAATCAGTCTGTTGTTCCATGTCCAGTTCTAACTGTTGCTTCTTGACCTGCATACAGATTTCTCAGGAGGTAGGTAAGATGGTCTGGTATTCTCATATCTTTTAGAATTTTCCACAGTTTATTGTGATCCACACAGTCAAAGGCTTTGGCATAGACAATAAGACAGAAGTAGATATTTCTCTGGAGCTCTCTTGCTTTTTCTATGATCTAGCAGATATTGGCAATTTGATCTCTGGTTCCTGTGCCTTTTCTAAATCTAGCTTGAATATCTGAAAGTTCACGGTTCATGTACTGTTGAAGCCTGACTTGGAGAATTTTGAGCACGTGAGATGACTGTGGTAGTTTGAGGACTCTTTGGCATTGCCTTTCTTTGAGACTGGAATGAAAACTGACCTTTTCCAGCCTTGAGGCTACTGCTGAGTTTTCCAAATTTCTGGCATATTGAGTGCAGCACTTTCACAGCATTATCTTTTAGGATATGAAATAGCTCAACTGGAATTCCATCACCTCCACTAGCTTTTCATGCAAAGATGAGCAAAGTAAAGGACAGAAATGGTCCAGACCAAACAAAAGTTTCCCAGTTTTGGTTGATGACAATTCTATCACTCAAATTTCTCAGGCCAAGCCATATATTTGTCTCACACCATTCTTTCTCACACATCCTATATTTTACCACTCCATCCTGACTCAGTTTTCTGTGATTTACTTTTTATTACAGTACTTATAATGCATTCTAATGCAATTTATCCTTTTTTAAAAATTATTTTATCTTTATTTCTTATACTTAAATATTGGGCTTCTCAGGTGATGCTAGAGGTGATGAGTCTGCCTGCTAATGTAGGAGATGCAAGAGACACAGATTTGATCCCTGGGTCAGGAAGATCCCATGGAGGAGGGAATGGGAACCCACTCCAGTATTCTGGCCTGGAAAATTCCATGCACAGAGGAACCTGGTAGTCCATGGAGCCAGGCACGAGTCAGACAAAACTGAAGGACATACTTAGATATTATTATGCTATTATAAGTTATTATTATATAATTTATCTGTTTCAATATTTTAATATTGACTATCTCCACCAGGACTTGATAACTCTCAGAATATTTTGTCCGTTTTATTAATTATAGTATTTTCCAGGTCCTAGAATTCTCTCTGTCAACTACAAGTTGACACAATAAATACTTGTTTAAAAAATGAGTAAATGAATGAATAAATTTATTTTCCATTAATATTACTTCTAAACTTTATCATTTTTTAATATAAGAAGTTTATTTAAGTCAACAATCTGATCAAGTTTCTGTCTTAATAGCAAGAAGAATAAGGTCCAAACTCATCAGCCTGGAAAAAGAACTTTACAAATGTGTATGTACACATTTAATTTTTTAGTGTTTCCTATGTTTCTGTTTTAGGAAACACTAAAATATTAAATGTGTACATACACATTTATAGAATGACAACCCACTCCAGTATTCTTGCTTGGAGAATACCATGGACAGAGGAGCCTGGTGGGCTACAGTCCATAGGGTCGCACAGAGTTGGACGTGACTGAAGTGACTTCACACACACGCACACACACACACACACACACACACACACACACACTCATGATTCTCTTTTCAGCATGCATACACATTTTTACATGTCTGTCTAAAAACATATCTGTCCTTTTGGGGGCTTTTGCACGTTACTTTCTTTTTATACGATGACTTGCCTTTACTTTTCTCTATTGTCAAAGTTTCCACCTTTCCCAACATTTTCTCTAACCAAGCATTCTTTAGAAATACTCTTATTTACTCCTCTATTCCCATAGTAAGTATTTTGCATCTATTATATAGCCTAAGTGACAGCATCCTTTGAATTAGAGAATCATTTATATATGTGCCTCTGCATGAGACTGCACAGTATCCACTATTTAATCTCCTTGTCTCTATCTTTATTTTAAATCACCCACTTTGCCTACTTTGGAGTTTCATATAAAATACTTGCTCCGGAGACATTTGTGATATGTAAATATTTCAAGATCTGAAGTAAGAAAGCCAACTGAAAGGCAATTTTAAAATAGTTTCTGCTGTGCTCAAGATTTAGCTATTTATCTATTCAGAACTCTTTTTGTGTTGTTGTTTTTTAAACCCCAGTGGTAGTGAACTACAGGTTATAATCATGAAGCTAGAAGAATCTTACATTTTTATGTCAAGAATGTGTGTTTTCCATAAATAATTTAAAAAGTGTAGTATTTTCAATCTAAGTTACACTGAATGGAACTTTTGTTTTGTTTTTCTTTAAGAAACCTCTAAGTATTTGGGTCAACAAAATTATTTTGAAAATATTTTCTCATGGAAAGTAGCCCAAAATAGATGGTGCCATGAGGTTCAATTTGCTGCTTCTTGGGACAGAAATTCAGTGGCGTTCAACAGCTTTGCAATTTTCACCAGGAAACTATGCTGTGCCAAGTACAAATGCTTTAGGTGCACAGCCTGGAGGTGCAGGGTCTGTCAAAGTGGAGACTCTAGGAAGCCGGGNAATTCAGTGGCGTTCAACAGCTTTGCAATTTTCACCAGGAAACTATGCTGTGCCAAGTACAAATGCTTTAGGTGCACAGCCTGGAGGTGCAGGGTCTGTCAAAGTGGAGACTCTTGGAAGCCGGGGCCCAGAAGGAGAGAAGATGCTATCAGTAGACAGCTTGCAGGAGAGCATTATGTGCTGCTTTGAGGCCATCACATTTTATCTCACCATCAGAGCTGCAGGCTTCCACAGGGGCCCTGTGAGTATAGAATCTGCCTGCAATGCAGGAGACACGGATTCAATTCCTGGGTCAGGACGATCCCCTGGAGGAGGAAATGGCAACCCACTCCAGTATTCTTGCCTGAAAAATCCCATGGGCCTGGCAGACCACAGTCCAAGAGTTGCAGAGTTGAACACGATTGAGTGACTGAGCCCATCAGAGCTACAGATGTTCAGGAGAGCAAGAGAGCTGAGATCCCCTTATTCACATCTATAATCTGTGTGAGGTGTATTAACCAGTTACCTTAGCAATCTTGGTTTGATCTTATCAGAGTATTATTGAGCTTGGGTTCACTTGCTGGGAAGGGTGTCACATATTTTGTTTGGTATTTCCAAATAATAGGATTCTTAGTACAAAGCATACAAATGTATGAACATCAGCAGTAAGCATGTAGTATGTAAACAGTTTTGACTGCAGGTTTTTACATCCTTGAGATTAAAAAAATGGATGACTTTAGCCAGTAAATCTACAGTGGGAAAGTTGTCTGCAATAGTTTGAGGCTTGAAAAACTTAGAACAGATGGTGCTGTTGGGACCGGAAGAAGTCAGAAGGTTATCATGACTTCCAACAGCACTGGAGCCTATGAGAAAGGAGGAACTTTGGTGTGATAGGAGCTAGCTAGGTTGACCTTGACCTTCTTCTCTCTCCTCCATAACCCAGGCATCCTACCTCCTTAATAAAAGAGCCAGATGTCAGTGGGCAGACACCTGTGGTTATGTGGCATATGTGAGTTGCAATATACTTGGTGGGTAAAGGATAAATTTCTGTACCCCTCTTCCTAGAGTTATTAATAATCAATTGAATGTTAGTATCTTTTAGGCCAAATTCAAAGCACAGTGTTGCAGACTTACTCAAAACACCATGAAACTGAGCTTGTGGCTATCTCAAAAATAGCTTGCATATGAACTTCTTTTTATTCTGACACTGTTTTCACTAAAATTCATAGGCGGAAAAAGGCATAAAAATGTTTGTGGTTTTTCTGAATGGAAATACCACCAGGGAATGATCTTAGTTATGGAAGAAACTACTCTAAAATTCTGGAAAAGCCATAAAAATCATTTTTCCTTGTCTTTTTATTTTTTTCCTTCTAGTAAAGAAAGGTAGGACAGCCAAAATTTTCAAAAGCATTCAGTGATGAAAGTCTGCATTCTTAGTAAATTTTAAAATTATCCTGTTTTTCAATAAAACTTTTTTATAAAGTTGGCTAAGCCATATGCCTCTGAGGTTAAAAAAAAAAAGTGGGAGAAGTTTTAAAAGCCTTGCGTGAATTTCTCAGTATTAAACTATGCTCACATAACCTTCAAAGCTCCTCTATAAACAATACTTGATGAGTAACAATTCCCAGGAAAAGTTAAACTATCTCTTAGTAATCCTTTAGTCTAAATATCATTCACTTGGAGGGCTTTGTAGAGTGGGAGGAAAAGAGAGATTGTGTTCATGTGTTCACATGAGCTAGAAAGGAAAGGAAAACTGATCTTTTCATACAGATTCAAGAAGAGAGTTTCTCTTTCATCATTCCCATAATAGCTAAAAGTTTCACAGTGAAATGGTTTTAGGCCTGGTCAGCCTGAGAAGACTGGTTTCAACATATACCTTGGAATATATACTGGTTCCAGCCATACCTGACTGGCTCCTCCAAGTCAGGCAGCCATGCTGAGGTTTCTCTGGAACTGTGACATGCAAAGTTGTAATAGTTAAATGTAACCTTTATCCCCTTAACTGCCAGAGGTTATACAGTCTCCCCACCAATGAAGGGGAGATTGCTTGAGTGATATTAACAGTGAACAAGGACTTCCCTGGTGGTCCAGTGGTTAAGAATCTGCCTTGCAATGTAGGGTACATGGATTCGATTCTTAGTTCAGGAAGATCCCACATGTCATGGAGCAACTGAGCCCAGGCCCCACAGCTACTGAGCCTGTTCTCTAGAGCACTTGAGCCGCAGCTACTGAGCCCTGCATGCCCCAGAACCCAAGCTCCACAACAAGGGAAGCCACCACAATGAGAAACCCATGTACTGCAACTAGAGAAAGCCCTCGCGCAGCAATGAAGACCCAGCACAGCCAAATAAATAAATAAACATTTTTGAAATATGACTTTTAACAGTGAATGAGATACCATGCACACACAGATATGGCAACAATTTTCTGCTTAGCTCAGATGCCCTCACAGGTTATAGAATTAAAACAGAGAGTTAAGAGAAACTGCTTTTCTCCCAGGAACCTACGCTGAGAGCATCGTAAATGGCTTACCATCTTCATCAGAGAGGCAAGGAAGATGAGATTAAATTAAGACATCTAAAACAGACTTTATTTTCAGTAATTGCCAGCAGTCCTGTTCTTAGAACCCCCAGTATTTGACTTAACCACCATGTTTCACATAGTCAAGGGAACAAAAGCTTTTACTAAGAGGACCTATAGATGTACATGTATACTTTATATATCCCATGGTTGAATCTCCTCTCACATCTGGCAGTTTGCAAAACTGTGATGTATGTACCATTGTTGATGTCATTCCCAGAGGAGAAGACTGAAGTTCAGATAAATACAAGAACTGGCCATGAAGACATCCAATCAACAGGTTTTAATATTCCAGCAACTCACCCAATACCTACCTGCTGGAGGAGGTCATTGAGAAGATGTGACCATGTGGACCCCCAGGCTGGATCAGGCAACGCTCCTTGCCCCCACCCCCACCCTTCACCTCCAACATGGCCCCATCCTTGGGATGTGCTTTCTGCCTACTAGGCCTCTATTAGCAGTCATTTCAAGGAAGTAAACTCAAGGAAGCACTGTGTCATTGAGACTCTCTAGATCGAAAAAGTGGTGGAATCCCATCAGAGCCTCTGTATTAGACTTACAGGATTCAGCAGGAAGAGAGACTGAGTTCTTTGAAACTGTGCAAGATTAGCCATATAAACCCAAGTCCGCTTACCTGTAAAAAAAAATTAATTTATTTTTTAATTGGAGGAAAATCACTTTACGATATTTTGTTGGTTTCTGCCATACGACAAAGGGAGTCGGTTATATTTACACGTATACCTTTCGCTCTTGATCCTCCTTCCCTCCCCCATCCCACACCTCTAGGTCATCGCAGAGAGCCAGGGTGGGCTCCCTGTGACTGCCACATACCAGTCTGGAGTGATCATCCTCTTTTTTGGGTCTCTCCCTACCTCCATGTACAGGGGCTAGTTTCAGATTTTACTCAGGAAAATGTAGACCCTATAGAGTGTATAGACCTTCCAAATCCCCCAGTCTTCTCCCCAGGTGGCTCCTGCATCCTGTAGAGAGGGAGTGGGGGAAATTCCCACCAATGCCTGATGTGCAGTGGGTATGGTCTAAGCCATCTGTGCAGAGGGAATGCAGTCAGTGCTCAGCTCAACACTGACACTGTCTGCAAGGACACAGGGGAACTGCAGCAGCCAGTGGCCTGAACTCAGAGGATCTGGCTAGTGATCACTCGTGCACCTGGCCATTAACCCTTTACACTGACCGATGGGCTATCCTAAAGGGTTTGATTCTGTGGCTTGGATAGTGGGATGATCATGAATAAACTCTTGTAGGGTCAGGATGTTTGAAAAGACATTTAGGTTCACCTGCAAGAGCCTGAGTTCCATGTTCCGACTCGTAAGGCATGGACACCGCCTGGCAGTCGGGAGGCTGATGCCCTGGTCCAGATGTGAGCCTGAGCACCTGAGCCTGCAGGAGGTCCAGCCGATGGACTGCAAAGGAAGAGTGGCCTCCGCAGCGCTCAGGAGTGATGGTGTTTATTCAAGGGTGCCATATTGCCCTTGAACTACAGTGACTCGTTTAATGCAGTAGCAGGACACCCAGTGTGTCCTAAACAACCCAAGGCAGCTGCCAAAGGAGTCTGGGGCCATTCACAGGAGTTCCCAGCCTGTGAGGAGTTGGTAAGTTGGCTATATTGACCCCCTCTGCCTCTGAGTGAAGGTTCTAAATATACTTGATCTGTGTGGATGCTGAGTCAGGTCTGACGCAAGCTTTTTCCTGTCACCATGCCAAAAAGGGTGCCCCCCAAAGAGGACTAAAGAGGCTGAGTACCACTTGCAAAGACCCTCCTCAAATAGCTGGTGATAAGAAGGGGGTCACATGTCAAAGGTTGATGTGCAAGACTGATGGACAAAAGAGCCCATGTGGGTGTGCTTGCATCCCTGCTGCAGCATCTGCCTCCAGGGCAGCCAGAGAGCCGCCCATGAGCCACCTCCAGGCCACTGTAGCCCCTTGGTGACCCCTCAGGGCCCACGGGGGTCATGTGAGATGTAAGAGCCCTTCACGAGGGGCGGTGTTAGAGGAGGTCTTAGAGAGGCCTTGACCACAGAGTGACTCTGTGGACCCAGGAAGGCTCCTCCCCACCCTGCCCTGGGGATGTATGTGTAACCCTGGGGATGTAACTTTCACCCTCTAAAACCTAAGGCTTTGGGCGGAGACATTTCAAGGACACCAGCCTTGAGAGACCAGTGTGGGGCTGAGATCCTCTTGGCTAAATCCAGGACAGAATACTGTTAAAATCCTCTAAATAAGCTCAAGACTTTGGCTGGGGGTGCAGAGACCAACTTACCCTGGCAGAGCCCAAGACAAGCCCTGTAGGTAAGTGAGTTTCCTCCCTCATGATACCTGCCATCTCCCCTTCCGCAATGATCCACCTCTTCCTCTGGTCTCCCCTTGCCCTCTAAGTCCCCTAGCCAGTTTTAGATTTCAGCTGGGTCATCCTTGAGTTTTCCAACCAGCACTACTCAGACTTTCAGCTGCAAACCGATGCACGTTTACACAACAACACACAGGTCTAGATGCAGTTTAATTAGCTGGGTGACAGAGAGGCACCCACCCACTGACTATATAGTTTCATCCATTTCTGCTGAAATTTGGGAACTTTACTATCTGAACAATTTTAGAAAAATAATTCTCAAACGATCTCAGCATATGCAATTCTTCTGATTGAATAGAGCCATTCTGTGAAATTGCCTACTGATACTGACTCTCTAATTCATAGAAATAGAACACCTTTTGTGTCAACAATTGAGGATTAACATTTTGCCTCTATCACTGAGCATTAAGAGTGACCTTGGATGGACTGGAGAATCCTATGGACAATGGAGGCAGGTGGGCTGCAGTTCATAGGGTCACAAAGAGCCGGACATGAATGAAGCAACTTAGCATTCATGCATGGAGGGTGGGTTGTTTATTTTCCCATTGTGAGCCCATTTCTTCACCTGGAAAATTGGAAAATGAATACATATCCTGCAATGTCATGCTAAGCATCAGGAGAAACACCTACAGCCTCTCTAGTGCTCTATCAACAGAGTTGATGTTAAAAACTTAATAATTTTCTTTTTTTGTTCTCATTTCACATTTCTCCGAGCTACAACATTCTTTTGTGTTTGCAATCATTCAGTTCAATAGCATTAATAGCATTAATATTATGCTCTGGACTAGGAGTGTGGGANTATTTGACTTAACCACCATGTTTCACATAGTCAAGGGAACAAAAGCTTTTACTAAGAGG
The DNA here is from genome assembly GCA_006410735.1 of Raphicerus campestris. Classification (NCBI taxonomy): domain Eukaryota; kingdom Metazoa; phylum Chordata; class Mammalia; order Artiodactyla; family Bovidae; genus Raphicerus; species Raphicerus campestris. The sequence continues at coordinate 213,886 of SJYW01036270.1, read as the reverse complement.
ACCTATAGATGTACATGTATACTTTATATATCCCATGGTTGAATCTCCTCTCACATCTGGCAGTTTGCAAAACTGTGATGTATGTACCATTGTTGATGTCATTCCCAGAGGAGAAGACTGAAGTTCAGATAAATACAAGAACTGGCCATGAAGACATCCAATCAACAGGTTTTAATATTCCAGCAACTCACCCAATACCTACCTGCTGGAGGAGGTCATTGAGAAGATGTGACCATGTGGACCCCCAGGCTGGATCAGGCAACGCTCCTTGCCCCCACCCCCACCCTTCACCTCCAACATGGCCCCATCCTTGGGATGTGCTTTCTGCCTACTAGGCCTCTATTAGCAGTCATTTCAAGGAAGTAAACTCAAGGAAGCACTGTGTCATTGAGACTCTCTAGATCGAAAAAGTGGTGGAATCCCATCAGAGCCTCTGTATTAGACTTACAGGATTCAGCAGGGAGAGAGACTGAGTTCTTTGAAACTGTGCAAGATTAGCCATATAAACCCAAGTCCGCTTACCTGTAAAAAAAAATTAATTTATTTTTTAATTGGAGGAAAATCACTTTACGATATTTTGTTGGTTTCTGCCATACGACAAAGGGAGTCGGTTATATTTACACGTATACCTTTCGCTCTTGATCCTCCTTCCCTCCCCCATCCCACACCTCTAGGTCATCGCAGAGAGCCAGGGTGGGCTCCCTGTGACTGCCACATACCAGTCTGGAGTGATCATCCTCTTTTTTGGGTCTCTCCCTACCTCCATGTACAGGGGCTAGTTTCAGATTTTACTCAGGAAAATGTAGACCCTATAGAGTGTATAGACCTTCCAAATCCCCCAGTCTTCTCCCCAGGTGGCTCCTGCATCCTGTAGAGAGGGAGTGGGGGAAATTCCCACCAATGCCTGATGTGCAGTGGGTATGGTCTAAGCCATCTGTGCAGAGGGAATGCAGTCAGTGCTCAGCTCAACACTGACACTGTCTGCAAGGACACAGGGGAACTGCAGCAGCCAGTGGGCTGAACTCAGAGGATCTGGCTAGTGATCACTCGTGCAGCTGGCCATTAACCCTTTACACTGACCGATGGGCTATCCTAAAGGGTTTGATTCTGTGGCTTGGATAGTGGGATGATCATGAATAAACTCTTGTAGGGTCAGGATGTTTGAAAAGACATTTAGGTTCACCTGCAAGAGCCTGAGTTCCATGTTCCGACTCGTAAGGCATGGACACCGCCTGGCAGTCGGGAGGCTGATGCCCTGGTCCAGATGTGAGCCTGAGCACCTGAGCCTGCAGGAGGTCCAGCCGATGGACTGCAAAGGAAGAGTGGCCTCCGCAGTGCTCAGGAGTGATGGTGTTTAGGCAAGGGTGCCATATTGCCCTTGAACTACAGTGACTCGTTTAATGCAGTAGCAGGACACCCCGTGTGTCCTAAACAACCCAAGGCAGCTGCCAAAGGAGTCTGGGGCCATTCACAGGAGTTCCCAGCCTGTGAGGAGTTGGTAAGTTGGCTATATTGACCCCCTCTGCCTCTGAGTGAAGGTTCTAAATATACTTGATCTGTGTGGATGCTGAGTCAGGTCTGACGCAAGCTTTTTCCTGTCACCATGCCAAAAAGGGTGCCCCCCAAAGAGGACTAAAGAGGCTGAGTACCACTTGCAAAGACCCTCCTCAAATAGCTGGTGATAAGAAGGGGGTCACATGTCAAAGGTTGATGTGCAAGACTGATGGACAAAAGAGCCCATGTGGGTGTGCTTGCATCCCTGCTGCAGCATCTGCCTCCAGGGCAGCCAGAGAGCTGCCCATGAGCCACCTCCAGGCCACTGTAGCCCCTTGGTGACCCCTCAGGGCCCACGGGGGTCATGTGAGATGTAAGAGCCCTTCACGAGGGGCGGTGTTAGAGGAGGTCTTAGAGAGGCCTTGACCACAGAGTGACTCTGTGGACCCAGGAAGGCTCCTCCCCACCCTGCCCTGGGGATGTATGTGTAACCCTGGGGATGTAACTTTCACCCTCTAAAACCTAAGGCTTTGGGCGGAGACATTTCAAGGACACCAGCCTTGAGAGACCAGTGTGGGGCTGAGATCCTCTTGGCTAAATCCAGGACAGAATACTGTTAAAATCCTCTAAATAAGCTCAAGACTTTGGCTGGGGGTGCAGAGACCAACTTACCCTGGCAGAGCCCAAGACAAGCCCTGTAGGTAAGTGAGTTTCCTCCCTCATGATACCTGCCATCTCCCCTTCCGCAATGATCCACCTCTTCCTCTGGTCTCCCCTTGCCCTCTAAGTCCCCTAGCCAGTTTTAGATTTCAGCTGGGTCATCCTTGAGTTTTCCAACCAGCACTACTCAGACTTTCAGCTGCAAACCGATGCACGTTTACACAACAACACACAGGTCTAGATGCAGTTTAATTAGCTGGGTGACAGAGAGGCACCCACCCACTGACTATATAGTTTCATCCATTTCTGCTGAAATTTGGGAACTTTACTATCTGAACAATTTTAGAAAAATAATTCTCAAACGATCTCAGCATATGCAATTCTTCTGATTGAATAGAGCCATTCTGTGAAATTGCCTACTGATACTGACTCTCTAATTCATAGAAATAGAACACCTTTTGTGTCAACAATTGAGGATTAACATTTTGCCTCTATCACTGAGCATTAAGAGTGACCTTGGATGGACTGGAGAATCCTATGGACAATGGAGGCAGGTGGGCTGCAGTTCATAGGGTCACAAAGAGCCGGACATGAATGAAGCAACTTAGCATTCATGCATGGAGGGTGGGTTGTTTATTTTCCCATTGTGAGCCCATTTCTTCACCTGGAAAATTGGAAAATGAATACATATCCTGCAATGTCATGCTAAGCATCAGGAGAAACACCTACAGCCTCTCTAGTGCTCTATCAACAGAGTTGATGTTAAAAAATTAATAATTTTCTTTTTTTGTTCTCATTTCACATTTCTCCGAGCTACAACATTCTTTTGTGTTTGCAATCATTCAGTTCAATAGCATTAATAGCATTAATATTATGCTCTGGACTAGGAGTGTGGGAACGGCTCAAAGAAATTAAAAGTAAGATACTGGTATGTGTTTTTGTTCAACTAGAAAGGCAGACACAGTCTCACCAAATGTGTAGTTGTGCACTGCTATGTTCACAGACATGCCGTTTTGTATTCATATGTGTATGAGAAAGAGACCTCTAAAGTGGACAGAGGAGAGAGAGAAGAAGACAGAGAGACAGAGAAATTGAGGGAAAATAATTTATCAACATAGGGAGTGTCCTGAAGTGTATATTGCTTTGGCATCTCATTTCACCAAGTGTCTTTGATTACTGTAAAATGATAGACCCTTGTGCTGAGTGTGTGTGTATTCCTAAATGTTGAGAGATGACAGTAAAAAGAATTTTAGATAAACCAGTGGCTGGGGGCCAGGTGCAATGTAATGACAGATCACTAAAGGAACCACCCCAGAGGAGAAGGCCAGAGGAATGATGAAAGAGAAACGCATATTAAGGCATTGTTCAAAGTAGCTTCCTGAGGGCACATTCACAAAACTCCTTCCTCTCTGAGGGTTTGTGGTGGCTTGACTTACAGCTAACTGTCCCGACCGATCGTTGAGTGCAGGGACAGCTGTCCTTTCTTTGTGAAAATATTTGGATCCCCAGAAGCTGAAATTGAAAATTTTATTTACATTACAGTGATAACACTTTTTATAAATAAACAGAGATAGGAATCCACAATCAAGAGCATTATTATATTTACCACCAAATCTTACTTATTTAATGCAGGGATCAAAATATAGGGCCTTCCCTGATAGCTCAGTTGGTAAAGAATCTGCCTGCAATGCAGGAGACCCCGGTTCGATTCCTGGGTCAGGAAGATCCACTGAAGAAGGGACAGGCTATCCCATTCCAGTATTCTTGGGCTTCCCTTGTGGCTCAGCTGGTAAAGAATCTGCCCAAAGTGAGGGAGACCTTGGTTTGATCCCTGCTTTGAGAAGAGCCCCTGGAGAAGGGAAAGGCTACCCACTCCTGTATTCTGGCCTGGAGAATTCCATGGGCTGTATGGTCCACAGGGTCACAAAGTCGGACATGACTGAATGACTTTCACACTTCACTCAAAATACAGATTCCCTTGTAATTGTATTATTTGCCATGCTGATAAATCATGTCCCTTTCTCATTAATAAGGGAGCAAATTTCCTGTTGATTTATTGGAGAGAAAACTGCCTGGAATCTTAAAATGCCTTAATAGTTATGTTTCCAGTAGAAAGCTGAGCTTCTGCATGTCTGTCTCCTATCATCAGAAACTTGGAAACAGTAAGAAGTCTAACACGTCAGAAATGAATATTTTGTGAACTGGCAGCAAATTTAGGCATAACCTAAGGCAAAAATTGTTTAGGCAAAAATAAGATAATTTTGTTATTTTTTTCTTTTCTCTTTAAAAATCACTGAAGAACTCAAAATGCATTAAGACTCTTACATCTAATGTTATTACAGTTTTTAATCACATCATCTTACCTCATATTTCAGTTTAATAAATTCATATCAGAATGCAGCATTCTGGATAGATGGGTAACCTTGTATATTAAGAATTCCAGACAAAATAGAGAAGGGAAAATGCCTCTAAGCTACACAGTCTTTGCTTGTGTTGGATGTAGAACAATTTGCAAGTAATCCAAATGACTCATATATTTGGACTGCTGAAACACTAAAAATCTTTCTCGTGTTTTGCCATTATCTCCCCATCTTTCTTTTTCTGTTCTTTCCTTCGAGGTCCTTCCATGCTCATAATTTGTATACAAAAACAAAACAACAACGACAACAACAACAACAACAAAAAACCCACACCCAGATGTGTGAGTAAATACACAGATGTATGACATCAGGGTTTGAAGGAGTCACTGTAAGAGAATTATAAACAATGTAAATCTTAGAAGAGTTACAATTGAAAAATTGTTATGTTGTCCCTTAAAGGTTTTGTCAGATTGTTTTTGTGAAGAGTCTTAAACTTTTTATTCTAGTTCTGACTCTTGAAATAATTCTTCAATCTCTATAGATGAACTATATGGGTGGCTCAGAGGGGAAAGAGTCTTTCTGCAATGCAGAAGACCTGGTTCAATTCCTTATTCTTTTTTTTTTTTAACTGTGTATAAATCCAAGGTTAGTTCCTTGTAACAAAATGCTAATTACAACTGTGGTTACAGGAAATCTTTCACAGACCATTTTGACGCTGGTAAAATTTATCTTTGGAGTCTCAAGCCTGCCAGTAAAACCAATTAAGTATTTATTTCCTCCCATTAGTTTTATAATGCACTGAAGTCTAGAAGTTTTAAACTAAGATTTCAAGCATTTGCCTTTAGATCTGTAGTATTGATTGACTTTTTTTTTTTT
>SJYW01036270.1:164761-178357 GCA_006410735.1 Raphicerus campestris | reverse complement strand
GTAGTTTGAGCATTCTTTGGCATTGCCTTTCTTTGGGATTAGAATGAAAACTGACCTTTTCCAGTCCTGTGGCAACTGCTGAGTTTTCCAAATTTGCTGGCATACTGAGTGCAGCACTTTCACTGCATCATCTTCCAGGATTTGAAATAGCTTCACTGGAATTCCATCACCTCCACTAGCTTTGTTCGTAGTGATGCTTTCTAAGGCCCAGTTGACTTCACATTCCAGGATATCTGGCTCTAGGAGAGTGATCACACCATCGTGATTATCTTGGTAGTGAAGATCTTTTTTCTACAGTTCTTCTGTGTATTCTTGCCACCTCTTCTTATTATATTCTGCTTCTGTTAGGTCCAGACCATTTCTGTCCTTTATCGAGCCCATCTTTGCATGAAGTGTTCCCCTGATATCTCTAATTTTCTTGAAGAGATCTCTAGTCTTTCACATTCTGTTGTTTTTCCCTATTTCTTTGCATTGATCGCTGAGGAAGGCTTTCTTCTCTCTCCTTGCAATTCTTTGGAACTCTCCATTCAGATACTTAAATCTTTCCTTTTCTCCTTTGTGGCTCATAGTGATGGTAATTGTCTTCTCAATGACAGTGTGTAAAAGAATGAATACAGAAATGGGTTGAATGGGTTCAGGAAAATGTCACTATGAAAATAATTACTACAACAGATGAGACAATATCCACATGAAATTTAAATTTAGTCATCCTTCATTTTGGACAGAATAATTTGGCAGATGGATTTAATTTTAAAGGTCTATATAGATTCTTGAAGACAAAAAGACTAGAATTAACATCTATTAAAAACACACCTGCAGATTAGGTAATAGGTCCATCCACTAATGGGCTTCCCAGGTGACACAGTAAAGAATCTGCCTGCCAGTGCCAGGGACATAAGAAAAGCAGGTTTGAACTCTTGGTGGGGAAGATCACCTAAAGTAGGAAATAGCGACCTTATCCAGTATTCTTGCCTGGAAATTTCCATGGACAAAGGAGCCTGACAGGCTACTGTCTGTGGGATTGCAAAGAGTCAGAGACAGCTGAGCACAGGGACACAGGCACACCATTCACTAAGATGTCAGAGCAGGAGGTTCACAGTCCCACTCTTCTCCATTATATGGAGGTAACAGAACATTATACTGTTGATAAACACTTATAATGGACTACACAAAGCTTGTTTTACTCCAGCCAGAGCAGCTCACTTTTGAAAATCAGGGACTGAGATCTCAGGAGAACTATGCCTATATGAGAGTAAAGATGACCAGTTGTGATTAAAAGGTTTTTAAACTTGGAAATTTCTTATCCACCTCAGATTTATCTTAAACTCAACCCACTGTTGTGTTAAATGATATACAGATACACATTTACAGAAGAGCAATTTAATTTTCCAAAAGTAGAAATTCACTGATACATTTATTAACACTTCATTGAGAGACTCATAATCAGCCAATCAGGTATTTCAGGCCCAGAAGCAGCTTGGAAATTTTGTGAAGTCTAGGTGCTCCAACAATAATTTCCAGACATTGACAGATGCTAATGGTAGAGCATATGGGATCAATTGGCTTAGTTCAAAATAGTGTTCCTATAATAGTAAAATTTCCAGAAGGTTCTTCAAGAAAAACTGGTACAGACACCTTTTTTTTTTTTTTTTAAGACAAATTTGAAATGACATTAATTTAAATATAGTACTAGCTCTGGTATGGAGCTGAAATACCTCATCTCTGCAATCTAACTTTTTAAAAATTTATTTATTTTTAATTGAAGGATAATTGCTTTACAGCATTGCATTGGTTCTGTAACCTAATTTTAACACTGATTTTTATTTAAAGTACTTGTTTTTGTTGTTCATTTGCTCAGTCATGTCTGTCTGTTTGCAACCTCATGAACTGCAGCACACCAGACCTCTATGTCCTTCACAGTCTCCTGGAGTTTTTCTCAGACTCACGTCCATTGAGTAAATGACATCATCCAGTCATCTCATACTCAGTAGTCCCCTTCTCCTCCTGCCTTCAATCTTTCCCAGCATCAGGGTCTTTTCCAGTAAGTTGGCTGTTTGCATCAGGTGGCCAAAGTATTAGAGCTTCAACTTCAGCATCAATTCTTCCAATTCAAAGTGTTTTTTCCTTTAAGATTGACTGGATTGATTTCCTTGCTATCCAAGGGACTCTCAAGAGTCTTCCTTCTCCACCACCATAATTTGAAAGCATCAATTCTTCCGTGCTCAGTCTTCTTTATGATCCAACTCTCGTATCCAAATTTGCTTTCTTCTTAATAGTTTGTGACAAGGAGAAGGAAGTGCAAATTATTTACACTTAACAGTGATTTAACATGCTGGTAAGTCCTTTGTCATGATCTTAGCAATTATAAGAATTAATAACATTTCTCATGTCAAATTAAATTAACTGTCAGAAACAAACTGTCAGAGCTCATCTTTTTGAGGAACTTGTCCATCCATTTTTGACCATAAGCTCAGCCATCTGGTCTGTACTTTCAGGCTTCTTACAACAGGAAATTGGTATACCAAAAATATTAGACAATTTTGATTGTTTATTATTTTTTTCCTTTTTTTGAACCAAAAATTTGTTTCTTTTTTCCCCTCTGTGATTATAAAGAGTAAATCTAAATTCATTTATCATCATAGCTCTCCAGATACTCAGATAGCTATTCAGATGTCTACTGAATAGTTTCTACCTCTTGATATGTATCATTGCTTTTCTTTAGTATTTTAATTCTTCTTTTAATTCTGAGCCTCAAAATTGAACAGGACAGGTCACCCCAAACGTGCCAGTTTGGAATCTTGTTTATTTTGAGCTGAAGGCAATTAAGATCCAGCAGACTCAGAGGAAAAGATTTTTACCTTTCTTTTACTTGCCTAAAAGTATTTAGATAGGGGGCCTGAACCAGGAAGAGAGCAATTACCAGAGATAACTCATCATATCTGAAAGGCAACTTATCCACATGGCCTGCCAGACAGCTGATAACCAAATGCTTGCACGCCTCAGCTTCCTGCGAACTATCAGCTTCCTGTGAGCCCTTTGGAGCTCCAGACCCCTACTTGCTTCTCTTTAGCTTAAGATGGCAGATATAAGCCTCTATTTCCTGACTGCTTCATATTCTATGGGACTCCCAGAAGTACAAAGTTAAATTTGTTTTTCTCTTGTTAATCTATCTTATGTCACTTAATTATTAGACCAGCTAAAGAACCTAGGAGAAATGTAAGGAATGTTTCCCCCCCACCTAAAACATGCTATTTCAGATATAATAAGATCTGTTCACAGCTGGAATAGGACTGTTAGCTCAGCTCAGTTGTTGTTGGCACAGTACACTACCCCAGACATGCAGTGAGTTCTAGTTTTCTTAAACATTAAGTCAATTTAATAGTTGCTGCTGTGAAAATAGTATCCCCTATCCTGTGTCAAGATAGTTGATTTTTATATGAGATGCACCCTTATTACTGACAATTTTGTGGCTTTCTGTTCTTAGTTCCTCTGTTACATTCATTCACTTGATGTGTTGTTTATCCATTGCCTCACGGAATGGAGTTATGTAATATGAGCTAGGACTCATTACCAGTCCAAAAAAAAAAAAAAAAAAAAAACCAACACAGCCCTTGCCCTTGCAGCAATTCATTCTTGTGGGTGAGCATGGTATTTAACAAAAAATTACATGATGCATTACTCAACTTAAACTCAGTTCAGATATTACTGCCACAGGAAATGGAGGATAGGAGAAAGGACCTCTGACAGGGGAAGTTCATGAAGTTCTTCAAGGTCCTGGGGTGATGTATTTTGAAGGAAGGTTGGGAATTAAGTAGGTAAGGATGGGAGAAAAAACATTCCAGTAACAGGAATTTCAGTCCAAGGTCCTAAGACAACAAGTAGCACAGTGACTTGGAGTAACTGAGAGGAGGCTTTTGTGCCTTGGGTTCAGAAAGCTGATGAAGATGGTGAAAGGTTGTTGCTGAACCATGAAAGATGCAGGGATTCTTGGCCTCTGGAAGAGAAGAATTCAATCTGGGGCTAGAGACGAAGCTTGATCGCTCAGAGCTTTTATGCAATAGAGTTTTATTAAAGTATATTGTCACCCTGCTTATTTAACTTATATGCAAAGTTCATCATGAGAAACGCTGGGCTGGAAGAAGCACAAGCTGGAATCAAGATTGCTGGGAGAAATAGCAATAACCTCAGATACGCAAATGATACCACCCTTATGGCAGAAAGTGAAGAGGAACTAAAAAGCCTCTTGATGAAAGTGAAGGAGGAGAGTGAAAAACTTGACTTAAAGCTCAACATTCAGAAAACGAAGATCATGGCATCTGATCCCATCACTTCATGGGAAATAGATGGGGAAACAGTGGAAACAATGTCAGACTTTATTTTCCTGGGCTCCAAAATCACTGCAGATGGTGATTGCAGCCATGAAATTAAAAGACACTTACTCCTTGGAAGAAAAGTTATGACCCACCTATCTGTTATAGCTTATACCTATGCTATCTAAGCAAATTGAAAAGCAGAGATACTACTTTGCCAACAAAAGTCCGTCTAGTCAAGGCTATGGTTTTTCCAGTGGTCATGTATGGATGTGAGAATTAGACTGTGAAGAAAGCTGAGCACTGAAGAACTGATGCTTTTGAACTGTGGTGTTGGAGAAGACTCTTGTGAGTCCCTCGGACTGCAAGGAGATCCAGCCAGTCCATTCTGAAGATCAGCCCTGGGTGTTCTTTGGAGGGAATGATGCTGAAGCTGAAACTCCAGTACTTTGGCCACCTCATGAGAAGAGTTGACTCACTGGAAAAGACTCTGATGCTGGGAGGGATTGGGGGCAGAAGGAGAAGGGGACGACAGAGGATGAGATGGCTGGATGGCATCACCGACTGGATAGACGTGAGTTTGAGTGAACTCTGGGAGTTGGTGATGGACATGGAGGCCTGGCTTGCTGTGATTCACGGGGTCGCAAAGAGTCAGATGTGACTGAGTGACTAAACTGAACTGAACTGAACTGAAAGTATAAAAGGGATAGGGAAAGCTTCTGATATAGACATCAGAAGGGGGCAGAAAGAGTACCCCCTCGCTAGTGTTAGCAATGAATTAGTTATTACATTGAATTAGTTATTACAATGAATTAAAAGAATATCTCAAGTTTTTGAAAATTTTACTAGACCCACTCCCACATTTTACATTTTAGGATAACAAGATTAGAATTTAACAATAGAAAGATCCTCCAGACCCACTCCAATAATAAACATTCTAAAATATCATGATTAGTCAGAAGGTTTTCAGGAAGGAGAAACTGTCCTCCAGTGGGATACGTTGTTGTTGTATAATCCCTAGTACAGAGTTTAAACTGAGTTGTGTAATTGACTAAGACTAAGGAATGTAGAAAAAAAAAAAAAAATTTTGTCCTTTTCTCCTTCTTGAGAATTCCAGACCCCCAATCTCCACTTTGAGAGCCCCAGACCCCTTTCTCCTCTTTGGAGACCCTGGACTTATCAATCTGCCCAGGAACTGACTCTCATTGGCAGCAGTCAGCTCATGTTTCATGGCTGTTTTAAGGGCTAAGGAAGAGCCACTCGAAGACCCACAAGAGGCCAATGAATGAATTGAAATGAGAATGTGAGCAGATCTGACTTTCACTTCATAGACTGCTACTACTGCTAAGTCACTTCAGTCGTGTCCGATTCTGTGTGACACCATAGACGGCAGGCCACCAGGCTCCCCCGCCTCTGGGATTCTCCAGGCAAGAACACTGGAGTGGGTTGCCATTTCCTTCTCCAATGCATGAAAGTGAAAAGTGAAAAGGAAGTTGTTCAGTTGTGTCCAACCCTTAGCATAAACTGCAGCCTACCAGGCTTCTCCATCTATGGGATTTTCCAGGCAAGAGTACTGGAGTGGGGTGCCATTGCCTTCTCTGTCACTTCATAGACACACCTTTAATCACTACCTTGATCTGTCTACAGATCCTGTATTGAAATCTGATTCATCTTTCTGTCATTCCCAACAGTCTTTTGTCAAATCTTCACCAACAATAAATCAACATTAACTNGTCACTTCATAGACACACCTTTAATCACTACCTTGATCTGTCTACAGATCCTGTATTGAAATCTGATTCATCTTTCTGTCATTCCCAACAGTCTTTTGTCAAATCTTCACCAACAATAAATCAACATTAACTGGGTTTAATAGGCTAGAGTTGAAAAAAGACCCTAGGTGTACCAAGAAATTTGTTTTCTCTAATACAAATAGCCTAAAATTAAAGATTAAAAGCATCTCCTCCAGGACAGATGTGCTTTGCCAAACTTGCATCAAAAAACACTTTTTCACAGTGATTTCAAGCTAAAGTCCTATCTCATGGTTTGAAATGAAAGTCACCTTTTTCCTGATACTGTTGGATGCAGTGGGATGGATGGGCTGGAGTGAATCCATTGGTCCAGGGAGGCTTNGACAGTGTGAGAGAGGTGTATTTTTGGGGCAATGAAAACATTTTTCCTGTTTCTTTTCTTTTTAATTTTGTTTACTTAACTGTGTTGGGTCTTAGTTTCGGGATTTTTCAGCTGCAGCGCATGGGATCTAGTTCCCTGATCAGGGATCAAGTCCAGGCACTGGGAGTGTGGAGTCTTAGCCACTGGACTTCCCTGGTGGCCCTGAGTACTAAATTTTTTTCTTAATTTAACAATTAACATGCCTAACTGTGATCACAAATATATCATTTAACATTGATACCATTTTCTTAGATAACAGAATGAAAAGATAATCACTAACATCTCTTCCAGTTAACATGTCTTCCATTTTTCATTCTCTGTTAAGAATTTCCATTCTTCTGTGTTCCTTAGTGGAGTTTGTTGTCTTAAGGTTTCTCCTTGAAAACTATTTCCCCCAAAAGTGTATGGGTGTTTGTGTATACTGGTGTGTCTGTGTCTGTGTGTGTGTTTTGTAAAGTGAGGTCCTAAATATGTGTTGGGGAGTTGGGATTTCATGGTTTGGCTATTGCACTTCCTGTTAATAAGAATATTGAGGCCTATAGATAAGCTAAATAACTAGGCCCAAATCACAAAACCAGAAGCTAGAAAAGCTAGATTTGAATCCAGATAGTTAAGTGATAGGCAGTTGCTGCTGCTAAAGATCTTTTAAAAATATTAATACCAAGTAAAAAATTCAAGTCGTGGAAAAATATATACAGCGTAATCCCATTTCTGGGCTTCCCTGGTGGCTCAGCGGTTAAAGCGTCTGCNCCCAGATAGTTAAGTGATAGGCAGTTGCTGCTGCTAAAGATCTTTTAAAAATATTAATACCAAGTAAAAATTTCAAGTCGTGGAAAAATATATACAGCGTAATCCCATTTCTGGGCTTCCCTGGTGGCTCAGCGGTTAAAGCGTCTGCCTCCAATGCGAGAGACCCGGGTTCGATACCTGGGTTGGGGAGATCCCCTGGAGAAGGAAATGGCAATCCCCTCCAGTATTCTTGCCTGGAAAATCCCATGGACGGAGAAGCTTAGTAGGTTATAGTCCACGGGGTCGCAAAAGAGTCGGACACGACTGAGTGACTTCACCTCANGAAAAATATATACAGCGTAATCCCATTTCTGGGCTTCCCTGGTGGCTCAGCGGTTAAAGCGTCTGCCTCCAATGCGAGAGATCCGGGTTCGATACCTGGGTTGGGAAAATCCCATGGACGGAGAAGCTTAGTAGGTTGTAGTTCACGGGGTCGCAAAAGAGTCGGACACGACTGAGTGACTTCACCTCACCTCACCTCACCTGGGGTGTCACCTATGAAAAATCTCATTTCTGCTAAATACACATAAGTGTATATACACATGCATGTTTATATGTTACACATATATGTGTGTGTATTCGCTCATGTCCCATAGTCTCATACACACAGGTGTGTGTGAATGCTAAAGCTTCAGTCGTGTCCAGCTCTACAACCCCACAAACCATAGCCCACTAGGCTCCTCTGTCCATGGGATATCTCAGGCAAGATGGGTTGCCATGTCCTCCTCTGGGGATCTTCATGACTTGGGGATCAAACTCAAACATGTAGATGCATGGAGGCAGGTAATTAGCTGTGTATCTCTCTGGGAGCTAGTAAATAACTAGCTAAATAACCTAGTTATTTAGCTTATCTATGGGGGTGGGATGAGAGGAAGGCAGCAGATCTGAAGGATTGTGTTCATAAGCTTGTAGGTCTTGGAAGGTTTACTTCTTAGCCCAGAAGCACTATGCCAGTTCCTATTTGCCCAGCCCCACCCCCTCTCCCCCAAGCCCTGGTCAGTTCTCTCCTCCCTCTGGGTGGTGGCTCCAGTTCAGTAAGCAGCCTGGTCTGCACCCTGCCCCCCACCACCCAGTCCCCCTTTCCATTACCAGAATGATGTTCTTGCTCTGAAAGAAGTCGCTTTTTGACAAGCCTCTGCTAAAAACCCTCCAGGGAGCTCCCAGCTCATGCAGGGTAAGAGCCAATCTCTTCAGAACTCTCTAGAAGGTGAATGGCACTGGCCAAGTACCCTCTCTGACCTAGATGCTTTTTTCTTGCTCAATGCCTTCACCAGCACGGCCTTCTCTCTCTGCTCCCAGACTGTGTCGCTGCTTCCAATCAAAATTTCCAAAAACGAACCCATGAGGTCTGTGTCCACCCATTTTCTTCACTGCTCTATTTGAAGCATTGAGAAGATACCCACAAGATATATTTGATGAATGAAAGCTGATCTGCACGTTTATTTCTATATTCAGTCATATCAGTGTGTACGGGACTCACACATCTTTGGATTGTATCACTATACCATTTCTTCCTTGACAGCTTGAATTTTGCCTGCTGGAATTTAGTACCTACATCTAAGACCTTGTAGCATGTTTCTATTTTTTCCCCCTCCCTTTCTCTACTTTTCTTTGTTTAAAGATATTTGTGCTGGGTCTTGGTTATGGCACTGAGGCCCTTTTAGTTGCAACTTATGGGATCTTTAGCTGTGGCATGCAGAATCTAGTTCCTTGACCAGGGATTGTACCTGAGTCCCCTGCATTGGCAGCACAGAGTCTTAGCCACCGACCACCAGGGATGTCAATTTCTTAAACTACTAATTTCAATCAAGACTGATTCCTGAGGGTGATTCTGTCTTTCAGAAACCTTTAGAGATGTGTGAGGATGTTTGGGGGCCCCACTGAATGCACGCAGGAGACTGCAGTCGTGATCTCAGTGATTCATGACTCCCTTTGTCCAAGCCTCCAGTAGTTGAATAGTGGCCCCCAGAGATGTCCAGGTTCTAATCCCTGGAATGTTATGTTGGAGGATCATCCAGGGTTATCCTCTTGGGCCTTTGATGTCATCACAGTTGTTGTTATAAGAGGGATACAATAGAAGATTGGACAGGAAAAGGCGTATGATCACCAATGCGAGATGCTATGATGGATGCTCGCTGTAAAGAGGACTGAAGGAGCCATGAGCCACAAAATGCATCAAATGTAGCTCTAAGATCTGAAAAAAATGCAAGAACACATATTCTTCCCTGTACTGTCCATACCTTGATTTTGGCCTGTTGGAACCAATTCTGGATTTCTATCTATCCCCAGGATTGAAAATGAATGAATGTGTGTGGCTTTAGACCTAAGTTTGTAGCAATTTGTTACCACAGCCAAAGGAAACTTGTATAAAGGCTTTGACACTGAACTTTGCACTTCCTCCTCCATTCTTGTCATTCAGGCTCTGTGTTGTAATTGCTCCGGCCTATACGGTGAGGTTGACGTTTTGATATGACAGCTCCTAACAGCCTGGGCCTGAAGAATTTGTGTGTCTTTCATTACTTTAGTGCTTTGGCCATTTTTAAGAGAAGGATGAGCCTCGTCTAGCTCTCTTTTTTCAGAAAGAGAATGAGATACACATGGAAGAGAGCTGCAAAATCACCTGGAGTAAAGACTTTAAGGCCATCAGACAGATAAGCAAGCCCTCCAGAGATGAGCAGAGCTCCCAAGTCAATGCCCAAATGTCTGTTGTTGTTTAGTTACTAAGTCATGTCCAATTCTTTGAGACATCATGGACTGTAGCCTGCCAGGCTCTTCTGTCCATGGAATTTCCCAGGCAAGAATCCTGGGGTGGGTTGCCATTTCCTTTTCCAGGGGATCTTCTCAACCCAGGGATCAAACTCACATCTCCTACATCACAGGCAGATTCTTTACTGCTGAGCCACCAGGGAAGTCTTCTACTGCATTTTATAACAGTTTATTTTATAGCAATAGCTACCGGGTATAAGAGTGACTAGAACTTCATGGGTGGAGACCAGGTTATCCAACTGATGAAGAATAACCCCATCCAGTAGCAATAATATCCCTTGAGGAATATTGAATAGTTCCAATGTATTAAACTATCCAGCTTCCCTGCTGGCTCAGATGGTAAAGCGTCTGTCTACAATGTGGGAGACCTGGGTTTGAGCCCTGGGTTGGGAAGAACCCCTGGAGAAGGAAATGGCAATCCACTCCAATGCTATTGCCTGGAAAATCCCATGGACAGAGGACCCGGGTAGACTACATTCTGTGGGGTCGCAAAGAGTTGGACACGACTGAGCAACTACATTGAGGTGAGGTGAAGTGAGGTGAAGTCGTTTAGTCGTGTTCGATTCTTTGCGACCCCGTGGACTATAACCTACTTGACTTCTCTGTCCATGGGATTATCCAGGCAAGAATACTGGAGTGGATTGCCATTTTCTTCTCCAGGGGATCTTCCCGACCCAGGGATCGAACCCCAGTTTCCCACATTGGAGGCAGATGCTTTAACCTCTGAGCCACCAGGGAAGCCCCAACTACATTATAATGTATTAAAAGAGGAATAAGAAATAGTGAAAGATCTCCCTGATAATTAGTAAATCATACTCAAGGTCTTTAAGACACATAATTTGCAATTTTCACATAATGATCTTTGGTTAGTAACTGAGTTTTTTCAGTACAAACCTAAGGGCATTTAAGTAACTCCAGTGTCCCAAAACTTGGGCCAGTCTCAAAAAGAAAGAAAAGAAAAAATTATACACACCTGTTTCTGTTGTTCCCAATGACTAATTCATTTGCCAGTAATCATTTGCACTTAAGAAGACACCTAGGTTTAGTATCTTGCAACTGTGATCCAGTAAAGAAAGAGCTATGATTTGATCAGGGCAGAATGCCCAGCTGCTAAGTGTTCCTGTGGGGTGTCCTGCAACTGTCAGGAAAGTTAATGAAGCAGGGTAGAGGGTAGATGGCCCACGTGAGGGTCAGTGACAGAACCAGACTCAGAATTACAGAACCGGACCTCCATCCTGCTTACTGTGGGTCTTTGAGCTTAAAGGGCCTTTCAAAGAGAGTGTTTCCCGAGACCTAATAAGTGGTTTTAATAAGAAGATAATAAAAAGGATATAAGATTCTCAGCATCGAAAAGAGAGTAGCCGTCTGTACATTATTATCACTGCCATTTCGGGTCCCATCTTCCAGGCTGTTTTCACCCCAGTGAAGAGCATCTTATTTTTCAGCTCTGCAAGTTCAGAAATTTTACATGGCATGGATTTATTCAGTTTCCTCAAAAGCAACGTTATCCTATTCACACAAAACAGACATGTGCCCGAGGAGTAAGTGGATTAAAGTACAATGGAGACATAGCTGCCAAGCCAACCGGAATTAATCTCATCCATGGTTCATTCATTTTTGTTCAGTAGGGAGATATATGTGGGAAGCCAAAGCAAGACAAAATGATTGCTTGATCACTATAAAATACAGCTAACACAGTAAAGGCCTTTAGTATCACTTGGTTTGGTAGTGCTCAGTCTGGATCCATGTAACCAAGCCTCATGTCAATGCCATGAGATAAGAACTATCATCCCTAAGAATGAAGAAGTTAAGGTGTAGTCTGGTTAAATAACTTGTTGTAAGTCACAGAGATAGCAAGTGGCAGGGCTCAGGTTTGAACTCGTGAGTCGGATTTCAGAATCTGCACTTCTAACCATTGCTTTGTATTTTTTTTTAAACTGATTTTTATTGGACTACAGTTGCTTTATGATGTAGTAGTAATTTCTACTGTATAACAAAGTGAATCAGCTATACATGTGCTGATATCCCCTCTTTTTTGGATTTCCTTCCCCTCTAGGTCACGACAGAGCACTGAGTAGATTTCCCAGAACTATACAGCAGGTTTTCATTAGCTAGCTACTTGCTTAGTCACTAAGTGGTGTCTGACTCTCGAGACTCCATGGATTATAGCCCGAAGACTCCTCTGTCCACAGAATTTTCCAGGCAAGAATACTGGAGCCAATTGCCATTTCCTTCTCCAGGGGATCTTCCCAACCCAGGGATCAAAGCCACGTTTCCCGCATTGCAGGCAGATTCTTTATCACTGAGCCACCAGGAAAGCCAGGGGATGGGGGACTCAGGCAAAGATGATTGTAGGGGAGTCTTCTCGACCCCAGCACTGGCAGCACTGCTTCAGAGAACAAGCTACTTCTGAAGCACGACTGGATTGAAAGGAACATTATGTTTTATCCAACAAACTGTAGTCTTTGTTATATAGAGACTAATTGGGAATGGTTGCGGTTTCTCACCAGGGAAACTCCAGAATGGCTCCCTCATATTTAATATTTTCTATATTTTAATTTGACCCTGGGGGCTTGTTTATACTCTGACTTTGTTTCCTAGTTTATCCTTCTATCTGTTGTTGCTAACTTTTTGTTTATATTGGATACTTTTCTCAAGCATTATCATGGTAATCACGTCTCCATCCTTTCCTGACTACTTTTAGGACCTTTTGACCCATTTGAAGGCTTGGACTGGCCCCAGTTGTTGCTGTTGTCTTATCACTAAGTCTTGCATCTGACTCTTTTGTGACCCCATGAAGTATAGCCCGCCAGGCTCCTCTGTCCATGGGATTTCCCAGATCCGAGATCAATCTTGATCTCAGGAAAAGAGAAAATGCTGAAGAGTTTCACATTGAGGATTTCTCTGTCACATTCCCATGGCTGAAAATCATCAAAAATATCAGACTCAAATTCTACACCTAGGAATGCTGACCTTCAGATTCTGAAGACCCATGCTAACCATTAATAATATTCTTCTGGTACGTGGATTCTTGGCCACCTCTCTGTGTTTTTATCTTTGATGAGCTGTTGTATGAAGCCTACATGTCCACACCTACAGTAGCCCCTTCTGCTGGCCCGCAGATCTCACCCTTCCAGTTCCAATGACGCAGGCAGCTGCCCAGGGCCCTGTTATCTGCTGACAGCTTACCCAGGCACCGCCATTCACTTGCTGGCTCATTTCTCCAATTCCACCTGCTCTGAGATTTTGCATTGCTCTGCTCTGTCTACCTGTCAAGTTATCTCTTTCCTTGTATTGAACTTTTCGAGATAATTAAGCACCAAACCCACAAATGTGGCAAAAATAATAAAGGTTAGGACTTGAAACTGTAGCAGGGTTCAATAATGCCCAGAGTGTCTGGATATGCTGCTCTAATAGGAATCTCTGCTTTTATTTATTTCATACTGCCTATTTCCAGATCACAAAAAAGACAGAAGCATCAAATAAATTGAAAACTCCATTAAAGAACCACAGTACCTAGGAAGGAAACATGGCTTTAAATTAAAAAAAAAAAAAAAAA
>SJYW01036270.1:108203-151913 GCA_006410735.1 Raphicerus campestris | reverse complement strand
GCTGACCTTTTTTTTTTTTTTTTTTTTTTTTTTTTTTTTTTTTCAGATAGTCAGCCTTGTACTTTACGTGAGGATTATCATGAAGGTACAAAAGAAATACCCATTTTTCAGGGGTGATTTTGGAGAATTAGGGTGTACAAAAATCAGTCCCCAAACCTGACAGTTTTACCAAATGAAAGCATAAATATAAAAGGAGGCCGAAGCCAACAGGGAACCCTGGGGAAAGATCTTAGAAATAATTGAGGTTAAATAGGAGATGAGGGTTTGATCTCTGGGTCGGGAAGATCTCCTGGAGGAGGAAATGACAACCCACTCCAGTATTCTTGCCTGGAGAATCCCACCGACAGAGGAGCCTGATAAGCAACAATCAATGGGATTACAAAGAGTCCGACATGACTGAACAACTGAACAGTGAATTTGAAGGGAAACAAAAAATAATTCCTTGAGAAGGATGTGTTCTATTACACAAATAAAGTCCCATCAAAATAAAATCCTTAACAAATTGCTAAAAAGAATAAAATGCCTTGGTGTTGTTGAATTGTGTGTTAAAGACATTGTTAACTTAGGAAAGAAAACAGACTCATTTGAGTTTCATAGAAAGGTCATTGCTGACTCAGCACTAAGCCAAAGGAACAGAAAAGCACAAAAAGGAAGAAAAGGTAATTGTTCCCAGGTAATTAAAGATTGGAAATAGTCTAGAGAAAGTCCCTTTCTGCTCTTTTTAATTATATATATTCCTTTTCTAAATATTTTTAAGTAAAAGTTTATTGCTGGCTCAGTAGAAACCTAAATTCCCTTAGAGATTAAACTGAAATTATATATATGAAAACCACATTTTTTGGTGAATAACACACATCTCCTTCCATGGTATTCATGCCAAAATCCATCACAACACGAAGAAAATTGGCTGACTTCTGTGTATTTTACAACATGCTGTATTTGCAAGTCACATTTACACGGCCTCATTCTTAGAACAGCATTTCTTCTCAACAGATATTATCTGGCAGAATCATTTTCAGGATCTTAATTTAAGAGGAGTAAGAGAAAGGCACAGTCAGGTTAATTGACAATAAGAGAACCATTCTGGGTAGACTGGGAAATGAAATCTCAAATTCTTGGCTTCTAGCCTAGTTTCTGAAGGCTAATACCTTGTAGAAAAAAATTAAAGAAGCATAATTTAAATAGTTATTATAATAGAAAATATCCTTGGACTGAGAAGCAGGAAGTCCTGGTTTCAGCATTAACTAGGGGTGTGACCTTGCATGAGTTACCTGTCTTCCCTTTCCTAAGGGTCCTTATTGCAAAACAAATGGGGTCACCTCTGTGGGTTGAAGTCTCCTTCCTTTCCATTCCCACTGGCACTGTTAAGTTCATGTCTGAATTTTTATTAATATCTTTATTTATGGTTTTCTCTTTGCCATTCTTTTTTCTCTACATTTCATCCCAATTAAGTTTCTCTTTATCCTAAATTGGAGAAGGAAATGGCAACCCACTCCAGTATTCTTACCTGAAGAATCCCATGGACAGAGGAGCCTGGCAAGTTAAGTCCATATGGTCACAAAGAGTCTGACACGACTGAACAACTAATACTCGCTATCCTAAAGGTGGGCTTCCCAGGTGGAGCTAGTGTTAAAGAATTCCCTTGCCAGTGCAGAAGACATTAGAGACACAGGTTCGATCCCTGGGTTGGGAAGATCCCCTGAAGAGGGGCATGGCAACACACTCCAGTATTCTTGCCTGGAGAATCCCATGGACAGAGGAGCCTGGCAGGCTACAGTCCATAGTGTTCAGAAACAACTGAATGATTCAGCAAGCAAATAAGCTATCCTGAATAGTGATGCCACATCCAACTCTTCCAATACTATTTTTGTTTAATTTCCCTTTAAAACAAGTATTTAATAATTTCTTATTCCCAAGTGCTGAAATACAAAGGGTATCAACTTTACATTTCAAAAACTGTTCATCACACTTCTTAAGTTTCATCATCCCTGCATATGAATATTCATTCCATCAGTTTCTTCCCTTAACTCTTGAATTCCCTCTTAAATATACAACACATTTGTTATTCTCAATAGGGCATCAGCAATTTCAATCTCCTATTGAGTTTTCCCTTTCTTATTTGCCTATCTAAATCTTCTCTATCCATCAATACCCAGTTGAAAACCCTCAGAAGTGTCAACTTTCCATCACGGAAGCTTTTCTGAGCTCCAAGAGCAATTTCCTATATATTTCATTCAAACATTTAATCATGTTTTACCTGTGGCATATTATTACTTTATTGGTTATTCAGGTTCTTTTCCATTGAATAAAAGCTCTGCTTTTCAAAACCTGTGGGAAATAATTTATTCTGTTAAGCCCAGCTTTCTGGCTAGCTGGAGATTTACTCTTTTTTGCCTTAAACTTGTCTTATTTTAACCATTGCAGATAAAATATTTCTAAAATAGATAACATATTTCTATGACATTTGAAATTTAAAAAATGGTAATTTATTAGCTTTCCTGATGGCTTAGTATAATCACTATTGATATAAGTTTTTCTAGTGTTATGTTACAAAGTTGCTCTAAGAAGTTATGAACAGGTTCTGCCATCATTACTAATTTGCTAAGAACTTAATTATATTATAGCTTTTATTAAACATTTGCCTAAAGTATGTATAAATAGGCTCAGAATACATACAATGTAGAAGTCCTTGATATCTAGTGCGTTTGGAGCACATCATTTGCTTTCCTGTGAAAGGTCTCTATAGATATTTACTTCCCAATTTTTAGCTGAATTCAAGATAGATAGGATTGCAGGTAAACCAAATTTCAAATAGACTTTTATTATTATTTACAACTTGTTTTGACTTCTGTCGTATCTTTTCAACTCTACCAGGAATAGAGATGTATAGTTCTACAGTTGTCAACTGTTTAAAGGATTTAGTCCCATGATTTGTACTTTTAAGAGGTAGCCAAATAGGAACTGAATTCAAGAATCTCAGATTTACATAAAGATACTTCACTGCTTAGTCACTAACTTTTTAACAGATTGTATATGGAAATTACTTCTTAGACAGACTTAAGGGAAGGGAGAGAGAAGAATATGGAAGATATAAATTATTTTCAGTAACTTTCTTCATCTTTTCTTGGGCATTGCTTTTCCCTCCCTCCTTTCCTTCTTTCCACTAATAAGGACCCAAATTGTTTGTGAAATGCACGGTTTGATCTCCAGCACTTCCAGTTCTATAACTAAGCAGCAAGGTTTCCCCAACTATAAAATTGCTCTAGTTGGTTGTTAGGTTTTATCTTAGTGTACTCAAGGGAGTATATACCTTGTATACAGTATTATCCTATTATTCATCTCAAGCTTCTGCATCAGATTTCTCTATGTCTCTGAAATAACCTCACATTTTCCAACCTCCACAGCATGATATCTTTAAGAAGATATTTTAAATGTTGCATGGAAGAGAAATGAACATTTTAATGTGTGAATTTCTCATTCTCTGATGCTCTCTACTGTTAAGAAGAGTCTTACCTTTGCTGTCACGTTTCCTGGGTCTTGGCTGTGCCTGGAAAGAAATGAGACTTATCCAGAACCTTTGGATTGAATCACACTGAAAGAGAATGAAACTTACTGATGGTGATGAAATAAGTAGATATGGATGGTGACACGGGAGTGAGTGTAAAGCCAGTAGTCAATACAAATAGGGTTTAGGGGGAATTTAGAATGAAGGAAGAAAGTCACTATTGACAAAGAGAGAAAGAAACAAACGTTATGAATATTGTCTATGTTTTAAGAACAAACTAACACTTTCTGATTATATTTGCTAGAAAATAAAGTTATTATTTTTTTTTTGACTATGCCACATGGCTTGTGGGATCTCAGTCCCCCAATCATGGACTGAACCTCGGCCATGACAGTGAAACCTTGGAATCCTAACCATTAGGCCACCAAGGAACCCCCCCCTAAATTTTAAAAATTATTGAGAATTGCGTTTTCAACATGAATGTGTATTTGCAGAGGAAAGACTCTTGCTACTGCTACTGCTACAAAAATATGTCCACCACTCAGATAAACAATATACTTTTACTCTGAGAATATTGGTACAGGAGGGAGCAGGCCTTTCTTGTCTGTTGTGTAATGTCACCATAGGAAAGAATAGATTACAATAATATATAATGAAAATGTAATTGAAAGAAGTTTTCAAAGTAGAAAATATTATGTATGAAAATGAAAAGCAATATTCACTATAAGAACAAAAATTGGAGACAGCATATATATTTAGTGTTATGAAACTGATTACTTAAATAATGCAGCTCATATTAATACTATTAAAATTTTATTAATGCTCAATAAAATATAACCTATGTAATCAATAATAATTAGTATTGTGTGTGTGCTCACTCAGTCATGTCCGACTCTTTGTGACCTTTTGGACTGTAGCCAGTTAGGCTCCTCTGTCCATGAGATTTTTTAAGCAAGAATACTGGAGTGGGTTGCCATTTTCTCCTCCAAGGGATCTTTCCAACTCAGGGATCCAACCTGTGTCTGCTATTTCTCCTGCACTGCAGGCAGATTCTTTATTGCNACCTTTTGGACTGTAGCCAGTTAGGCTCCTCTGTCCATGAGATTTTTTAAGCAAGAATACTGGAGTGGGTTGCCATTTTCTCCTCCAAGGGATCTTTCCAACTCAGGGATCCAACCTGTGTCTGCTATTTCTCCTGCACTGCAGGCAGATTTTTTATTGCTGAACCATCAGGAAAGCCCTAATAATAATGATTAATAGTATAATAATGACAATAAAGGTCGATATTTATTAATTAAAAACTCAGCTTCAACACAAGCAATGTGAAGCACATAAAGATAGCTCATTTTCATAAAATTTTATTTTATATATTTTTTAACACAAAAAATCTGCTTTTCTCCTCGCTGGTAACCCCTAGTCTGTTCTCAGTATCTGTGAGGCTTCTTTTTTTTATTGCATTTACTAGTTTCCTGTACAAAATCACTGCAGATGGTGACTGCAGCCATGAAATTAAAAGATGCTTACTCCTTGGAAGGAAAGTTATGACCAATCTAGATAGCATATTCAAAAGCAGAGACATTTACTTTGCCAACAAATTTCTGTCTAGTCAAGGCTATGGTTTTTCCTGTGGTCATGTATGGATGCGAGAGTTGGACTGTGAAGAAAGCTGAGCACTGAAGAACTGATGCTTTTGAACTGTGATGTTGGAGAAGATTCTTGAGAGTCCCTTGGACTGCAAGGAGATCCAACCAGTCCATTGTAAAGGAAATCAGTCCTGGGTGTTCTTTGGAAGGAATGATGCTAAAGCTGAAACTCCAGTACTTTGGCCACTTCATGCAAAGAGTTGATTCATTGGAAGACTCTGATGCTGGGAGGGATTGGGGGCAGGAGGAGAAGGGGATGACAGAAGATGAGATAGTTGGACGGCATCACTGACTCGATGGACGTGAGTCTGAGTGAACTCCGGGAGTTGGTGATGGACAGGGAGGCCTGGCGTGCTGCGATTCATGGGGTCGCAGAGTCGCACACGACTGAGTGACTGGACTGAACGGAACTGTACTTTTTAGATTTCACAGATAAGTTGTCTTTGACACATTTCACTTGGCGTAATGCCATCCAAGTCCATCCACATTGTTGCAAATGGCAAAATTTTGTTCTTTTTTTATGGATCCTTTTGGCTTTTTGTTGGCTGACTTTGACTTTGTCACTTAAAAATTCTCTGAGAACTTTCACAGCTTTAATGGCTTATATCAATGCCTATCTGATTAACTTGTGGGATGAAGAACAAATGTAGTAATGCAGATAAATGTCCTCTGGAAATATACATTAGGAAAAGAGCTTGTAAATTTAAAATATCAAAATACTGAACGACTCATACGGTCATAGCCTATGACATTTGATCGTCAGCGTATGACAGTGCTGATATAAACAGCACTGTACTATCAAATATTTTATTTGAAAAACCAGCAAAGCTATGTATATAATTTTTTTAAAGAAAGATACTTTAAATAAACTCACTGAACAAAGTAGAAAACCTGAGGAAATGTAAAATTGTTTTTTTGGATGATAGATAATCCCACTGTTGGCAGAAAAGGACACACTGACGAGAAGGCCGACAGGGATCAGATATGAAGTATAAGCTGCAATCAGGTAAAACAGAAAAGAGATTTATGCAAAAAAAAACTCTTTCTTCTGACAAGATGGATAAAAAGAAAGGAAAACCTGAACAAATAGATAAGGACTGTGGTTTGGAATTACCCAGCTAAGTCACAGTGACAGTCAGAAAGGGAAGGGCATTGTCAAAAAGCTGATTTCAGCTGAATGATGATGTATTTTGCAGAGAATCAGCATTAACAGGAGCAAATGGAATATTCTGAGTCATTTTTGAAGAGAATGGTATCAGCATGAAAAAAGAATGCAGGTCATTTAAAATAAATCGAAACAGAACGAATCGTGCCTGTGTAATTGACTACTTTCTGGTGACATTGAACCCTAACAGGCTTACAATTCAGGTTCTTAAGAAGGATCTGGTCCCATCGTCACCTGGCTTTAGATTGCTCTGTGTAGCTGTCCTATAGTTTTTTTCATCTGCAAGATGAAGGGCCTTTCTCAGAATATATAATCTTGTTGTCAACAGACAAAGGGTTAAGACATTTAGAGAGCAGAGACTGCTTTAACATGCAGCGACTATTAACATAATAATAATGTGGGTCTGGGACAGGCTAAGGGAGTAGGCAGAACAGGGTCATACATTCTCAGCCTAGGATTCAAGTGTACTCAGAAAAGAGCTGGGGTGAGGAGGGATGTTTGTCACAAAATGAACTCAAAATGGTTTGTAAATGTCCTGGAGGTTTCAGGCAATGAGGGAAAGGGTGTGGGGGACAGTTGTGTACTGGCCATGAAAGACGGGGTGTAGGTGCCCCCATATCGNATCACCAAATTACTGTTTATACATCTCTCTCAGAAACATATGTTATACGTGTTACCTGTATATATGAGCATGTCTATATCTATTATATGTATTTTATTTATACCTGTAATTATCTAGCTATATTTTGAAAGAAAAGATAGGAGACAGATTCAGCACATTCATGCAAACAAAAATGAAATCCACTATAAATGATTCAGACACTTTTGTTTCCTGAATGTTTGCTAAGATAGAAATGTAGTCGCTACCAAAATTAAAGAAGCTTACTGCATGGGTCATATTATTGGAGAACTGGGTTCAAATTCACATTTCTCTTTGAATGTTTCTGAAATATCTTTCAAGAATATTCCAATTCCTTATACATCTATTAATAGCTCTGTAGAAATAACTACAAAGAGAGCATCTCTCCTTATGCTGTTGAGATTNGTTGGAGCTAATCTCTGCTAACTGTGCTCCCAGGAAGGAATGTCAGCAAAACCCAGCATGCAGAAAGAAAATGTGGTTCAGACTTTTCTACCTTGCCTGGCTGGCAGCAAATGTGGCTTTGTGTATAGTTTAGTAGGAGCCTCTTGCTTTTGATGTCAACCAAGCTGACGCTTATGGAAACTGAAACCTGGAGCTGATAAAAAAAACATACAAACAAACCAAGGAAAAAAATACCCACTTTCTGAAAATATGTCAAAATCAGGTAAACATAGACCATAAACCATGGTTTATGTTGAATGTTTAGCTTTTCTTCCGCATGAAACATCATGTTGTTGGATCTTTAGGAAACTTCATACTGTATGAATAAGAAAATAAGATATTTGAAATTTGAAAAAAAAATCAGGTAAACCTGATTGAAGCTAAGTTGCTTCAGTCTTGTCCGACTCTGTGTGACCCCGTGGACTGTAGACCTCCAGGCTCCTTTGTCCTTGAGGATTCTCCAGGCAAGAATACTGGAGTGGATTGCCATGCCCTCCTTTAGGGGATCTTCCCTACCCAGAGATCGAACCCAGGTCTCCCACATTGCAGGTGGATTTCTTACTGTCTGAACCACCAGGGAAGCCCACCAAAACTGTGAAGTCATCAACAGAGTAGAAGGTTTTAGGTTTTTTGTTTGTTTATTTTTGTATTTTCATATGAAATCATCTCTTGGCCTCAGCCAAAAAAGTTTTTCCCACCAAAGATTTTCAGGTGGAAAGCACGAGTTGCTTTCCAATGCATTTTGACCTCCTCCCCTTCAAATCTTGTCCTTACCGCTGAAAATTTTATCGAGGGAAAGAAGAGAGAGAAAAAAGAAAACACACACAGATTGAGGGAGAGAGATCTTCTACGAGAAACTCACCTAAGAGAAAAGCTTTGTCATAGGAATGATGGCACAATTTGCATGCATTGTGAAGAACTATCTCAGACTAACACTGAGGGCCCCTGAGAATGCCAAGCTGATGAAGATAATGACAGACTAGCGGCATCTCTTTTATTATCTCTTTTACCTACAGTTATTTTTCCTCTAGAAGTTATTGATTGAGGGTGGGGTGTAAGGAGTTCATCACCAAATTACTGTTTATACATCTCTCTCAGAAACATATGTTATACGTGTTACCTGTATATATGAGCATATCTATATCTATTATATGTATTTTATTTATATCTGTAATTATCTAGCTATATTTTGAAAGAAAAGATAGGAGACAGATTCAGCACATTCATGCAAACAAAAATGAAATCCACTATAAATGATTCAGACACTTTTGTTTCCTAAATGTTTGCTAAGATAGAAATGTAGTCGCTACCAAAATTAAAGAAGCTTACTGCGTGGGTCATATTATTGGAGAACTGGGTTCAAATTCACATTTCTCTTTGAATGTTTCTGAAATATCTTTGAAGAATATTCCAGTTCCTTATACATCTATTAATAGCTCTGTAGAAATAACTACAAAGAAAGCATCTCTCCTTATACTGTTGAGATGATTTAAAGAGAAAATGAATGGTAAACACTGAAATATGAAGATTGGCTTGATTGAAGCTCAACTCTCACAGCCTGGTTCCCAGAGCAGAAGCTGGCCTCCTCCAGATGCTTATTGGAAACAGCTCCAACCAGTGCTGAAGGCAATCAATCACCCTAATAAACTGCATCTCTGGACTGTCCATGGGTTTCGGCCAATGAGCAGAGTCCTAGCTGATCCTGTGTGCATGCTCTTTGCCCTTGTTGATTTCGCTGTGGTGTCTTGGTCTGTTCCCGCTGCTATAACAAAATAGACTGAGTGGCTTGTAAATAATGTTTATTTCTTACACCTTTGGAGGCTGAAAGTCCAACATCTAGCAGATTCTTTGAGTGAGAGCCTGTTACCCAGATATTGTTTGTATTATAAGACCCATATAATTGAACCATTTAGACTATCTATCTGTCCATAGGGTTGCAAAGAGTTGGACATGACTGAGGCGACTGAACATAAACACACAGCTGTCTATCTATTTATCTATCTATATAATTTTTTAACTTGCATATAATTTTAATCTTATGTGAATTGATTAATAGAATGTACATAGTTTAGATATAGCTTTATGTATTAATGTATGTGTGATTTTAGTTCTCCTTTCTGTTTTCTTTATAAATTCCAAATTAAAGAATCTTTCAGATATACCAAAATGAATAAGGTGGGCATCAACTGACAGGTGTCACAGATTTTCATTCCTCAGGTGGGAAGATGAATACATAAACAACTTTTTAAACTTTAGGGAGGCCTGGCATGCTGCGATTCATGGGGTTGCAAAAAGTCGGACACGACTGAGTGACTGAACTGAACTGAACTGAAACTTTACTGTATAAAGTGCCGCATTATTCCACAAGCCTAAAGAATCACTGTTTTACCAGACTGAATGGCTGAATTACAAGTATCAGTTTGATCAGTAGCCACTAGAGTCAAACCAATTATGTGTTTTATTTTTTATTCATAGAAGGTGTAATTCTGACACAATAATTTTGAAGGCTACATCATAAACCCTTAAAACTAGTCAACTTGCAATGTCCTGTTCAGCCTTTATTAGCCTATATAGTATACTGTATAGTATTGTGTGTAGGTTACTTGTAATCAAACAAAATACCCTGGTTACCACTTCTCTTTTGTCCTAGAAAAGTTTAAAAAAAAAGTTAAAGTCATAAAAAAGTTAAAGTCATCACTTATCTGCAGCATGCAGCTACTATGAACAAAAACATGTTTGTAACAGAATTTTTCCTTTTTGTTCCGGTAGACTAGTAGAAAGGAAAAATGCTAATTAACCTCAAAGACTGTGATAACATTATCTGTGTTTTAAAGGACAGTTTACCAGTTTACTTTGACCAGTAAAGTAACTGCAAGTTTATTTTACTCTATTTCTATTCTGTCCAGTCAGTAAACAAGGATATTTTGCAGAACATTTGCTCCAGATAAAACCCTAATAACTCAAATACCATTTAAGATACACAGTAGGCTGACATTCAGCATTCTGCATTAATTCTCTGGGCAACAAATTGTCTCTCTGAAGCAAGGGCAGAGTCAGCTGGAATGCAGTAAAGATGACGGAATGGTGCCTGTTCAAAACACAGTGAAA
Organism: Raphicerus campestris; assembly: GCA_006410735.1. Taxonomy (NCBI): domain Eukaryota; kingdom Metazoa; phylum Chordata; class Mammalia; order Artiodactyla; family Bovidae; genus Raphicerus; species Raphicerus campestris. Next base: position 141,408 of record SJYW01036270.1, on the reverse strand, counting down.
TATAGGGGTAAAAGAAGATTTTTCAATAAAATTGGTCTCAGGAAATCATGAGAAGAATCGCCAAGACACAGTCAGACTTAGGATTACCAAGGCTTGTGAAAGCCTGTTTTGGAGATGGCTTGGGGGATCTTTTGTTGGAATGATGGATGGTGGACCAGTTCATTAAAGTAAGAACCCATCTGCTCAAGGTAACTCAGGTACAAGCCGCCTTCATGGTTCTTATAAATAATGTTGAGTAGAGAATTTCAGTTAGTTCTTTTAGCACCTACATGTAGCTGGAATAACTACAACCAAGATGTGATCAGACCCTGAAAAAGTTATTGGTGAATTAACAGAGCCTGGTGTAAAGGAGAATCCAGTAGTAGATCAAGCTTAGAAATTCAGTACAGTAGAACAAACCAAATGCGAGCAAGAAACCAGGAAGTAGAGGTGTAGGCATGCATGCATGATAAATTGCTTTAGCCAAGCTCGATACTTTGCAACATGGTGGGCTGTAGCCTGCTGTGTTCTTCTGTCCATGGGATTCTGCAGGCAAGAATACTAGAGTGGTTCACCATGCCCTTCTCCAGGGGATTTTCCCCACCCAGGGATTGAACTCCTATCTCTTATGTCTCCTGTATTGGCCACAGGGTTCTTTACCAAGAGTGCTACTTGGGAAGCCCAGAGGTTGAGATAGATTTACTAATTCTAACAGCAACAACAACAAAGTAGTAAACATAGCCTTAAATTCAGTCAAAGGTTGTGGATAATGTCCCACTGACATGTAAACTTCATCAGGAACCAATAATCCCATGACTAGAGGGCTTTACCTTCTGCATTTTAAGGTGGGCTTCCCTGGTGATGCAATGGTAAAGCATCTACCTGCTACTGCAGGAGATGCAGGTTCAATTCCTGATCCGGAAAGATCCCCAGGAGAAAGAACAGTGGCAACCTACTTCACTCCCAGTCCAGTATTCTTGTCTGGAGAATCCCATGGACAAAGGAGCCTGACAGGTTACAGTCCATGGGGTCTCAAAGAGTTGGACAAGACTGAAGTGACTGAACAACATCATCTTAAATGTACAGTGTTTGAAACCTAGGGTCTGACATTGATCTTCAAATTGAACAAGTAAACTGAATACCTGCAGAATAAGTATTCTAAGATGTATATTTCACAAGTTTCTTAGAGTATTTTCAGCGACTATGTAATAAGTCTTGGGCAATAATTCCAATTTTCCACATGTGAAATTTTCTCCCACTTATAGGATAACCCCCTGAGGAAATGTGAGAAATAGCTCAGAGACATTACAACTTGTCCACCTGGTCACATTACAACACTTTGGACTGGAAATGTTTATTTCAGAAGAAGGAAATTCGCATTTTTGAGAATCTAGCTGTTGGCATTCCTTCAAGCGCCTTATTGACCTATAGTTGGAGTTAATTAAAATGTCTAACTAGGGTGCTTCCTAAAACAGAATCAGCATGATTTATTCCAAAAATTTCTGGCAATTTCTTAATTGCTTTGGGACTCAAAAATTGATTTCAAACCCGTGGATGTTGTACTAGTACTAAATTTGGCTATGGGTCGTGGGTAGGGGGCTCTCAATAAATGTGCTGGGATTTATTTCCATAACTATGCCAGTTGAATTTGACCCAAGATAGCACATGAAACTGAGTCCCTGATGGATTGTGGTAGATTTGTTTCCCACAAAGTAACTCTTTTAATCATTCTAGGAGTTAGTAAAACTGGGAATCTGGCCAAATTTGATTAGTTAGCCCAATTCTGATGTCAATATATTATAGACATTCCATAAGCTAGTGAAAAGCAGTGTGTTTTCCTGGAAGGAACTTAGGAGCAGATGATCAAGATACAATCTTCCTTCTTCCTTTCATGAACTATTTGACATTTGGCAAGTTAATTGGCCTCTGTAAGCCTCAGTTTCCTTTTGTGTGCATAGCCAAATTTAGTACTAATACAACATCCACACTTGTCCAGAAAGTGTGTACAGAGTGGCAGACAAAGAGCATATAATAAGCCCTTAATAATTTGGAGCTGAATTCCAGGAAAAACCTTAAAGGAGTGGGTCTTCTCCTTGCCTATGCATTACAGTCACTTCTGGGAATCCCTGGTGGCTCAGATGGTAAAGAATATGCCTGCAGTGTGGAAGATCAGGGTTTGATCCCTGGATTGGAAAGATACCCTGGAGAAGGGAATGGCAACACATTCCAGTAATCTTGCCTGGAGAATCCCATGGACAGAGGAGCAAAGAGTCAGACACAACTGAGCAACTAACACAATTTTCACTCAGTTTCTACTCTAGACCAATTATAGCACAATGCCTAGGAATGGTTCCTAATACCCTTAACCTTTCAAAAGTGTACTAGGTATTCTTAATGTGCATGATCTATCTTGCAAAAGGATTGCATCTAGAACTTAAAGGGATCATGAGAATCATCACATTAATAGTTCTCAAGTGTCCATCTATAGGCTCACTACATCAGAATAACTTTGGAAGCACACTAAACATGTGCATTCTCTTATTTGACTTCCAAGTTGCTATGTTAGACTCCCCATGGGTTTTTCTTGGTGCCTATCCTGTTAACAAGAGCCCAAAGAAATTCTGCTGAGTCATGGTCAAAAGCCACCCATGCAAAATGAGTTTCCATACAAAATGAGTTTCCTTGCTGTTTTTATTTAAAAAAGAAAACAAAGATCTTAGAGCAGGAATGACTTATTTAAAGTTACCTAAAATTAATGGCAGTGTCATGAAAACCCAATTCTTCAGGCCCTCAGCCCAGTTCTGTTGCTCATACATGCCATACACCGCTTTTAATGCCTCGTTGATTTGGATTAAAAAATAAAATCTGTGAAACGAACTCTTAATTTCATGAACATGGTGGCTGCAAGTAAGGAGGATTGTTGAAAACAAAAGAGTCCTGGATAGTAAACAAAGCTGAAGGTTCTGATAATGACAGTACTGCTTTGGAATGGCATGTGGAAAATTAACAAATTCCTCTAAATCACAGCCTTCAACTTTACTGGGTCTCTGAAGAGAAATATAAAAAGACAAAAATCACATTACTTGCTCTTCCTCTGCTTTGCTGAACAATAATTCTCTATAATGTCTGGATTTGCCAGGTGTGGGAGTAAGATTACAATAAAGCCAGTTGCAGATCTCCTTCCTCCAGTGATCAAAACAAAGTCTTTTGCTTCTTTGAGATCAGCTCATCATACCCTCTAGCCAGCTCTGCTAGGAAGATTGACAGGTTGCATCATTCAGAAACACTGCTCAAGAGCCAGCCTAAAGCAGTGTACATGAAATCATCTTCAGACAGCAGAAGAGAAAAGAGTGAGATTGTTAGTGCTAGTGCGATTTGCATTCATCTCACATACCAAGGTGCTTAGGAGACAGACCCTGGTAAATGAGCAAAGATCAGGATCTTTAAGATCAGAAGTAATTGCTAACTGATGTAGTTTGGCAGGAAAGACTAGAAAATGTAATGTTTATACATTTTTTACTTCTTTATCATCAAATGGATAAGAGAAAATATATTGGACATTTTTAGGATGCAAAAGAGTCATGTGCATTAGATTGTTCTTACAAAGAAACACGAGAAACATAATTTTTGATACAGAAAGAAAAGTCATAATTATCTAACCATATAGAAGGAGAAATTAGCATTATTTGTTAAATTCTAATTTATTGTTCTATCTAATACAAAGGAGATTCTATTTGGAGACAAAAAGACTGGACTATAGCTCTGGTCTAACAAAGGCTAACTTAAAACTATTTCATATTCATTTTCTTACACACACACACAAAGATTGCAAGGTTGGGCTACAATTATTACCACCTTAAATGCAGTTGTCTTTTGTTAATGATTGATTTACCTTTTATATTAATTATGAGATGNGATTTCATTTTTGTTTCCTAAATGTTTGCTAAGATAGAAATGTAGTCGCTACCAAAATTAAAGAAGCTTACTGCGTGGGTCATATTATTGGAGAACTGGGTTCAAATTCACATTTCTCTTTGAATGTTTCTGAAATATCTTTGAAGAATATTCCAGTTCCTTATACATCTATTAATAGCTCTGTAGAAATAACTACAAAGAAAGCATCTCTCCTTATACTGTTGAGATGATTTAAAGAGAAAATGAATGGTAAACACTGAAATATGAAGATTGGCTTGATTGAAGCTCAACTCTCACAGCCTGGTTCCCAGAGCAGAAGCTGGCCTCCTGTAGATGCTTATTGGAAGCAGCTCCAACCAGTGCTGAAGGCAATCAATCACCCTAATAAACTGCATCCATGGGTTTCGGCCAACGAGCAGAGTCCTAGCTGATACTGTGTGCGTGCTCTTTGCCCTTGTTGATTTCGCTGTGGTGTCTTGGTCTGTTCCCGCTGCTATAACAAAATAGACTGAGTGGCTTGTAAATAATGTTTATTTCTTACACCTTTGGAGGCTGAAAGTCCAACATCTAGCAGATTCTTTGAGTGAGAGCCTGTTACCCAGATATTGTTTGTATTATAAGACCCATATAATTGAACCATTTAGACTATCTATCTGTCCATAGGGTTGCAAAGAGTTGGACATGACTGAGGCGACTGAACACAAACACACAGCTGTCTATCTATTTATCTATCTATATAATTTTTTAACTTGCATATAATTTTAATCTTATGTGAATTGATTAATAGAATGTACATAGTTTAGATATAGCTTTATGTATTAATGTATGTGTGATTTTAGTTCTCCTTTCTGTTTTCTTTATAAATTCCAAATTAAAGAATCTTTCAGATATACCAAAATGAATAAGGTGGGCATCAACTGACAGGTGTCACAGATTTTCATTCCTCAGGTGGGAAGATGAATACATAAACATGTTTTTAAACTTTAGGGAGGCCTGGCATGCTGCGATTCATGGGGTTGCAAAAAGTCGGACACGACTGAGTGACTGAACTNGATTTTAGTTCTCCTTTCTGTTTTCTTTATAAATTCCAAATTAAAGAATCTTTCAGATATACCAAAGTGAATAAGGTGGGCCTCAACTGACAGGTGTCACAGATTTTCATTCCTCAGGTGGGAAGATGAATACATAAACAACATGTTTTTGCCTAATTTTAAACTTTAGGGAGGCCTGGCATGCTGCGATTCATGGGGTCGCAAAAAGTCGGACACGACTGAGTGACTGAACTGAACTGAACTGAAACTTTACTGTATAAAGTGCCGCATTATTTCACAAGCCTAAAGAATCACTGTTTTACCAGACTGAATGGCTGAATTACAAGTATCAGTTTGATCAGTAGCCACTAGAGTCAAACCAATTATGTGTTTTATTTTTTATTCATAGAAGGTGTAATTCTGACACAATAATTTTGAAGGCTACATCATAAACCCTTAAAACTAGTCAACTTGCAATGTTCTGTTCAGCCTTTATTAGCCTATATAGTATACTGTATAGTATTGTGTGTAGGTTACTTGTAATCAAACAAAATACCCTGGTTACCACTTCTCTTTTGTCCTAGAAAAGTTTAAAAAAAAAGTTAAAGTCATAAAAAAGTTAAAGTCATCACTTATCTGCAGCATGCAGCTACTATGAACAAAAACATGTTTGTAACAGAATTTTTCCTTTTTGTTCCGGTAGACTAGAAGAAAGGAAAAATGCTAATTAACCTCAAAGACTGTGATAACATTATCTGTGTTTTAAAGGACAGTTTACCAGTTTACTTTGACCAGTAAAGTAACTGCAAGTTTATTTTACTCTATTTCTATTCTGTCCAGTCAGTAAACAAGGATATTTTGCAGAACATTTGCTCCAGATAAAACCCTAATAACTCAAATACCATGTAAGATACACAGTAGGCTGACATTCAGCATTCTGCATTAATTCTCTGGGCAACAAATTGTCTCTCTGAAGCAAGGGCAGAGTCAGCTGGAATGCAGTAAAGATGACGGAATGGTGCCTGTTCAAAACACAGTGAAATATAGGGGTAAAAGAAGATTTTTCAATAAAATTGGTCTCAGGAAATCATGAGAAGAATCGCCAAGACACAGTCAGACTTAGGATTACCAAGGCTTGTGAAAGCCTGTTTTGGAGATGGCTTGGGGGATCTTTTGTTGGAATGATGGATGGTGGACCAGTTCATTAAAGTAAGAACCCATCTGCTCAAGGTAACTCAGGTACAAGCCGCCTTCATGGTTCTTATAAATAATGTTGAGTAGAGAATTTCAGTTAGTTCTTTTAGCACCTACATGTAGCTGGAATAACTACAACCAAGATGTGATCAGACCCTGAAAAAGTTATTGGTGAATTAACAGAGCCTGGTGTAAAGGAGAATCCAGTAGTAGATCAAGCTTAGAAATTCAGTACAGTAGAACAAACCAAATGCGAGCAAGAAACCAGGAAGTAGAGGTGTAGGCATGCATGCATGATAAATTGCTTTAGCCAAGCTCGATACTTTGCAACATGGTGGGCTGTAGCCTGCTGTGTTCTTCTGTCCATGGGATTCTGCAGGCAAGAATACTAGAGTGGTTCACCATGCCCTTCTCCAGGGGATTTTCCCCACCCAGGGATTGAACTCCTATCTCTTATGTCTCCTGTATTGGCCACAGGGTTCTTTACCAAGAGTGCTACTTGGGAAGCCCAGAGGTTGAGATAGATTTACTAATTCTAACAGCAACAACAACAAAGTAGTAAACATAGCCTTAAATTCAGTCAAAGGTTGTGGATAATGTCCCACTGACATGTAAACTTCATCAGGAACCAATAATCCCATGACTAGAGGGCTTTACCTTCTGCATTTTAAGGTGGGCTTCCCTGGTGATGCAATGGTAAAGCATCTACCTGCTACTGCAGGAGATGCAGGTTCAATTCCTGATCCGGAAAGATCCCCAGGAGAAAGAACAGTGGCAACCTACTTCACTCCCAGTCCAGTATTCTTGTCTGGAGAATCCCATGGACAAAGGAGCCTGACAGGTTACAGTCCATGGGGTCTCAAAGAGTTGGACAAGACTGAAGTGACTGAACAACATCATCTTAAATGTACAGTGTTTGAAACCTAGGGTCTGACATTGATCTTCAAATTGAACAAGTAAACTGAATACCTGCAGAATAAGTATTCTAAGATGTATATTTCACAAGTTTCTTAGAGTATTTTCAGCGACTATGTAATAAGTCTTGGGCAATAATTCCAATTTTCCACATGTGAAATTTTCTCCCACTTATAGGATAACCCCCTGAGGAAATGTGAGAAATAGCTCAGAGACATTACAACTTGTCCACCTGGTCACATTACAACACTTTGGACTGGAAATGTTTATTTCAGAAGAAGGAAATTCGCATTTTTGAGAACCTAGCTGTTGGCATTCCTTCAAGCGCCTTATTGACCTATAGTTGGAGTTAATTAAAATGTCTAACTAGGGTGCTTCCTAAAACAGAATCAGCATGATTTATTCCAAAAATTTCTGGCAATTTCTTAATTGCTTTGGGACTCAAAAATTGATTTCAAACCCGTGGATGTTGTACTAGTACTAAATTTGGCTATGGGTCGAGGGTAGGGGGCTCTCAATAAATGTGCTGGGATTTATTTCCATAACTATGCCAGTTGAATTTGACCCAAGATAGCACATGAAACTGAGTCCCTGATGGATTGTGGTAGATTTGTTTCCCACAAAGTAACTCTTTTAATCATTCTAGGAGTTAGTAAAACTGGGAATCTGGCCAAATTTGATTAGTTAGCCCAATTCTGATGTCAATATATTATAGACATTCCATAAGCTAGTGAAAAGCAGTGTGTTTTCCTGGAAGGAACTTAGGAGCAGATGATCAAGATACAATCTTCCTTCTTCCTTTCATGAACTATTTGACATTTGGCAAGTTAATTGGCCTCTGTAAGCCTCAGTTTCCTTTTGTGTGCATAGCCAAATTTAGTACTAATACAACATCCACACTTGTCCAGAAAGTGTGTACAGAGTGGCAGACAAAGAGCATATAATAAGCCCTTAATAATTTGGAGCTGAATTCCAGGAAAAACCTTAAAGGAGTGGGTCTTCTCCTTGCCTATGCATTACAGTCACTTCTGGGAATCCCTGGTGGCTCAGATGGTAAAGAATATGCCTGCAGTGTGGGAGATCAGGGTTTGATCCCTGGATTGGAAAGATACCCTGGAGAAGGGAATGGCAACACATTCCAGTAATCTTGCCTGGAGAATCCCATGGACAGAGGAGCAAAGAGTCAGACACAACTGAGCAACTAACACAATTTTCACTCAGTTTCTACTCTAGACCAATTATAGCACAATGCCTAGGAATGGTTCCTAATACCCTTAACCTTTCAAAAGTGTACTAGGTATTCTTAATGTGCATGATCTATCTTGCAAAAGGATTGCATCTAGAACTTAAAGGGATCATGAGAATCATCACATTAATAGTTCTCAAGTGTCCATCTATAGGCTCACTACATCAGAATAACTTTGGAAGCACACTAAACATGTGCATTCTCTTATTTGACTTCCAAGTTGCTATGTTAGACTCCCCATGGGTTTTTCTTGGTGCCTATCCTGTTAACAAGAGCCCAAAGAAATTCTGCTGAGTCATGGTCAAAAGCCACCCATGCAAAATGAGTTTCCATACAAAATGAGTTTCCTTGCTGTTTTTATTTAAAAAAGAAAACAAAGATCTTAGAGCAGGAATGACTTATTTAAAGTTACCTAAAATTAATGGCAGTGTCATGAAAACCCAATTCTTCAGGCCCTCAGCCCAGTTCTGTTGCTCATACATGCCATACACCGCTTTTAATGCCTCGTTGATTTGGATTAAAAAATAAAATCTGTGAAACGAACTCTTAATTTCATGAACATGGTGGCTGCAAGTAAGGAGGATTGTTGAAAACAAAAGAGTCCTGGATAGTAAACAAAGCTGAAGGTTCTGATAATGACAGTACTGCTTTGGAATGGCATGTGGAAAATTAACAAATTCCTCTAAATCACAGCCTTCAACTTTACTGGGTCTCTGAAGAGAAATATAAAAAGACAAAAATCACATTACTTGCTCTTCCTCTGCTTTGCTGAACAATAATTCTCTATAATGTCTGGATTTGCCAGGTGTGGGAGTAAGATTACAATAAAGCCAGTTGCAGATCTCCTTCCTCCAGTGATCAAAACAAAGTCTTTTGCTTCTTTGAGATCAGCTCATCATACCCTCTAGCCAGCTCTGCTAGGAAGATTGACAGGTTGCATCATTCAGAAACACTGCTCAAGAGCCAGCCTAAAGCAGTGTACATGAAATCATCTTCAGACAGCAGAAGAGAAAAGAGTGAGATTGTTAGTGCTAGTGCGATTTGCATTCATCTCACATACCAAGGTGCTTAGGAGACAGACCCTGGTAAATGAGCAAAGATCAGGATCTTTAAGATCAGAAGTAATTGCTAACTGATGTAGTTTGGCAGGAAAGACTAGAAAATGTAATGTTTATACATTTTTTACTTCTTTATCATCAAATGGATAAGAGAAAATATATTGGACATTTTTAGGATGCAAAAGAGTCATGTGCATTAGATTGTTCTTACAAAGAAACACGAGAAACATAATTTTTGATACAGAAAGAAAAGTCATAATTATCTAACCATATAGAAGGAGAAATTAGCATTATTTGTTAAATTCTAATTTATTGTTCTATCTAATACAAAGGAGATTCTATTTGGAGACAAAAAGACTGGACTATAGCTCTGGTCTAACAAAGGCTAACTTAAAACTATTTCATATTCATTTTCTTACACACACACACAAAGATTGCAAGGTTGGGCTACAATTATTACCACCTTAAATGCAGTTGTCTTTTGTTAATGATTGATTTACCTTTTATATTAATTATGAGATGCACAATTAGTTTTTCAAATGAGCCAGCTCTTTGAATCAGGTGGCCAGAGTATTGGAGTTTCAACTTCAACATCAGTCCTTCCAATGAAAATTCAGGACTAATTTCCTTTAGGATGGACTGGTTGGATCTCCTTGCTGTCCAAGGGACTGTCAAGTGTCTTCTCCAACACCCCAGTCCAAAAGCATCAATTCCTCAGTGCTCAGCTTTCTTTATAGTCCAACTCTCAGATCCATACATGACTATGGAAAAACCATAGCCTTGACTAGATGGACCTTTGTTGGCAAAGTAAAGTCTCTGCTTTTTAATATACTTTTTAGGTTGGTCATAACTTTTCTTCCAAGGAGTAAGTAAGCATCTTTTAATTTCATGGCTGCAGTCACCATCTTCAGTGATTTTGGAGTGCAGGAAAATAAAGTCTTTCACTGTTTCCAATGTTTCTCCATCTATTTGCCATGAAGTGATGGGACCGGATGCCATGATCTTTGCTTTCTGAATGTTGAACTTTAAGCCAACTTTTTCACTTTCCTCTTTCACTTTCATCAAGAGGCTCTTTAGTTCTTCTTCCCTTTCTGCCATAAGGGCTGTGTCATCTGCATATCTGCTACTGCTGCGGCTAAGTCAGTTCAGTCGTGTCCAACTCTGTGAGATCCCATAGATGGCAGCCCACCAGGCTCCCCCGTCCCTGGGATTCTCCAGGCATGAACACTGGAGTGGGTTGCCATTTCCTTTTCCAATACATGAAAGTGAAAAGTGAAAGCGAAGCCACTCAGTCATGCCTTACTCACAGCAACCCCAGGGACTGCAGCCTACCTCCGTCCATGGGATTTTCCAGGCAAGAGTACCGGAGTGGATTGCCATTGCCTTCTCTGCTGCATATCTGAGGTTATTAATATTTCTCCTGGCAATCTTGATTCCAGCTTGTGCTTCATCCAGCATTTCTCATGATGTACTCTGCATATAAGTTAAATAAACAGACAATAAACAGCCTTGACATACTCCTTTTCCTATTTGGAACCAGTCTGTTGTTCCATGTCCAGTTCTAACTGTTGCTTCCTGACCTGCATACAGATTTCTCAAGAGGAAGGTCAGGTGGTCTGGTATTCCCATCTCCTTCAGAATTTTCCACAGTTTATTGTGATCCACACAGTCAAAGACTTTGACATAGTCAATAAAGCAGAAATAGATGTTTTTCTGGAACTCTCTTGCTTTTTCCATGATCCAGCGGATGTTGGCAATTTGATCTCTGGTTCCTCTGCCTTTTCTAAAACCAGCTTGAACATCTGAAAGTTCACAGTTCATGCATTGTTGAAACCTAGATTGGAGAATTTTGAGCATTCCTTTATTAGCATGTGAGATGAGTGCAATTGTACAGTAGTTTGAGCATTCTTTGGCATTGCCTTTCTTTGGGACTGGAATGAAAACTAACCTTTTCCAGTCCTGTGGCCACTGCTGAGTTTTCCAAATTTCTGGCATATTGAGTGCTGCACTTTCACAGCATCTTTTTTTTTAGGATTTGAAATAGCTCAACTGGAATTCCATTACCTCCATTAGCTTTTACATAGTGATGCTTCCTAAGGCCCATTTGACTTCACAGTCCAGGATGTCTGGCTCTAGGTGAGTGATCACACCATGGTGATTATCTGGGCCCTGATGCTGGGAAAGATTAAGGCAGGAGGAGAAGGGGACGACAGAGGATGAGATGGTTGGATTGCATCACCAACTCAATGGACCTGAGTTTGAGTCAACTCCAGGAGTTGTTGATGGACAGGGAGGCCTGGCGTGCTGCAGTCCATGATGTCCCCAAAAGTCGGACACGACTGAGTGACTGAACTGAACTGAACAATTAGTTAACTTACAAAGATTTCAAATGTAATAGGACATGGAGTTTACACTTTTGTAATAGAATTTCTGAAACATGAAGCAGTATACCAAGTTAGTGTGTAAAGGCTTGATTCATAAAATAAAAATAAAGAAGCCATATTAAAAATGTTTATATACTTACAATATATTATGCATACATACATACACACACACACACACACACACACACACACACACACACACACACACACATACATACATAGGGCTTCCCTGATGGCTCAGCCAGTAAAGAATCCTCCTATGATGCAGGAGAAGTAGGAGATGCAGGTTCTATCTTTTGGGTCAAAAAGATCACCTGGAAAAGGAAATGGCAACCCACTCCAACATTTTCTTTCCTGTAAATCCCATGGGCAGAAGTGTCTAGTGGTCTGCGGTCTAAATGGTAGCAAAGAATTGGACATGACTGAATGACTAAGCATATATAGAAGGTGATATAGAAGAAATAAAGAAGATGGCTAACTAAAAATATCTATATTGCTATTATAAAATTGAGTTAGATTGCTGAGCCAATTAATTAAAGAATAGAAAAAAATGTAAAAATCTACCTTCTTATTAAGCATGACTGAAGGATTTCCATCTAAAAAATTAGGATATTTCCCCCTGGGAATTTAGTGTCACTATTACTAGACACATTCCAAGAAGAAAAATAAAGAGATAAATGAATTTAAGGCTACAGGGATATAGGAACTTACATTATCCTTGTCTTGAATGATTTTGGGGAAGCAGTTAAAGTTATGAATCTGTAATGAGTTGTGAAAACAATTCTACTTTTGATCCACTATATTTTAGAATTTAAACTTACATACACAAAGTGAAAAAAGATTTCAGTAGTTTGACTTAAAGAAAAGATGGTTTGTCAATTTATGTTTTGTTCAGGAAGTGCTAACCACTATAAAACCCGTAAAATGTCATGGAAATGAGGAAAAGATTGGTGATAATGAGACCACATGTGTACTTAAACCATTATTGAACTGTGCTATCTTATCACAAATACCAAAGATTCTTATTTTGAGATGAGAGGAGGCTGGCCAGTCTATCTCACCACCCACATATCACCTTCCAACTGAATTAGAAGTTCATTTGGGGGATGATTTTTCCAACTGCACTACTCTTATCAACTCAAAGATCTGCATTCCTCTGCTTTCCCCCTTTGCCTTTAGATATTGCATAAGGGAGATGTTTTGCGTGGTAGGTGTACGGATGTGATTGTGTGTGTTAGTTGCTCACTCATGTCCAACTCTTTGCGACCCATGGACTGTAGTCCACCAGGCTCGCTTGCCTGGGGTTCTCCAGGCAAGAACACTGGAGTGGGTTGTGTTGCCATTCTCCAGGGGTTCTTCCTGACCCAGGGATCAAACCCAGGTCTCCAGCATTGCAGGCAGATTCTTTACCTTTTGAGCTACCTGGGAAGCCTGAATGTGATTTGAGGAGGGAAGAAAATAATTTTAAATTCAAGAGTGTCCTTGGGATTAGGATTTGAGAGCTTTGTTAAATCCTAGTTGGACAATCGAAGACGGCAACGGCACCCCACTCCAGTACTCTTGCCTGGAAAATCTCATGGATGGAGGAGCCTGGTAGGCTGCAGTCCATGGGGTCGCTAAGTCAGACATGACTGAGTGACTTCACTTTCACCTTTTGCTTTCATACATTGAAGAAGGAAATGGCAACCCACTCCAGTGTTCTTGCCTGGAGAACTCAAGGATGGGTGAGCCTGATGGGCTGCCATCTATGGAGTCGCACAGAGTCGGACACGACTGAAGTGACTTAGCAATAGTTGTACAATAAGTATTCAAATAGTGCATTTCTGTTGACACTCTTTCCTGGTGGCTCAGATGGTACAGAATCTGCTTGCAATTCAGGAGACCCAGGTTTGATGCCTGGGTTGGGAAGATCCCCTGGAGAAGGGAATGGCTACCCACTCCAGTCTTCTTGCCTGCAGAATTCCAGGAGAATTGGCTGGCTACAGTCCATGTGTTGCAAAGAGTTAGACACGACTGAGTGACTAACACTTTTTAAGTGGCAAGTTTATTTCATGTCCCTGCAAGAAAAAATTCTGATATTAGAGCCCCAAATTAGGGAAGTCATCTGGACAAGTGTGCTCTGTTCCCATGATACAATGTCATATTGCTTTCTGCCATAAATTTAACAAGATGAGCTTAAAGAGGTTTGCAATACTTATTTTTATGCAATCAGTAGAGGAGGCATTCCTGTAATTCTCCTTGATTATTGTCATCAGTATCATTGTAACAGAAATTGAAAACAACTTCTCAGAGGCTATAGGACTCAATGTTGTTGTCCAGTTGCTAAGTTGTATCCAACTCTTTGTGACCCCATAGACTGCAGCACTCCAGGCTTCCCTGTCCTTCACTATCTCCAGGAGTTTGCTCAAAGTCTTGCCCATTGAGTCAGTGATACTATCTAACCATCTCATTCTCTGCCACCCCCTTCTTTGGCCATCAGTCTTTCCCAGAATCAGGGTCTTTTCCAATGAGTTGACCCTTCATATTAGGCGGCCAAAGTACTGGAGCTTCAGCTTCAGCATCAGTCTCATCAGCATAGGACACATAGGCACTGAGATTTGAAACTTTAATAAATAACAAAGCACAGAATGAGAAACAATTTAGTCAGTGTCTTTTCCGATTTCCAAGGAAAGGGAGTCAAAAGGCCTCTAAAGCATTTCAATTTTATGAGTCCCTTGTATTAAAACTCTATGTGGAAAATCAAAATTTATCAGCAAAAATGCAATCAATCTTAGTAAGGTAACTTGGTGGAAGATTATCAAGTTCTCCTTAAGTCAGCACCTTTTTCTGACCATTTTTAGAACATAAATGCAGACTATATTATAAGTGGTTGAAATCTACTTAAACAAAGAGGAAACTGGATAAATTAGCTGAGACTTGCAGGATTCATACATACTTTGTTACTGTAGTCTGGTAAAGAAATTACCATTGCAAAGGGTAAAAATCAGGCATTTCCTGGTATTTGTTTCTATATGTAAAATTCAGGAATTACCTTGGAAAAGCAACAGGGTAGTGAATAAAGTGCTTGTGAGATACAAAGGCAATAAAGCAAATTTTAATATATAGCAAGAGTATTTTAATATATGTTTAACACACTTTGTCTCATTTTTTATTTTGTATTGATTTTTACACTTATCAAATGAAACCCATAATATATATTCCAAAGTATTCTTGTTGGGTGTTCATATCCAATCCAAACATCAAATTAACTTATAATCTCTTGTCCTTCCCATTTTTATCAATAAATAGCACAAGCTTATCCCTGGATTTTAGAATCTGAATGAATCAGATACTAATATTCTTCCAAATTATCTCTTTCTAGAACATTATGCCAGAGGGTACTTCTGTGTTCACAAACATGCTGAGGGATAGTGTGTTGTTAAAGACAACATGAGATTGAAATGAAANATAATCTCTTGTCCTTCCCATTTTTATCAATAAATAGCACAAGCTTATCCCTGGATTTTAGAATCTGAATGAATCAGATACTAATATTCTTCCAAATTATCTCTTTCTAGAACATTATGCCAGAGGGTACTTCTGTGTTCACAAACATGCTGAGGGATAGTGTGTTGTTAAAGACAACATGAGATTGAAATGAAAACAAATTTGCTTGGAGTCTTAGTTCTGCCCCTTATTGATGGTAAGACTGCTTATGCTCCCTTTTACTTGAACTTCAATTTTTTTTCAGTGTTAATGGGAACCCTATCTTTAACACACAAAATAGTCTTAATGAGTCATATTATGCACCAGACACCATAATAAACCCTGGGGTACTTTAATAAGCAAAAGCATTAAAACCCCTGGCTTCACAGTGTTAAGATTAGAGGAAGATTCAGATATCCAAATAAGCAACATAATGGAAATTTAGAAATGAATGTGGGAACTTGAAGGAGTGGCAAGTGAACTAGTTCACTGAGGAAAAGGAGCATCTTCATAAAAATGTATATTAAAGTTGAGACTTCAAAGGATGAGAAAGAAATCAGGAGACTGGAAGCTTGAGCAGGAGATAAGACAACAGCACTTCCAGACCATGACTCAGCACTTCCTGATCATGATTCAGCACTTGAGATAATGTCTCAGTCTGAGACACAAATACAAGTTTTGGCCTTCCTTTGTGGCTTGGATAATAAAGAAGCTGCCTGCAATGCTAGAGACCTAGGTTTGATCCCTGGGTAGGGAAGATCTTCTAGAGAAGGGAATGGTAACCCACTCCAGTATCTTTGCCTGGAGAATCTCCTGGACAGAGGAGCCTGATGGGCTACAGTCCATGGGGTTACAAAGATCTGGACACTACTGAGCAACTAACTTGAATTTGAACTTGTGAGAGCTTAAAGATTAATTTAAGAAGGGCTAAAAATATTCAGTTTAGTTTGTGTGCAGAATATTCTTTAAAAGATGAGAATCTTTTGGGATGAAAAGAAATATCTTACTTCTGTAGTTCTTATTAGGATTTGATATAATGTATAAAAACATCTACCAGAAGTGAGAAATAGATTTAAGGGCCTAGATCTGATAGATAGAGTACATGATGAACTATGGACAGAGGTTCGTGACATTGTACAGAAGACAGGGATCAAGACCATCCCCATGGAAAAGAAATGCAAANCGGTCTCCTGTATTGCAAGCAGGTTCCTGACCATCTGAGACACCAGAGAAGCTCAGATAAAGCATAATTGGATGATAATTCAAATATATAATAAATACTCAATCAATACAAATAGTATGAAGGAAGAAACGTTTGTTTGAAATCGTGGGAATGACAGTATAACTAGAAAGAGAAATAAATCCCTGTCTCTTGTCTCTGTGCCTCCCACCCTGTTGACTTTAGCAACTCAAAGCAGCTTCCTGATGAGGCAGAACCTCAGACTACCAGGTTGTTTTCACTTTTAATGACTGTTCTCATTCTGAAGTACAAGCCAAGATCACCTACTGAGAAAGAGGCGATTTAAGAAATATACGTGAATTAACAGGGCTAGTGTTAAGAAAGAGAGCTGCTCTGGGGGAAAGAATGGAGATGTGACCAGGGTCCTAAGATCTATTTTTGAATGTCCTTGAAGGCTGAGCTGAGATTAAAGGCAGTTATTTAAAATAAGAATCAGTTTCACTGTAACGTGAATCTTTGCAATTATGTTCCTAAGTTGTTCAAAAATAATCTGTAAAGTCTACATTTAAAACATAGTAATTATCATATTTCCTCTATTTTGAAGTGCTCTCAACTGTTAAAGACACCATCACCTTAAAAGTTACTTTTTATTCATTCATGAAATATGTGTTCTGTGACTTCACGAAGCTTATGTTCCAAGAGAGTGAGTTGTTCATCATATATAATTGGGGCTTCCTCTGTAGCTCAGCTGGTAAAGAATCCACCTGCAGTGCAGGATACCTGGGTTCAACCTGTGGGTTGGGAAGATCCTCTGGAAGTAAGAAAGTTGCTCATGAAGTAAATATGCAATTATATTTCAGGTGATTATCACTTCTATTGAGACCTATAAAGCAGGAATATAGGGAATACAGAGGGTGTTTTTTTTTTTTTTCCTGCTGTAAATAGGCTGGTATATCAGGTTTCATTACAATAGTGGCTTGTAGGCAAAGACCTAAAGAGGGAACAGGTGTGTAGATTATCTGAGAGACACGTACCCAGGTGCAAAGGAAGAAAGCATTCTATGCAGCTGGAGTGGTGTGAACAAAGAGAGAATGAGTTAAAAGATTATGAAGGTTCAGATATGCAGGGCTTCACACAGCATGTAAAGACTTGACTTTTAGTCTTAATGAGATGAAAAACCATGGGGATTTTAAGCAGAGAAGTGACATAGTCTGACATGTCATAAAAAGATCATTCTGTATTAAGGGTACACTGGAAGAAAGGAAGAAAGCAAGCACGGATATTAGCTTGAAAACTATTAAAACAAAATAGACAAGAGATATGTATTACCTTATCTAGGGTGGTAGTAAAGAAGAATTATTGTTATAGATTGATGATAAAAATGAGAGAATACAATTACCATGTTGGACTAAGCATCTGGTATAGAAATGCTGTTAACTGGGAGAAGGAGGACTGGGGTGATTAATTCAATGGTTAAAATTTTATCCATCCTGGTAGAGATGCTGAGTATACTTTACATAGCTGAGCCTAGAGTTCAGGGGAGAGACCCAGGCACTGCATATAAATCCGGGAGTTGCAAGCATAGAAATTAAAGCCATGAGAATCAGTCAGATAACAAGCAGAGTAAGGATAGATGGGAAAGCAAGTAGTTCTAGGGCTTTCCAGTGTTTGAGGGATAGGGGAAAAGGATGAAGACTTAGATCAGTCAGTAGAGATACAGGAACAAAATCATTAGAGTTTGGTACTTTGGAATGCTAACTCTGAAAGGGTATCTGAGAGGACTGAAGGATCCAGACTTCACGTGCTACTTATAGATCAAATAAGATGAAGACACCAAATGCACTCTTTGATCTGGCAAGGTGAACGTCACTGAGGATCTTTCGTGATAAGTGTTGGTGGACTGGTGGGAGCAAAGGTTGGTTAAAACGGTTTAAAGAGAGAGTTGGAGGAGAGGAGTTGGAAAGAGTGAGCCTTGTTCACTCTTTTTACAAGTTCTTTTTGGTGAATGGGAGGAAAACAGAAGTTTCTGAAAGGAGATGTGGAGATAAAAGGACTTTTGTAAAAGAGATCTGAGGTATCATAACAGGTTTGTTGCTAAGGATAGTGATTCGGTTGGCTGAGAAAATGTGACGATGCATGAGAATCCAGAATTATATGCTTGAAAAAGTCGGACGGAATGTGGTATTTACAAATGTGGTATTTTCGAGCTCAGCTGTAGACAGTGGTGAGATGTGCATCTGGATTAACAGGATGGATGGCAGGACTCAATGATGGACAGCCTGGGAAATGGGTGTTGTGATGTTACGAGCCTTCGGATATTCTCTTTTCCTTTTCTCAGTTTATATTTAATTGGAGGACAATTGCTTTACAATGTTGTGCTAGTTCCTGCTGTACAGCAAAGTGAATCAGCCATAAGTACACATATATCCCCTCTGTTTTGAATCTCCCTCCTACTCCACTCCCTCCCACCCTCTAGGTCATCACACAACACTGAGCTGAGCTCCCTTGTACAGCAGCTTCCTACTAGCTAGCTGTTTTACACAGGGTAGTGTATATATTTCAGTGTTACTCTGGCAGGTCATCCCACCCTCTCCTTACCCAACTGGGCCCACGTGTCTGTTCTCTATATCTGTGTCTCTATTCCTGCACTGTAAATAGATTCATCTGTACCATTTTTCTAGATCATATATATATACGTATATATGTATATATATGTGTGTATATATATATATATATATATATACACAAGCATTAATATACAACATTTGCTTTCCTCTGACTTATTTCACTCTATATAGGGCTGTAGAGGACATCTGTGCCATGGATGTTCACTTCTGATTGTTCTTATTTCTCAGTGAAGCAGGACCCAAGTGCACTGGCACATAAGCTTAGATGAGGAGATGTTAGATATTTGAATAGAGGAGATAAAACACAAAGTCATCATCTAAGAGACTGAAGTATGAGTGGATTAGGAAAATTCAGAAAGACTGATGAAATCTTTAGTGTTAATAGCTTTTGGAAAACTTACAAAAACTCTCCCATAGGGGATGGACTCATCAAACATGAATTTTTAGAATTGTGTGGAAAAAAGTTCTAATAATACAGTGAATGAGGCAATGTGTATTCTTAAACACTCAGAATTCTCAGTTTTGCAGCTTCCTTGGTGGCTCAGTCAGTAAAAAATCCAACTGCAATGCAGGAGAACACCTGAAATGCAAGAGACCTGGGTTCGATTCCTGAGTCAGAAAGAGCCCCTGGAGAAGGAAATGACAACCCACTCCAGTATTCTTGCCTGGAGAATCTCTTGGACAGAGGAGCCTGGCAGGCTACAGTCCATGGAGTTTCAAGAGTAAGACATGACTTACGGACTAAACCTCCAGTCTCACAGAGTCTTCTGTTCAATCAGAAGACTGTATTAAGTTCATAAATTAAGCTCTGAAAAGCTTTGGCTTTGATTCTGTTCCTTCACTTCAGAGGATCCTGTCATATTCTTTTACCTCAATAATATTATCTTATTGATTAGGTGATATTTGTGGTTTAAACATGGATTGAAAAGCTTTCATGAGCCCTGAGTTCCAAGGAGGTGAGTTTGATTAATTCCACTGTGTGCTGGAGGGCTCTTAGCTACACACAAGTGAACAGGAACATTTTCACACAGTGAAAATCAATGAGCACAGGATCATCTGGCAAAGGGACAAGGACCAGATTAAGGCAGAATTGATGCAGGTTAATCCTTGTGTTGCAAGAAAATTATTTTAATTCCAATAAAACTATTATTATATATTACTATATAATAGTAATATATATTACTATTATATATTATTTATAATATATATATTTTATGAATTATTTTAGAAAAATATTTTAGGGTCTATATATGATTATATTATTTTAAAGTTATTACAAGCTATTCTAAAAGAGAATATGTTCTTGAAGTCCCTTTAAAATATCTTTTCAAAAATTTATGCAAACTTATTATAAGATTTGTTTTCCTGGACATTTTGACTATTATGTTAACAATTTCATGTATTTTCTGCTCAAATAGAAACATATTCCTATGACTCATCTATGTTTTCTGATTGTGCAATGTAATTATCACAATTTATTTTTCATTTGTGTTAACCATCCCTTGGAAATTAAAATAAATTGATACCACATTTTTCAACATTTAGTTTTTGAATACATAATTAAAATGAAAAATATATGGACTATATATGTCTTAGTTCTTTCTGAGAGTTGTAACTAAAATTTCATAGACTGGTTGGCTTAAGCAACAGACATTTATTTCTCACAATATTCTAATTATTCTCTGTTTTAAAATTTGAGACTTAATCAGACACATAATAGTACATTAGACTAAGCATGTGGACATTCAAGACATGAAACCTTTAGAGTTTGTCTTAATAACAAAGTTATATAAGCATGTATTTTAAAGAGTTGAGAAACCTTTTTTACTATAAATATTTTTAATATCAAAAAACATTTTCTCTGCATCTTCCTTCTCATATTTTATCATTGTTCTGTACATATTTTAAAAATACAGTTCTTGTATTAAAGAATCTTAATTTCCCACCTACAGGCAATGCTTCCTAACTGATTGGAAAGATGAGGGTTAGCTCTCCTTCTCCACAACCCCTTGCCAGCCTCCTGCACAGGCCTTCACACCCCCACATCTGGGCCACGTCTCCTGCGCTGCACGGTTGGAGCTGATGGTCAGCATACTTAACCACAGGTACAGCTCTCTTCTAGCCAATCAGAGTGGGCACAGTCCTGATTAGCAGCACCCATCAATGCATACTGGTATAACATCTCTTGCTGGATCTTTAATGCTAATACTAGGATCTCGTGTTTGTATTAATATAATTATGTAAATATGCTTTTGTTGAGCCATGTGGTAATCACTGCTTCCTTTTCTTTTCTACACAATCATGTGTTTGACTAGAACTAATTATTGTCTTGTTTTGTTATGGTTGTAATATGTATTACATATTTTGTTTTCTCTTTATTGCTAATTCAAGATCTATTTTCACTTATGAAAATCTCCTCTTCATTTGTTCACATGTACTAAATAGTCTATTTCCCTTTGTCGTAAGAAAACTTTCACGTATCCTCTGTGTTAGCTCTGACCTTCATCAGCTTGTTGCAAAACTTTGTCTGGAAATAATTTGCTCTTTGATTTCTGTCTTCCATTGTTACTGTTTGGAAGATTGAGTCCATTCTGATTCTTTAAACTTTTCATTAATTTTTTCTTTTCTTTCCTTCTCCGGGGAAGATTACAAACTCTTTTCCCTGCTCACAACATCCTAGAATTGTATAATGTGATGTGGTTCTATTTTTAGTCCTTGAACTGAATGCTTAAGAGGCCCTGCTAGTGCCAGCATGTAGGGCAGCAGGTCCTGATCCCAGCAGATGTGTCTTCAGGCTTTATATATTCTAATGTGAGATGAAATATTCCATCGCTTCTCATCATGGATTCATATCCATCAAAGTTACCCACTATTCTGATAAATTGAATATCATGATAACATGGTGATTATGAGCTGCAGCAGAACAGCCATAAAAATCTCCATATTTGTGTGGAATAGAGCAGAGTTAGACAGGAAATAGTTCTGAGGGAGCCATTGACAGGGAGGCTGATTCCAGAAGAATTACTTCCGGGACATGCAAGTGTGTCCTAGGGTCCTTTTCCAAGTGTCCTTGGCCTGACTCATTCTGTGGGGACTGATTCATACAATCACCACAGGAGGTAGGAGAACATAAAGAAGAATGACCTGAATACGTGTCCAGAGTATTTCTTTCTTATATAAGAATAACCAGAAAGTTTAATAATATGTCTCTTAGCAGAATGAGGTCCAAGACAAGAAATGGTGGGTAGCCTTCACAGATACTAAAATGTAGAAAAGTGCTCAAACTGTTGAAGCAAGTCAGGATGCAGTGAGTGCCAGGACTCACCTGCCCAGGTGAGAACAGCTACGTTCAGGAGGCGTATCCTCAGCTGGCGGATCGGTGAGTATCCCTGATAATCAGCGTCATAAGCCACGCCTCACTAATTTAGGGAAGAAATGGGATTTGTTAGCAGCATTTTTTGGAGACTGCAATGGCAACCCACTCCAGTACTCTTGCCTGGAAAATCCCATGGATGGAGGAACCTGGTAGGCTGCAGTCCATGGGGTCGCTAGAAGTCGGACACGACTGAGCGACTTCCCTTTCCCTTTTCACTTTAATGCATTGGAGAAGGAAATGGCAACTCACTCTGGTATTCTTGCCTGGAGAATCTCAGGGACGGGGGAGCCTGGCGGGCTGCTGTCTATGGGGTTGCACAGAGTCGGACATGACTGAAGCGACTTAGCAGCAGCAGCAGCAGCAGAATTTTTCACTGGGAGAATAAGAGAGCTCAGCTTGGGGGTGGGGATGACTAGAATGAGAAGCAAGGTCCAGGGCCACATCTTCGAACAGAGTCCTTGATGCTATCGGTGAAATGGTCCAGTCCTAGGGGCCAAGTGGCCGCTCTTGAGTGGTGGGCTGCGGGGGTGGTGCCCTGGGAAAATTGCTGTCCCTAATCCCTCCAGCAGGGGACGCTACTGCGGGTCCCCATCCGCTTCCTCCCCATGAGGCTCTGTTTGGCCAAGTCGGGCAAGAATTTCTGAATCCATATCTCATGCCAGCAGGATTGTCACTAGTAAGGCTGAGGAAGTGAGACTTTGACATCTTCGTATTCTCTTTATATCCTGCAAGGCAGGAGTGCCTTAAAGGTAGGGAGGTCCAATACTGGAGAGTATATGGAAGCCAGGTGACCAAAAAGAGAACCTTTGATTACCCAGGTGTAAGAATTCTGAATGTGATCATTAATTGATATCCTATCAGTTCGTGTACATATATGTATAGCAATACATGAAGGGCTCGTTAATAAGGAACTTTTAGGAACTACGAAAGATTTGTTGAAAATGACTAAACCCACACTGTGCAATGAGCTATTTGTATTTTATTTAGCAGTCAACATAAACAGGAATATAAACAGCCAGTGTGCAACACAGAGAATAGATGTAATAATATTTTCCAACTCATTTTCACAGAAGTTATTCCATGATGTAACCCAGTAGCATAAAGCCTGCCTGTCTATAGAAATCTCAGGCTTAAAGGTTTTAAATACACAGTTACATGTAAACAGAAGAATAAGGTTTCTTAAGAAATTGTTAAAAACTGGGAGAAAATAGTATCAGTTGTTTTTTTCTATAATATCTGGAAATACTAACATCTTTATTTCCCTATAATTAGAAACAAACAAAAATGCTAATTTACATAAAAACTCTATGTCATAGGAAGTTAGTTCTGTTTGTTTATATGACTTTTTGTTTAAAAAATCTGAAAGATATGAAATGTAATATTTTTATAAGCCATTATTCAGCAAAAACACAGTTTTCAAAAACTGGCCAATGAAAGTGACTACAGGAAAAGGATGAACCAAGCTACTTAATTCTAATTTTCCAGGTATTAGTATATTATTTCTACTAATAATTTACACTCATTTCTCAAACCCTAAATCATTACTGTGTGTGTAGTTTATGTTTACTATATGTCAAGCACTATAATTAGTATTTTAAACATATTAGCTCATTGACACAGCAGTGTTTAAGGTAGCTGCTATTATTTCCATTATTCACAAGTTCAGAAATCGATATAGTCTTCAAGTAACTTGCTAGGAAGTCATCAAGCTGAAAGTTGAATCCTGGCAGTCTGACTCTTTTTTGTTGAATTTCTGTTATGATTGGCCAGGCTGGTTTATACATCAGTGCTTTATAAGTTTGAAATGTGTGTGTCAATGATCTGAGATGACACAGAGCATCTCAACATGTGATAACCAATGGGTTGCTGAGANCTTTTTTGTTGAATTTCTGTTATGATTGGCCAGGCTGGTTTATATATCAGTGCTTTATAAGTTTGAAATGTGTGTGTCAATGATCTGAGATGACACAGAGCATCTCAACATGTGATAACCAATGGGTTGCTGAGATTTCTAGGGCTTTACCTTTTTCTGAGAATCAAGAGAATCCACTGAGAGGCAGAAACCATGGAAAAATTTGTAGTATAATCTCAGAAGCCTATACCAGCATTATTAGTATCCAGGAACTCGACTCATTTGACACGTGGAGTCAAACTCCCAGTGACAGGACGTGGACAGAAGCCCAGTGAGATGTTTTCATTCAGATATCTCCATCTTTTTAACTGCTGTGACCATGAGTCCGTCTGATCTGTTAAACAGAGAAGACAGAGAAAAGCATGTCCACATTGCAGAGTGTAAACAGCGCAGCTCACACTTACAGAATATCACTCACTCAGTCACTCAGTCTTGCTCTTCCTTACCATTTAATCTATGGTTAGTTCTGAGGTAGGCTTTATTTTCCTACAAACCTGGATAGCACAGATCTTTTTCAGTCTTATGATGAATTTTGTAAGTATTTGAACTACTGAAGCTTCTCAGTATTTAATTAAAACTGTAGCCCCATGTTTTGAGGAACATTGGTCACTCTCTAGCTATCCTAAGACTTTTCTTGTTACAGTTTCCTTAATTCTTCTAAGAGTTACAATTTCTTTTCTCTTTCTGTAAATACCACACAAAGTTGTATTTTTTATATTGAAATTGGTACTACAAAATGATAAAGCTCTTCTATTGCATAGATTTGTTTGAGAATACAGTGAAAAATAAGAAAGAATAATTGTCTATAAAACTTAGAAGGAAAAAGGGACTTTTGGAACTGAATAGTACAAATACGATTTTGATTTCTAGTTATAGTTACAAGTGTGCACTGTATTTTGCCAGAGTAGACAAAACCTGAGCTTATCTCCATAGATTTAAAAATTTGTTTCAAAATGGTTATTACTTAACTTCACTTACTTTTGATTTATTCTTTTTTTTTATCATAGTCATTTTCTTCCCAAAGTGAAATGATTCAATGAATGTGCAAAATATTATGGCTTATTCAAATGTAATTTTAAAATTTGGGGGCCAGGGTTATTTCTTATTGTTTAATTCTGGGTTGCATTTTCACTAGAAAATGCTTGGAGTAAGAATTCTTCCTTTCTTTTCCTTTATGTGTGGTGTGTGTGTGGTGGTGGGATGGGGGAATCTGTTACCAAGAAAGGATCTGGAAGTCAGGAAAATCATCATTATCATTATTATATCAAATTTGCTTTTTGAAATTTGTTTCTATTACAATTCAGTTCAACAAGTATTTATTATGTGTAAAGTATTATGTTAAATAACACACAGTGCTATGCCTTGAAGTGTGTCTCCCTAAAATTCATATATTGAGGCCCTTAGCAAACATTTGATGGTATTTGAATACAGGGCCTTTGGGAGGTGATCAGGTTTAGATGAGGTAGTGAGGGCCAGGCTTTCATGGTGAGAGTATTGCCTTTGAAAAAAGAGACAGTAGACTTCCCTGGTGACTCAGTGTTAAAGAACCTGCCTTCCAATGCAGGAGATGTAAGAGATGTGGGTTTGATCCTTGGGTCAGAAAGATCCCCTGGAGGAGGAAATGGCAACCCACTCCAGTATTCTGCCTGGACAATCCTGTGATCAGAGGAGCCTGGCGGGCTACAGTCCCTGGGGGTGCAAAGAATTGGGCACAACTTACCGGCTAAACAACAATTACGCCGAGACACCAGCTTGCTCTTTCTCTCTGTCATGAGATGCACAAGAGGGTGGCCATCTGCATATCAAGAAGAGGGTCTTCACTGGATAACCAAATTACCTGGCATGTTGATCTTGGGCTTCCAGATTCCAGAAGTGTGAGAAATAAATGTCTGTTTTTCAAGCCACTTGGTCTCTGGCATTTTGTTAGGGCAGCCCAAGCAAATTAACACACATGGGATACAAGATCAAGAATATTTTTTTTNCTGGCATGTTGATCTTGGGCTTCCAGATTCCAGAAGTGTGAGAAACAAATACCTGTTTTTCAAGCCACTTGGTCTCTGGTATTTTGTTAGGGCAGCCCAAGCAAATTAACACACATGGGATACAAGATCAAGAATATTTTTTTAACCTTTGTTCTCAAGGAACTCATGCAGGGCTATAAGCAGAAAAATAACTACGCTATAATATAATAGTGTAGGATTTGTAAAATAAATATAGATAAGATTTAACTCAAACTTCTAAAAAAAATATGGCATTAGTGAAGGACTTTGAAGGTGAGCAGGATTTCTCAGGATGATGTGAAGTAAATATTCAGAACAGGATAGAGGAGGAGTGAGTCATCCAGGTGGGAGGATAAATGTATTGTTTAAATAAAATAATGTAATCCAGTTTGAGAGGAAAATGAGGAGAGAAAAGGCAGGATGAACGTTTTAAGATAAGATGATAACATATTGAGAAATCAAATGGGAATGAATTGTATTTAATTTGATAGAAAATAAATGTTATTGGAAGTTTATGGACTTGGATATGCTATGATTCATGATGCAGTACATGTGCTTGAACTGAGCAAAATAAAATCAGAAAGAAGGGAAGAACTGGAGGAAATAGAAGAGTGACAAACATGAAGATCTAAATATGCTGGTGACTATGAAAATGCAAAATGTTAATAAGAGACATCAGGAAATTTAAATGGGTAAGACTTGGTATTACTTTGTCAACAAAAGTCTTTTTAATTGGAACTATGGCTATCCCAGTAGTCATGTATGGATGTGAGAGTTTGACCATAAAGAAGGCTGAGCACTGAAGAATTGATGCTTTTGAAATGTGGTATTGAAGAAGACTCTTGAGAATCCCTTGGACTGCAAGGAGATCCAACCAGTCCATTCTAAAGGAAATCAGCCCTGAATATTCATTAGAAGAACTGATGCTGATGCTCCAATCCTTTGGCCACCTGATGCCAAGAGATGACTCATTGGAAAAGACCCTGCTTCTGGGGTAGATTGAAGGTAGGAGAAGTGGGAGACAGAGGATGAGATGGTTGGATGGCTTCACTGACTCAATGGACATGAGTTTGAGCAAGCTCTGGGAGATGGCAAAGGGCAGGGAAGCGTGGCGTGCTGCAGTCCATGGGGTCGCAAAGAGTCGGACATGACTGAGTGACTGAATAGCAAAGACTTGGCAAAAATGATAAACAGATGTTAATGAATAGAATAGCGTAGGCCTGATTCTCTATTTTAAATCATTATGTACACATCATGTCACCATTCTTATAGTATCAGGACCCCCTCATCACTACACACACAAGTGTTTCTCTCTCATACACACACATATGCACAGGCAAACATACACTGTCTTCCCTGGAATCTCAGGATGATAGTAGAAGACATAGGCAAGATTTCACAAAAGAAACTTTGGAAATTTAATAACATCCTAAGATCAGATAGCTTGGGAGGACAAAAGTGAGCCACAGTTAGGAAATGGAATATTTTGCTTAATTTTTAAATAAGAATTAGTGGGCAGGAGCATTTTTTTTAAAGAGAGGAACTGTATTGATCTTTAAAATCGTTCTGCATGTCAGTCTTTTAACAGCCATGTTTAAGTGCCATGACTAGAATCACTGCTGAGTTGTCCATTTGCTGTAGTAAGAGCAGAGGTAGAGCACTGTGTGGGTAGAGAACTCCTGTGCAGCAGCACAGGCAACTAAGTCAGGGAACTGGATTATGAGATGGCCAGAATGAACGGTGTATTGGAGTAAATGTGCCGCACAGCAAATGCATTTCCTGACCTGTCTGCTAATGAGTGTCAGCAACTCCCTACCTGACTATCTTAACTCAACAATTTCAACTAGCACAGTATCTTCCAAGGACCTTAAGGGGTAAACGTTTTGATAGAAGTTGTTGCTGCAGTTTTGGCAATCATGCTCTTGCATCCTTTCAGTTACAGAGTTCATTGTNTCTTAACTCAACAATTTCAACTAGCACAGTATCTTCCAAGGACCTTAAGGGGTAAACGTTTTGATAGAAGTTGTTGCTGCAGTTTTGGCAATCATGCTCTTGCATCCTTTCAGTTACAGAGTTCATTGTACCGTGAGAGATAGCTTAAGGGGATGAAGTGAGAGGTGGTAAGCACAAATGCAGGCTGGAGAGACTTGAATTCCAGGCCCAGCAAGGTAACTAGCTTAATGAACTACATTAGTTTCCACATCTTTAGAACAGAATGAGGAGTGCCCAGGATGCCTTACCATTAGGGATCTTTTAGGAGAGACAAATAAGATGGTGAGCATGAAACTACTTTGAATGGCGTAATGAACTATGCAAGTAGAAGACTTGGCAGCTCATAACAACCCCTAGGAAATAATAACAGTGGCTGAACATAGTTACAACCCGTACAGCTTACTGTAGAACTTTGTCAGAAAAATGCAGGCTGACTGCTTTGTTAACTGTAACAGATGAGTTTTAAATTAAGCTAAATTGTGAAAATTATTTGGAGAAATTTATTTTTTTAAGTAACTTAGAATCTTCAGCAATGTTTTGGGAATCCACGTTTTAAATCTACTTAGTTTATATGAAAAAGGAAAGTGATATGGAAAGATACATTTTAATGTTCCTGTCAATCAAAAGCAAAATTCAGAACTAAACTAGGCACTGCATATCTATTTTTTTAGTATGTGAGCATTTACAGTAAGGACCACTTTGAATTTTATGTATGTTCCTCCCACTATTAAGTGCTTTTATATTTTGACTAGATGCATAGAGTAGGACACGACTGAGCAACTGAACTGAACTGACTGAGGGATACCAGAGGAGTGGTAAGTAGTAGTAAAATGGTTATCTGTGACTGGAATCAAATTCCTTTTCAATCTAAGACTTCAAGTTTCTTATCGCCATTAAAACTCACCATTTTAGGACCATCAGAGCTTAAATTGTGTCACTGGGCAATACCTACTAAAGGAAAAATCACCGATAATGGTGCACATTACTGTAAGCCAGGTAATGATATAAACATGTTGCATGTATTTTGTTTAGGTCTATGCCCCAACCAGTAATGCTGAAGAAGCTGAAGTTGAATGGTTTTGTGAAGACCTACAAGATCTTTTAGAACTAACACCCCCAAAAGATGTCCTTTTCATTATAAGGGACTGGAATGCTAAAGTAGGAAGTCAAGAAACNAAATTAAATAAAAAAAAAATAAAGTAAACCAGACAGTAAAAAAAAAAAAAAAAAAAGGCATATAATGGAGTGTGTTGCCATTCCCTTCTCCAGGGGATCTTCCCAACCCAGGCCTTGAATCTATATCTCTTGCATCTCCTACACTGGCACGCAGATTCTCTACCACTGTGCCATTTGGAAGCCCCCATACTACACTGGATCTTAGCCAAAAGGCCAAGCCATCTTCTAAAACTATACTACAACTTCAGAATCTGAATGTTAACTTTGGTATAATTCAGCAAAGTTATTCTGAGCCATTTTTCTTGTGCTTATTTGTGTACTNCTGTGCCATTTGGAAGCCCCCATACTACACTGGATCTTAGCCAAAAGGCCAAGCCATCTTCTAAAACTATACTACAACTTCAGAATCTGAATGTTAACTTTGGTATAATTCAGCAAAGTTATTCTGAGCCATTTTTCTTGTGCTTATTTGTGTACTGAGTCATTCTGTATTATTTCTTACAATAGCATGTGAATAATTGTCTCAAAATTAAAATGTTATGTGCATATATATGTATGTATATATATATATATATATGTATCTCCCACATACAAACAACAACAAAAGCTGTACGATCTGCAATACTAATTGTAGATTTCTAATACAACTTGAAATGGTTGACATCTTTTACAATGTAATGACAAGAAACCCATCTTTGTATTGGCTATCAGAAAGGACTCTATAATAATTTTGGATCAGAAATAAGTACAGGATACTTTAGATTCTCTGTTTGTTATATAAAGTAACTGTTAGAGACAGGAGGCAAAGAACAGAAAGGAAAAGGGTGGAGTGGCAGACTTAAATACCCTCTGTCTNTGGATCAGAAATAAGTACAGGATACTTTAGATTCTCTGTTTGCTATATAAAGTAACTGTTAGAGACAGGAGGCAAAGAACAGAAAGGAAAAGGGTGGAGTGGCAGACTTAAATACCCTCTGTCTCTCGCAGTTAGCTTGCATGTCATCACATGTCAATTTTACTAAACTCCTTTCTCATGCCAAACACTGTTTGAAGCTACAGGCATATGAATGAGATCATTTCCTGGTCTTCAGTCAATTTATAATCTAGGGTAAGATAATGGTTATATGCATATTTTTTGATTTCTACTTTAGAGCAAATATTGAATATGAACATATTTAGCTTGTGGGCTGCCATCTATGGGGTCGCACAGAGTTGGACACAACTGAAGTGATTTAGCAGCAGCAGCTTGTGTATAAACTGTGATGACTGAATCTAGAAGAGATTTGATGGAAGGACTCACAGAAACATATGACTTGTGGCAGCTGGGAGAATTTAGCAAAGAGCTATCTTTGTTATGTATACATTTAATATTTTATCATTTTCTCATGTAATTGAAACTGGTAATACAAGAAGTGAATATTGAACTCAAGACAGTAGAGGGGTGGCCCAATGAAGGGAAAAGACTGCGGATAAAACATAAACTGTTCAATTAAAAGACAGGAGATACAAAGAGAATTTAGTAAGTCATTTAGAATCACTACTTTTAAAATATTTTTTATCATGGTAGAAGTCATATAATATAAAACATATTCTTTTAACCATATTTAACCGTGGAGTTAGTTCAGTGGCACTAAGGGCGTTCGCATCGTTTGCCACTCTCCCCATCATCCATCTCCTGAAGTTTTCACCTTCCTGAAATGAAACGCTGTCTCCTTTAAATGCCAAGTCCTCATTCCCTGGGTCACCCCGCTCACCCCCTGTCCAGGCACCTGCCAATGTACTTTCTGACTATGAATTTGACTATTCTGGGTACCTTGTGCAAGCAGAATCAAACACCATTTGTCTGTGCCTAACGTATACTGGGGGCTTCCCGGGTGGCTCTGGTGGAAAAGAAACCACCTTGCCGATGCAGGAGACTCAGGTTCAATCCCTGGATCAGGAGCATCTGGTGGAATAGGGACAGAGAAGCCTGGAGGGCTACAAGTCCATGGGGTCACAAAGAGTAGAACACGACTGAATGGCTGAGCACGGTATATTGGAATGCATTTTTAAGGTTAACCTAAAGTATGTTGGGATCACTGCTAATGAAAAAAGCTAAACAGACCAAAACCCGTGACTACTATGTTGGTCCATGCTGCTCGGCAACTGTGTCATATTTCTTTTCTCAGACCCTGTGGTCTTCTGTAGTGATGCACATCCCTCAGGCAACAGGAAACCTTTCAAAGAGACACTGGCCACAGATAGCCTGAAAATCCTTCATGTCCACGTGTTATTTTTCTTAAAATCACTATGCCGAGAAGACCCTGCTCTTACGTCAATCTTCCTTTCCCCTTTACAAGCAACTGTCTTCCCAATTTACCAAAGAAAAGGCATGCCTCTCACAAGTCATAAGTGTTGATAGGGCATAAAAGGCTCTGGGAATCAGGACAAATTTATAGTTCAGAAATTGGTGTCAGGAGAGCTGTATTTAATAAAGGAACTGCATTCATTGAAAATCCTCTTATAAATATTCCTGTTAAAGGCAACTCACCACATTGAAAATTGAACTTTCTACCCCATTTGAATCATATTCTAAGTTTAGTCTTATTACAGGACTGGGTGAAACGAGTGATAAAATTTTATTAAGGGATCCTGCCTCTTCCATCCCACACTCATTGCAAAGGGTTGACACGGTGGCAGGTTCAGAGAAACAGTCAAGCAGAGCAATGAAGGTCACTGAAATTCACATCCTGAGTCAGAAGTCACTTTCTATCTCAGAGTTAAAACATTCAAGGATGGCAGAAATGATGTTCAGAAATCGCTGTCTGTTGAGAAGTTTCCTTCTTGTGGCTCAGTAATGAGAAAGAGCTCGGTAAGTGCATTCATTCACCCCAAATTAATTCTGTGTTGAAACTGCATACTTTTTTAATGACTTAAAGAAAAGAGAAGTGAAACAAAAGTACTTACTTCCCATAAGTCGGTTATGCAATGCTTGAAAAACTGAATACATGTTAGTCATGTCTTTGTTTTATAGTTTCTAGAACATTTATTCAGTTGGGAAAAGAAACAATGTCCATTAATTAAAAAAAAATATATATATAGTAGAGTAGAAATCCATATATAAATGCTCAACACATGAATTTCATTCTTTTAGTTCAGTTCAGTTCAGTTCAGTTCAGTCACTCAGTCGTGTCTGACTCTTTGTGACCCCATGAATCGCAGCATGCCTGGCCTCCCTGTCCATCACCAACTCCCAGAATTCACTCAGACTCACATCCATCGAGTCAGTGATGCCATCCAGCCATCTCATCCTCTGTCGTCCCCTTCTCCTCCTGCCCCCAATCCCTCCCAGCATCAGAGTCTTTTCCAATGAGTCAACTCTTCGCATGAGGTGGCCAAAGTACTGGAGTTTCAGCTTCAGCATCATTCTTTCCAAAGAAATCCCAGGGTTGATCTCCTTCAGAATGGACTGGTTGGATACCTCCAACCAAATACTGAGGTCATCTTTGAGTTATTTCCTTTTCTCACAGTCCATATCCAGGTGAGTAGAAAATCTTATTGGGTCTACTTCAAAATATATTCAAATTCTGAATGCTTCTCACAACCTGTTGATACCTCACTTTAACCATAGTCATAGCTAGCACTCTGATTCAAATCACAAATGATTTTGTATCATTGTACTTTTTCCTAATTGTTTTCCTTGCTTCTGCTTTGCCTTCCTTTTTTGTATCTTTTTAAAAAAATCTTAAGTATTTATTGAATAAAGAATGGGAAGA
>SJYW01036270.1:73849-99214 GCA_006410735.1 Raphicerus campestris | reverse complement strand
ATAGGATGGTCAGGAAAGATCCACTGAAAAGGTAAATGTAAAAAAAGATTGTGACTTCCCTAATGGTCCATCCTAAAGGAGATCAGTTCTGAGTGTTCATTGGAAAGACTAATGCTGAAGCTGAAACTCCAATATTTTGGCCACCTGATACAAAGAGCTGACTCATTGGAAAAGACCCTGATGCTGGGAAAGATTGAGGGCAGGAGGAGAAGGGGATGACAGAGGATGAGATGGTTGGATAGCATCACAGACTCGATGGACATGAGTTTGGGTGCATTCCGGGAGTTGGTGATGGACAGGGAGGCCTGGTGTGCTGTGTTTCATGGAGTCACAAAGAGTCAGACACGACTGAGCAACTGTACTGAACTGAATGGTCTTGTCCGTGCTTAGTCACTAAGTCATGTCCAACTCTTTTGTGACCTCGTGGATTATAGCCCACCAGGATTCCATGGAGTTTGCCAGGCAAAAATACTAGAGTGGGTTACTGTTTCCTCCTCCAGGATATCTTCCCGACCCATAAATTGAACCCACGTTTCCTGCATCTTCTGCCTCGACAGGTGGATTCTTTACCACTGTGCGAACCTGAGAATCCGCAGAACATGCAATACTTGTAAACTATTTCAAGAAATTAGACTCTAAACACTTGGGGATGCTATTAAAGGGATTAGAACAGCGGAGCATAGAGCCATGTTCTACTCTGCTGAGACCAGAGTGTTAGGAGGCAAAGCATAAAGAGACCACAGCACACTTGGGAACAGAACCCCATATCAGATCCTAATCAGAGTTTATTTTTTTTTTTCTTCCCATTCTTTATTCAATAAATACTTAAGATTTTTTTAAAAAGATACAAAAAAGGAAGGCAAAGCAGAAGCAAGGAAAACAATTAGGAAAAAGTACAATGATACAAAATCATTTGTGATTTGAATCAGAGTGCTAGCTATGACTATGGTTAAAGTGAGGTATCAACAGGTTGTGAGAAGCATTCAGAATTTGAATATATTTTGAAGTAGACCCAATAAGATTTTCTACTCACCTGGATATGGACTGTGAGAAAAGGAAATAACTCAAAGATGACCTCAGTATTTGGTTGGAGGTATCCAACCAGTCCATTCTGAAGGAGATCAACCCTGGGATTTCTTTGGAAAGAATGATGCTGAAGCTGAAACTCCAGTACNATGGAGACAATTTCTAACAGCCTGTCCAGTTTGGAAAATGCTCAACCATTATGAGATCAAATATTGAATCTATCATATTCTCTCTCTCTTCTCTTCACGGCACTCCAGTTACATGAGTTTTC
Source organism: Raphicerus campestris (assembly GCA_006410735.1). NCBI lineage: Eukaryota > Metazoa > Chordata > Mammalia > Artiodactyla > Bovidae > Raphicerus > Raphicerus campestris. Next base: position 97,917 of record SJYW01036270.1, on the reverse strand, counting down.
AACCATCAAGCACTTTACCAAAAGCCTCTTAAACTTTGAAAATAATAGATTTTTAATAGCCCCCCCAACTTAATTAGTTGACAATAATAGAACACAGTACTTCAGAGTAAACTTGTGCATTAAGCATGTTAATTTATTATCCTGAGTGCCTTACTTTTATTCTAGTTTTAAATGGTGGAGGGAACTTAACTCAGCAGACAGATACATTGCAGTCAATGTGAAGAAGTGCTTACATTTTCAGATCTATCTCCATGAAAAGCAGAAAATCAGTTAAGTTAGCAAAGAAGAATGAATGAATCCTTGACAAAATGAGCATTTTTAAGGCAAGTGAAATTCCAGAACAAATTGCAGTGCAGAAAGCACGAAGGCATGTTGCTCATTTTTCATTTCACTTCCTCTTTCTACCACATTTTTTAAACCAAAGTAAAATGATTTAGAGAAAAGAAAAGAAACTCAAAGAAAATCTTAAAAATTACAACCAAAAGAGCAGACCTCAACATCAGTAGATGCGTTGCATGGAAAATATTTTCCAAGCTGGCCCTAATTATATTTTGGCTGCTTCCTGACCTCTGTTTCTTTCTTTTCTGTATGTTTCAGATTCAGATTCCTCCAACTATGTCTGAGAATGGTTCTGCCAAAGTATAGGCTTTCCTTTTGCTTTACCTTCCAAAGGCAACAACATACTGTTGTCAAATTTAAAATCTGGGACTTTCTGAAAGTTTGATAAATATGCACCTCGTTTTCCTCTACATTGTGAAAGCTCACTGCCTTATTATATAGTATGGGTTGCAGCTGCTGCTGCTGCTAAGTTGCTTCAGTTGTTATGGACTCTGTGCGACTCCATAGACGGCAGCCCATTAGGTTCCTCCGTCCCTGGAATTCTCCAGGCAAGAATACTGGAGTGGGTTGCCATTTCCTTCTCTAATGCATGCATGCATAAAAATTGCTCCATTCATGTCCGACGCTGTGTGACCACATAGACAGCAGCCCACCAGGCTCCTCTGTACACGGGATTCTCCAGGCAAGAGTACTGGAGTGGGTTGCCATTTCCTTCTCCGTATAGTATGTGTGAGTGGGCTTTCCTGATGGCTCAAATGGTAAAGCGTCTGCCTGCAATGCGGGAGACCTGAGTTTGATCTNTCCTCTGTACACGGGATTCTCCAGGCAAGAGTACTGGAGTGGGTTGCCATTTCCTTCTCCGTATAGTATGTGTGAGTGGGCTTTCCTGATGGCTCAAATGGTAAAGCGTCTGCCTGCAATGCGGGAGACCTGAGTTTGATCTCTGGGTCGGGAAGATCCCCTGGAGAAGGAAATGGCAACCCACTCCAGTACTCTTGCCTGGAAAATTCCATGGACAGAGGAGCCTGGTAGGCTACAGTACATGGGGCTGCAAAGATTTGGACACAACTGAGTGACTTCACTTCACTTCATAGTATGTGTATCTAAGATTAAATAAGTACATTCTGCAAATAATGTTGTGAGATGTGATGTTATAATAATACTTTTGTGTATAAATATGTAATATTCTCAATTAATATTCTAATCTATTCATAGCTTCAGCTGTTCTATATTTGTGTGTGTGTGTTTCTGTGTGTGTGTGCTCAGTCACTCGGTCATGTCCAGCTCTTTGAGATCCCATGGGCTGTAGCCCACCAAGCTCTTCTGTCCATGGGATTTCCCAGGCAAGTATACTTGAGTGGGTGGGCATTTCCTCCTCCAGGGGATCTTCTCGACCCAGGAATCGAACTCATGTCTGGCATTTCCTTCATGGGCAGGTGGATTCTTTACCATTGTGCCAGCTGGGAAGCTTTATAGGGCTTTAAAGTAAGGATGGGACAGACAGGCCCCGTGTCATTCAGTGACACAGAGGGGAGGCTAGACGCCTTTATTGGCCTCGTTGTTCTCCAAGGAATGAATGCCTGTAAGATTACCTGTTGGTAATCACCATGATATTTCTTGAGACCAAACAATTTCTAACCTACCTAAATCTATACAAGAAAACCAATATTTCCTTTTAAACTTGATAATTTATGGGACTAAGGGTGTTGCTATGTGAACTTATTCCCAAAGTCTTGCAATTCTTCAGGATATTTCATCAAATACTTTTCCTAATTATCTCCTTATGTTCACTTCATATGCCTAGTGATGGAGTACTTTTTTTTTTTTAATCTAAATGTGGGTTTCATTATTGGAAGGGAATAAGGAAAACTAATTTTTATGAAGTGCTTACTATGTGCCAAGTACATTCCTATTACATTAATGTCTAATCAGTTCCTCATGGCAAATCTTTAATGTACATATTATTTACTTTCTTTGCAGATAATAAAACCAAGGTTCAGAGATTTTTGAAAACATGCTCTAATTCATCCAGCAGAACAGGAATTCAAACTCTACTCTGACCCTTAAGTGCATGCTCTTAAGTAATCTGAAGTCCAGCAAGTTAAAATTTTATATATTTTTTGTCAAAATCAGTTTTTGAATATGATACAGTGCAACTTTTTGTTATGTGGTTCTTAATTATGGATTAATGCCCAAAGTCAACAACTTTTAACATGTTTCAAATAGTACCATCACTGATTTTCAAATCTTTCTGAATCACAGATTCTTAGTAAGAAATGGTGGCCACAGGTGCACATACACACATTGCTGCATATTCTAGCAGGAGGCACACTAATTTCAGATTAGGGGCTCTAGAAATAAATGAACAGCATCCAAAGACATTTAATTTTAAAAGACTTTGCTGTTTTATCATACCAGTCTGGAAAGATCCTGTTCCTTCTTAGTCTCAGTTAAATAGACTTTATACTTGATGCAATCTGTAAAAAATTGTTTCCTACTGAAAATTCATTGTGTTTACGCTTTGTCAACAGTTTTTGCATGTTTTGCTCACCTTCAGTTTCTGCTACTGTTCACTAATAGTTTGGAAAGGGAAGTGAGGTGCTCTACTGCCGAATAAAATTGTCATCTGTGTTTTTTTATGATTTCTTGTGAAGTTTGGATATAGGAGGCAGTTGAAACTAACAGCTGAAGGAGTTTGATGGTTTTGCTGTAGATTTCATCAACTCAATACTTTAATGCCATTAATATCAATAACTGAGAACTATATACACTTGCACCTTGCAAATGCATTTAAATTTTAGAGATTTTAGAGCCATCAGAAATTGCATACATCTTCCAACCCATTAATAGGTACCACTGTCATAAAGTGGGACTAGTTCATCATTGTCAAATATTAAGTAAGAGAAAGAAGGTATGTTTTCTTTTTCAGGCTTAAGGAGATACACTGTTGTTAATTATCAGCAAACTAAATTAACTGTCAACTCATCTCAATGTATAATAATACCATCATCATTATCACAGCTGTTCTAGGGTAGTATCTAAAAGTCTTTTGCTGTTCTAGTGTAGTATTAAAAAAAAAAAAATGTTCTGCTCTGCCAGTGTATTCATGGTAGCACAGATGAGCCATGGATAAGACAGAGACAGATTCTAAGTACCAGCAACATTGCTACCATGCTGTTAACACACTCTGTCTTCTCTCCATGGGGTAGAAATGTATTAGGGCTGTCTCTTTTGCCAGCATCCTACTCATCATCACTGATCTTTGATGGTACAGCTGAAAAAACAATGCTTGTGAAATATCTTCAGACTCATTCCATAATCAGTGGCTGAAAACATTGAACCTTTTCACTATGATCTTAAAACTCAGCTTATTATAATAGGTTTTAATAGCTTACCATTTAAAAACAAAATTTATTTCATTTTTTAATGTTTGGCTGCACTGGGTCTTCATTGCTTCCTTTGGGCTGTCTCTAGGCTCAGTGCACAGGCTTCTGATAGTGGCAGTTTTTCTTGTTGCAGAGCACAGCCTCTAGATACATGGTCTCCAATGTTTGCAGCACGTGGGCTCAGCAGCTGCGGCACATGGGCTTAGTTGCTCTGTGGCATGTGGAATCTTCCTGAATCAGGGGTTGAACCCGTGTCCCCGGCATTGGCAGGTGGGTTCTTATCCACTGTGCCACCAGGGAAGTGCTAATGTACCACTTTTAAGTAACTTGTGTGTGTGGTGGTGTGGGCAGTCATATGATTTTTATGACTAATGGTAATAATTTAACATAGATGCATTCTTACTCTATTATGAAAATTCTCTTCCATGTCAGATGATGGAAATATACTTCCTGAGATTATAAAACCAAAGTAGCACAGAAAGGCCATTCTAATCCTTCTTCCCCTTGACTCTCTTTCTCTTATTTTTTACACACTTGAAATATTTGAGGAAAAATAAGCATAAAGAAAATCTAATTGTGCTCAATTTTTAAAGTGCATTTCTGCTATTTTACTCTTCTGTCTTAACACACTCTGGGGTCACAGTATTACCTTCTCTGACCTCTCTCCTAGTTCAGTTTAGCACCAGAGCTCCACAACTGTGTTGGCCGAAGATCATTTAATCTTTAATTCTATTTTTTTTCATATTCACCTTTTCAACATTGTCCCATGTCTAAGTCATAAGCATTGAATTAATACTAACATTTTTCAAGCTGTTTTTTTTTTTTTTTAATAATAAGCATGGTGATTTGAACATCCTGCCAAAAGAGGCCTTTTTATCTTTAGAGAGAGAAGCAAAAACTATCTGGGAAATACAACTCTGTCTCCAGGGCCATATAGACAGAGTGAATGTAAACAGTGAGTGTGTAAGAACTTGTGAATAAAAGAATAAGAGGGTAAAAAAAGTGAAGATAAAAAAATCATGATTTTTTAAATTATGGGAACTATTTCAATGTCCATAAAATGTATTGTATTTAATGTAAATAAAATAATTCATTTGGGACCATGTACATTTGCCTGAAGAAAACAAAATATCCTTTACCTTGAGACATCTGTGTAACCAAAGTTAGAAATGTTTTGAGTGCCAACACTTTTTTTATTATTTCTGAAACTTGAGAAATGAAACGAGAAACAATTCATTTTTCAAACAGCAATAGCAAGTTGTTTTTCTTTCAGTGGAACTTTCTATGTCTTTCAAAAAGAAAAGAAAATAATACTTATACTTAGATATAATAAAAAAACGAAAGCATTAATATGATTAAACTTTAGCATCACTAAACAAAGTCTTAAATTCACAGATAGATCAAAGTTTTGTCATATCTGAAGCTCATACAAATCAGGGGCTTACTTTAAGAAAAGCAATTCAATCTCTGGAGATAAAACTAGATATAAAAGTGAATTTTATAAAAGAAGATTTCTTTTATAAAAGATTTCTTTTAAAAAAAGAAACCAAGAAAAAAATGTACAAAAGCAGAAATAACTCAAACATTAAAAAAATTCAGAATATATGCATATTTAATTAGATCTACCTCTCTAAAAATGGGCTTCCCAGGAGGATCAGTGGTAAAGAAATCTCCTGCTTTGCAGGAGACTCCAGTTTGATCCCTGAGCCAAGAAGATCCCCTGGAGGAGGAAATGGCAACTCGTTCCACTATTCTTGCCTGGGAAATTTGATAGACAGAGAGCCTGTCCTCTACAGGAAGCTACAGGCTCCCATGAGGTCACAAAGAGTCAGACAGGACTTAGCGACTAAACATCAACAATACCTCCATAAAATATTTTTACTTTCATTTTTTACTTTGTATCCTTTGACTACCTCTTCTTATATGTGATTTTTAAGGGTACAATTTCCTATGGCAAGAATAAAACTAATTTAGTATTTTTTACATGATGGGTTAAACATTTATGATTGTCAGTTAAAATTCATAAAATATGTAACTTTAAATCCAGAAATACTTAGTGTTTGTTGAAATCCTAGATATTGATTTTCTAAAACCATGGGAATTTTCATAAATTCTAATATGCATGGGCTTCATCAACAAATGTGTGTGTTTATAATAGATTTAAGGAAACTAGAACAGTGATGATTCACAAACATTTTCTCTTTCTAAATGTATACATGCTATGTCTATATCCAAAACACGTCTAGGCCTATTTTCTTAATTTGGATACCATCTTCTTAGTCATAAATCTCTAGTCCATAGAGTTATCAGAACAAAGAAACATACTACATGCAATGACTTTTAAAATCTAGGTTCTTAAAAACCCAGTGGTAATAATATAAACAAAATTATCAGCCAAGGTTTTATTTTTAGCAATAGGTTTATTTTTATTTTTTCACTTGTTTAGATTTTTTATTAGATTATCTAGAGATATTTTCACTTTATCCTATTAGTTTACAGAGGAAAACATGTAAATAAAAGTACAAAGGCAAAAGAATGATAGAGAAGTAAGGAATTACTATTATTATTCAGCATATGTAACATGGACAACGAAGTTGAGGTAACTTGTTTATTACAAAAGGTAAGTATTTAAAGGGCAGAAGGGTAAGGTAGTGTAGCTGATAACAGAAACACTGCTAGATACATTGTCTTCAGGCTTGGACTAAAGAAGAAAAAACAATAACAAAGGTTTTGCTGGACAGTGGAACAGTGTTATAATAGGATTTGTCCATTTCGATATAATTAGTAAGGTTTTTGGAGTTCAGTACAATGTTTGTACCATTGCTTGGTACACCCTGGAGTGACTTCTGGCAAACTTTAAACTNAGTACTTTGGCCACCTCATGCGAAGAGTTGACTCATTGGAAAAGATTCTGATGCTGGGAGGGATTGGGGGCAGGAGGAGAAGGAGACGACTGAGGATAAGATGGCTGGATGGCATCACGGACTCAATGGACGTGAGTCTGAGTGAACTCTGAGAGATGGTAATGAACAGGGAGGCCTGGAGTGCTTCGATTCATGGGGTTGCAAAGAGTCGGACACGACTGAGTGACTGAACTGAATTGATACACAAATTACAAAGTTCTAAAATATTGTGCTGAAACTTTTAAAAAACAATCTCATTTTTAAAATCTTTACTAAGAATGTATTTTATACCTAGCATTTGAATCATCTTTCATTTTATAGAAATTTAATTGTGTATATTTTAACTGGTTTGCTTACAAGAATTATATTAACTTTAATAAAACATGTCTGAAATGTTTTTCCAGTTTCTGAGATTCCAGATAATGTTGAAATCCACAGTATTTAATGAACATATGTTTAAATATTAACTATTATATAAGTAAGTAATAGAATGATAAAACACTTTTATAACTCTCCCCTTAATATGAAATGATTAGAGTTGCTTTATATTCCTCAGTGAAGTAGAAAGCACATTTACCAGATGATGGTGATACAGAGAGAAATGGAATATACACAGTTTAAGAAGAAATGAGAAAACTTAAAATATAATCATTTGAGAGGGTCTTCCGACAGGGAAGAAAACGAATAGATTGATAACACACACTTTGCTTCCCAGGTGGCACAGCAGGAAGGAATCCGCCTGCCAATGCAGGAGGTGTCGGTTCGATCCCTGTTTCGATAAGATTCCCTGGAGAAGGAAATGCAACCCACTGCAGTATTCTTGCCTGAAAAATTCCATGGACGGAGCAGCCTGGCGGGCTACAGTCCATGGAGTCGCAAAAGTGTTTGACATGTCTTAGCAACTAAAACAATGGCAACATAGACTTGTTTCCAGGCAATACCAGGGACTTTTACAGTTGCAGTGTNCATGGACGGAGCAGCCTGGCGGGCTACAGTCCATGGAGTCGCAAAAGTGTTTGACATGTCTTAGCAACTAAAACAATGACAACATAGACTTGTTTCCAGGCAATACCAGGGACTTTTACAGTTGCAGTGTTTTAATTTGGATGTCTGTGGGTTTTTGTTTTTGTTTTTTTTAACTCCTGGCTAGATCTGGTTTCATGGGTGCAGATATGAAATGAGAATTCAAGCTAACAAAAGGTGTTATTGGCACACATAAAGTGCAATAAGGAAAAGAGGGCAGGAGCTTTGTGAGAGTTTACTCAAGAAATGACGATCACGGTTGTTCCTAAAATTTAAGCCTGAGATATTAATAGCTTGGGGGTGAGGAATGGTGAAAATTTTGAGGGATAAAAAGATTTAGGGCCTGGCAGAACTGGAAAATTGCTGGAGTCAAAGTGTATGAGCCCAAGACTGAATGTGTGTGGGAGTGCTGAGATCTTGTCGGATCCACTGTTAATAAATTCCACCCCAGTGTCAGACCAGGAGTCCCTGCGGCTCATTGGAACACACGGGTATTGGACAAGAGATGGTTGGGGGACTCAGGATCCTGGGTACTAGGAAATCCTCCACGTGTATTTTAAAATCACCCTCAAATTATGAAAGGGGTCATATTGAAGAGAATAATAAATCAGAGCAAAAATCAGCCCATTTGAAGTGGAGGAATTTTCTGGGAGTGTGATAGTTTCTTCTAAGAGGGATGCAGCGGGTTCTCTAGTTGTTACTCCCTAATGCCATTCACACCTAAAGCTAAAGGTCTCCACTCACAAAAGTCTACTTTAAGTTTTAATCCCTTGCACAAAAATTTTGGCATCTTTATAGGCCTTTAATATTTTATTTCCCTGAACACATGTTAGAATTCCTACATAGATCTTAGGGCTGCCCAAGTGGCGTTAGAGGTGAAGAACCCACCTGCCAATGCTAGAGACGTAAGAGGTGCAAGTTTGATCCCTGGGTGGGGAAGATCCTCTGGAGAAGGGCATGGAAACCCATTCCAGTATTCTTGCCTGGAAAATCCCCATAGATGGAGGAGCCTGGCAGGCTACAGTCCATGGGATCGCAGAGTTGGACATGACTATAGCGCCTTAGCACACAGGCACACACGGACATTGATAACAAATAAGCATTAAAATTCAAAAGATCAAAGGAAAGAGGAGATTATTTCCTGCTCATATACCAGTCTGGGCTGAGTGCTGAGGGTTGGGAGAGTCTTCTCCATCTGGTCATTCAGGGACCATGGTGTCTCTATCACCTTCATCTGGCTATTTCTAAGGCTTTTACAGCCCTTGCTTTCTCAGACTGCACTAGGTAGGAAAAGAGCATGGGGAAAGGTGTTTGAGAAATTGTATGGATTTTATCTGAAGTAANGGTGTCTCTATCACCTTCATCTGGCTATTTCTAAGGCTTTTACAGCCCTTGCTTTCTCAGACTGCACTAGGTAGGAAAAGAGCATGGGGAAAGGTGTTTGAGAAATTGTATGGATTTTATCTCAAGTAATGATGTTCCTGGGTTTCCCAGGTGGCTCAGTGGTAAAGAATCTACCTGCCAAGACAGGAAACACAGGTTCTATCCTTGGATTGGGAAGATCCCTTGGAGGAGAAAATGGCAACCCACTCCAGTATTCTTGCCTGGGAAATTCCATGAAAAGAGGAGACTGGCAGGCTACAATCCATGGAGTTGCAAGAGAATCACATGAGTTAGTGACTAAACAACAATGATGTTCCCATCACAGAAAACATAAGGAGGCTGATGCTAAAATGCAAGGAAACCTGGGTGAAGCGGTCTGTCTAGTCATGCATTTGGAAAGGGCAGAAAATGCTTAGGAAGAGAACTGGAGATGTCCAAAGATGCTTCTGAGAACATCTTATTAGCTTCTTTAATCATTTTCTTACATAACTAAAGGAATAAACCCATTTAGAGAACCAAAAAAAGATGCCAAATGAACATCAATTCATTTCATCTTCATTATAACTGCTTTTAATATGACTCTCTTTAGAGATTCACTGAATGCATAAATGTTGTCTTTAATATCTACTTTAAAAAAAATTTTCCCAGAGACAAAGTAATGTAATTATGTTTTTTGAGTTTGTGTCTTTTCTTCTTAATTCAGTTATCAGGCCTCTGAAAGCAAGATTTCTTCCTCTTCATATGCATAATAGCAAAGACTGAGGCTTGCAGTAATAATCTCTAAATGTAACTGAATTGTTCAGAGCTTCTTGTTACTTTTCATAAAGAAAATCCGACTTAAGAGCTATTTATACTCTTTCAATGTGCTTATGAACTTAAGTGGCATCTGCTGATATTAGAAGTTACCTCTGGTCATTATAGGGTAGGATTGCACGATTAGAACATTAATTTTTGCTGACACTCTGTTAATCAAAAACTAAATCACAGTGCCACAGAACCAATTAAGTCACCAAAAGACACAAAACTGCCTGCCACATAAAGAGGAAACTATACCATGAAACTGAACAATTTACTCTGTAGCTTTGTAATGGGTCCTTTGATCAGATCTAGGGCAGAGATTTCTATTCACTCTGCATGGCAGCACACAGAGGCAAAAAGTAAAAGGCGAGGGTTTTCATGCCCACTTAAGTCTGACTTGGCTTCTCTAATCGTTTCAGTACCTAATATTTCAGGAGTCTTGTTGGGAATCTCTGGTGGCAAGAATGACTCCAATTTCTCACCGCTGAGGTGCTAAATAGGTGCCATCACAGAGATGCTTGGGTGCGACATCCTAATTTAAAGAAAGAAAAGTCTTATACTGACATATATTGTCTTGTTTTTGTTGAATGGGTGATCCTGATGGAGAAACATACTCAAAATTCTCTATCCATTGCTGTACAGGAAGCAATGCAATTAAATAGCAGATTAAAATTTTAACCTAGATGGCTGGATGGCATCACAGACTCGATGGACGTGAGTCTGAGTGAACTCTGGAAGTTGGTGATGGACCGGGAGGCCTGGCATGCTGTGATTCATGGGGTCACAGAGAGTCAGACACTACTGAGCGACTGAACTGAACTGAACTGAAACTCATTAGTTGAGACCCACTGTCATAGGATGATGTGATAATCTTGTTGTCTTCCTGCTTTAGTATGACTTACTTGATAGAGATTCAGGCATCATAAAGATGAGAAGGAAAATTTTCTGTTCTTAACTTAGCAGAAATGGAGAGGGGATTTGTCCCTATAAACCATATTGTTGATATTCAGAATTTTTTTTTTCTTACTGAGAATATGAGTTGCCTAATGGTAGCAGCTGCTGTTGGCCCAGTGGGTAAGCGATGGGCTGGCAGTGGTGCCAGCTCTGATGCGTGAACCCCTGGCAGCTCTTGAGTGGACCATAGCCCAGGCACCCTCGGGGGGTTAATAGCTCAGGCTCCCCGGGATGAGACCATGAAAAGAGAGGATTTGTGTCTGTGTGCGGCCTGTGGGGCACATGGAACAGCAGGCCCAGCTGTTCTGAAGATACAAAGTACCTGCCGCCATGAACCTTGTGAGTGTTAACAAGGAGGAAGCCACAGAAATGTTTGCTCTGTGTCCTCAGGGCTCAGAAAGGGACTCCATTTAGAGGCTGACTCTCACATCAAAGGAAAACAACACCAACAATTCCTGAAATCCAGTCAATTACATAACAAATAATAGAATGAATTCCTTACATTAAAATTTATGCCTAATGTTTGGTAAGGGTTTTTATATCTTTTAGTTTATATTGAGAATAAAAGAGAACATATTTATTTATATATTAATATTAATCTCTTTTAGCATGTGTATGTGTATATGTTCAGTCGCTCAGCTGTGTCTGACTCTTTGAAGCTCCATGGCGCCTCTGCCATTCATGAAACAAGTTTTGCTTATTTTTGTCACTGTCAATATAATCAATTTGCAATATACACTCTTCAGCTTATTTTAAAATTATATTCCAGCATTTTTATTTCTTTTGGAAAGATTTCCCAAATAGAATTTCCTGATTATTTTCTAGTTTGCCACATCCTTGTTCAGACTAGTTATCAACTTGTGTATTTTTTTCTTTCTTTTTTTTTTTTTTTTCATTTTGGCAAGCGGGTAAGAAAACTATCATGTTGTTACTTTAATTGAAGGCTCTGGATTGTCTAATGAAGTTAAATCTACCTTTGTATGTGTGCTGTGTGCTGTGCTCAGTTGCTCAGTTGTGTCTGACTCTTGCAATCCCATGGACTGTAGCCCACCAGGCTTATCTGGCCATGGGATTTTTGAGACAGAAATATGGGAGTGGGTTGCCATTCAGTTCAGTTCAGTTCAGTCGCTCAGCCGTGTCCGACTCTTTGTGACCCCATGAATCGAAGCACACCAAGCCTCCCTGTTCACTACCATCTCTCAGAGTTCACTCAGACTCACGTCCATCGAGTCCGTGATGCCATCCAGCCATCTCATCCTCGGTTGTCCCNCATGTTTATAAACTGAGAGGTAACTGCTGAGAACCAAGTTTCTTAACCCCTTTTGGTTTTGAAATCTCTGTTTAGGAACAATTTGCTTCTCACTCAACAGAATACGCATATCAAGCGAAGATCTCTGAATTCCCTTTCAATGGAGGCAGCCCTATCCTAAACTGCTTACATAAGGTTTACATGCATTTCCTTTTTTAATTTGTTTCACCAACTACACATATAACACTAAACCATAAGCATGTCTGCAGTTTTCGTTTGTTTTCTTCATTATGATGTTTTCCAGGTCCACCAGAATTGGTGTAGATGACTAAGTTGCTGTGGTTTAGTTGCTCAGTCATGTCCGACTCGTTTGCGACCCCATGGACTGTAGCCCGCCAGGCTCCTCGGTCCATAGGATTTCCCAGACAAGAATACTGACGTGGGTTGCCATTTCCTTCTCCAGATGTGATTTTCCTAATTGTTTAAAAATGTTCTCTTAAAATGAGTTGCCCTCTCTTCCTGTTTGCTAGACTCTTAACCACCAATTGGAGAAGGAAATGGCACCCCACTCCAGTACTCCTGCCTGGAAAATCCCATGGAGGGAGGAGCCTGATAGGTTATAGTCCATGGGGTCAAAAAGAGTCAGACACGACTGAGAGACTTCACTTTCACGTCACTTAACCACCAATGGTTAGGGCTGCTGTAATCTCTCTCTGTGTGTGCCACCTTGTCCCATCCCTGGTGTATATTCTAACCCTTGCTTCACTGCCTGTGCTGCTGACATTAGTGGTAAAAGCAAAGAGCTGCATGTAATTCAAATGTAGTGTAATAGTTCCGAATCCATTGATTAACTCCCCAGTGTGAGAAAGTGAAAGTGAAGTCGCTCAGTCGTGTCCCACTCTTTGTGACTCCATGGACTGTAGCCTACTAGGCTCCTCCCTTCATGAGATTTTTCTAGGCAAGAGTACTGGAGTGGGATGCCATTTTCTTCTCCAGAGGATCTTCCCATCCCAGGGATCAAACCCGGGTCTCCTGCATTCCAGGCAGACTCTAACCTCTGGGCCACCAGGGAAGCCCAGTGTGAGAGCAGATATTCATTTTCTCAGAGAAAACCCCCTCATTTCAGAGGACTGCCTGGGGAGGGGAGGCAGGTATCTCCCCTGCTGTTCTTGGTATTTCTCTCAGTCTCAGGTCNAGTGTGAGAGGAGATACTCATTTTCTCAGAGAAAACCCCCTCATTTCAGAGGACTGCCTGGGGAGGGGAGGCAGGTATCTCCCCTGCTGTTCTTGGTATTTCTCTCAGTCTCAGGTCACAGCTGCTGTCTTGCTCTATATCATCATCACTTCCCAACTGCCTCTGGGAGGAAGCTCTGTTGATATTAACACTTCACTTCCTTCTTCTGTTGAGTATCCCAGGTCCTTCCCTGGTGGCTGAGATGGTAAAGAATCTGCCTGCAATGCAGAAGATCCAAGTTCAATGCTTGGGTCGGGAAGATCCCCTGGAGAAGGAAATGGCAACCTACTCCAGTATTCTTGCCTGGGAAATCCCATGGACAGAGGAGCCTGGCAGGCTTGGTGGGTTATAGTCAATGGGGTTGCACTGAGTTGGATACAACTGAGCAACTAACATTTTCATTTTACATTTAATTAGCTTTTGTTACAAGTAGACAACCTATTTCTGAAGAGCTGAAAAAACATTCTGCAAACCAAACCAAACAATAAGAAAAATCAAACAAAAATAAATGGACTTACCTCTCTTAAACCATTTGTTCAAATTGTGTCTGAAAAGGGCTGTGTACTATATAGGCCAAATTACCTAGTTCTATAAAATTCTGATAATTACCTTAATGTTGAAATAAGTGGTAAATCATTCAAATAAAAATATGTAGTTATAACAGGCACACAGGAACATAATTTGAAACTCTGACTCCACTATCCTGGAATCTCACCCCTCTGGCCCTTGCCCACTTTTGTTGTTTTTGTTTAGTCACTAAGTCATGTCCAACTCTTTGTGACCCCATGAACTGCAGTACATCAGGCTTCCCTACCCCTACCCCTACCCCTACCCTTCACTATCTCCCGGAGTTTGTTCAAACTCATGTCCACTGAGTCAGTGATGCCACCCAACCATCTGATCCCTTCTCCTTCGCCATTTTTCTTTCCTAGCATCAGGGTCTCTTACAATGAGTCAGCTCTTCTCATCAGGCGGCCAAATTACTGAAGTTTTAGTTTCAGAATCAGTCTTTCCAATGAATATTCAAGACTGATTTCCTTTAGGATTGACTGGNTCCGCCATTTTTCTTTCCTAGCATCAAGGTCTCTTACAATGAGTCAGCTCTTCTCATCAGGTGGCCAAATTACTGAAGTTTTAGTTTCAGAATCAGTTTTTCCAATGAATATTCAAGACTGATTTCCTTTAGGATTGACTGGTTTGATCTCCTTGCTGTCAAATGGACTCTCAAGCGTCTTCTCCAGCACCACAATTTCAAAAGCATCAGTTCTTTGGCACTCAGCCTTTTTTACTCCTTTCTATTTCTCTTTATTTATTTCTGTACTTCTGAGTTTCCATCTAGAATGATTTCCCTTCTTGACCAATAATATCCCCACTCTCCCTTCTTTATTGCAGTTCTGGTGGCACATTCTGCAGATGTTTTCTTCTGAAAATGTGTTTATTTCACTCACAGGTATGTGGTTTTATTTGTTCATTTATTAGTTTGTTTTTGTCTAATGAAGATCCCAGGTAGGCTGGAGTCTCAGAAAAGGAATCATCATGAGTTATGCTCAGTCATGTCTGACTCTTTGTGACCCTGTGGACTGTAGCCCATCAGGCTCCTCTGTCCATGGGATTTCCCAGGGCAGAATACTAGAATGGAGTGTCATTTTCCCCTCCAGGGGATCTTCCCCACCCAGGGATTGAACTCGAGTCTCCTGTGTCTCCTGAATTGGCAGGTAGATTCTTTACCACTAGCGTCACCTGGGAAGCCCCAGAAAAAGAATGAACTTCTGCAAAGTGCCCAGGCAAACTAGTTAAGGCCCAGCATGAGGACATGAATATTCATCCAGCTCAGTCTGAAACCCAAGCCTCACGAAGATGTTGGGAATGTTATATCCACCGTGAGTGTTAGCATGTTTCCTGATGCTGTTATGTCACATAGGTGCATCACAATATGTGCAAACGGAAGCCATTGACACTAGCCAGGGAAGGACTTGTGGTTAGTTCCATAAAAATGAGCTCTCAGCATAGGGCTGCAATCAAGCCTCTGCTATGCCACACTCCTGTTGAGTCCTGACAAGGACGAGAGCAACACTTTCTCTACCCCACAATCCAAAACCCCAAGTCCATGGGTTGGGTGATCTTCTAAGAATGACACAGGCTGTATCTTTTTTTACCCAGTATGACAAGGCAACGAGAACCTACCACCCATCCTTTCTCTGAATTGTTTCCTGAAGTGTGTGCTGTAGCTCGTGGCATGCATGCGCTACTGGGGCAGTTGCCCTTATCTTTAGGACATTCATTTCCATTGTTGAAGGCTTTTTCTTTCTGGCTACAGAATCCTGAGCCTACAGACATTTTTTTCTCAGCAATTTAATGGTTTCATTCCATTATTTCTTGACATCCATTGTTTCTTTTGGGATAGGTGCATATTTTTGATTTAATAAAATTAGTTGCTTTATATTTTCTGGCTGTACTTAGATTTTCTTTTAGTTACTTTGTTTCTTTTAAGCAATTTTCCTGAGATATACTTAATTGAGGTTTTGTTTGCCCTTTTTTCTCTCCTGAGTCTGTGCATTTTATTTTAAATCTCTGTTCTATATTTTCATAACTTTGGAAAATTGTAACTGTTTGCTCCTCAGTCATTACACTGACTCACTTCTGTCCTGGCTGGTCCCTTTTAGGTAATCTCTTAACCATAAGAGGTTTGGGCTCCTAATAAAAGCTCCTAATATTGGAGAATATTGAGAAGCTCAAGATGGCCCTACATCCAGTTTCTCCTTAAGGTCCCAGTTGTAAAATATCTCCTTCACTTCTCATCTTTCCCACTTCCTTTAATTCTTTTCAGAAAGTGGATCCAAAGACTTCATTTTCAGGCCATGTACCATTTTAATAGCCTCATTTTTTTTTTTTTTCTTGAGCATTCCACTTGCTCTTATCAGTGATATGGCTCAAATTAACCAGTTGTCTCAGCGTGGTGTCATACACTCTCTTGGCTTTTTGAGTGTATTACTTACATTGCCCATTCTAAGCTAATCTTNTTTTTTTTTTCTTGAGCATTCCACTTGCTCTTATCAGTGATATGGCTCAAATTAACCAGTTGTCTCAGCGTGGTGTCATACACTCTCTTGGCTTTATGAGTGCATTACTTACATTGCCCATTCTAAGCTAATCTTCTTATATCCATTTAAATTTAACAAACAAGGTATTTGTTACCATGAATGTAGTCTTTCTTCTTCACAAAAGCATGATATACTAGTCTGTATGTTGTACTGTGTGATGGCAATATTTTATTCATAGTAGGCTGTGGAAGTTATTGATCTGTGTTTGCTATCTCAAAGTTATACATAAGGTTAGTACATTTTCCCTTTATTTTTTTATTTTGCATTTTATAAATTGTTCTATTTGTCTTAGATTTTGAAATTTTTCAACAGGAGGCTCAAGAGCATGACATTTCTCATTAATCTTCTCCAAATCTGCAGTTTCAGGTATTTCCTCAGCAAGGGAAATAGAGCTCTATGATTTATTTAATTTATTTAATTATTAACAGCTTTCCATCTGTTCTATTTTTCTCCTTCTGGAATTCTCATTATTTGTATGTTAGGTCTTCTGGATAAATCCTTTAAATCCCTTATCTTTTCCCTGATGGTTTTCTTCTGACTTGTTTCTTCTATTTTTTTCTTCCAAGCCACTGATTCCAGTCTCATCTTTGAANTCTGGAATTCTCATTATTTGTATGTTAGGTCTTCTGGATAAATCCTTTAAATCCCTTATCTTTTCCCTGATGGTTTTCTTCTGACTTGTTTCTTCTATTTTTTTCTTCCAAGCCACTGATTCCAGTCTCATCTTTGAACTTCTGCTTCATTTATTGACTAAATTATTTATATAGGAAGTCATGTTTCATTTAGGCTCAGGAAATTATTTGGAGCTTATCTTGAATCTCTTTGTTCTGTTAAATTTCTGTTTGTTAATTTCTCTTGTGCTTATTTTGACTGATCAGTGAGTTTTCCCTGCTTTGGATGGATGTCAAATGTTTAGATGTGTTTTTATTTACTTATTTTTCTTTCATTGGAACATAGGTCCATTTTTTGAAGACACACCCATAACCACACAGTCACCTGTTGGGTCACACCATTTCCAGAATATTCCCTCTTCCTTTTTTCAGGCCTTTATGACAATAACTGAAAATCTTGGAGATAGTGGAGGACAGGGAAGGTTGCCATGCTGCAGTCCATGGGGTCTCAGAGAATGGAACATGACTTAGTTACTCAACAACAACATGGTAATAACTTCAAAATTACCTTTTATCTCTTGCTTTCAGTAATTGTAATTATATAATATTCAAAATTTACAGTAGTGGTCACTTTAATGCAATTATCCACTGATATCTGAGTTGAAGCTTCATATACCTAATGACAAGAAGCAACTGCACATTGACATTATTGGTGAATATGAGAAAGTAGCTGGCACACTGCTCATATTTCAGAAAAACTGCAGGTTGGAAAGCCACTGATGCCAATTAACACTGCCAACATTAAATAATTTCTGTCACTCCTTCCCTCTGCTCTAGACCTTAATTTAAATTTGACTCAGAATTTACACAGCAAACTTGATCCAACGCACAGTTTCTTCAGGATTCTGTTGTGGATCCAGTGAATGTTTCAATCCTTCATTGACTGTAGATATTTTTATTTTGACCTACAAAAGTGGCTGGGAGAGATATAGTTCAGTTCAGTTCAGTTCAGTCACTCAGTTGTGTCTGACTCTTTGTGACCCCATGAATTGCAGCATGCCAGGCCTCCNACATATGAGATATTTGGTTTGAAGGCAGCACTAGGCTGCTTTGAAAATGTGTCCCATTCATTACAGTTAGATGCTTAAAGACCTGTGTTATTAGTAAAAGAGAAAACTAAAAAAAAAAAAAAAAAAGATAAACAGTATGTGGTTGTTATGGATTTGTGTACCCAGAATTCACATGTTCAGATCTTAATCTCCAATATCTAACTTGCTTTGGAGACATGGTTTTTACAGAGGCAGCAAAATTCAAATTAGATTCCTAGCCCTACTCTAATGGGTAGCCCCTGATATGACCAGTGTCTTGTAAGAAGAGGAAATTTGGATCTAGGTACGATGCAGGGGCTATGTCATGGGAATATGAAGATGGATCTACTGGAACAGATCCTTTCCTCACAGTCTTTGGAAGGAATCAGCTCTACCAACCTTGACTTTAGACTTTCACTATTCAGAACTACTTCTCTTATTTTAAGCCACTTAGCCCAGGGTACTTTGTATGGCGGTGGTGGTTGTTCAGTCATGTCTGACTCTTTGCAACCCCATGAACTATAGCCTACCAGGCTCCTCTGTCCATGGGATTCTCCAGGCAAGAATACTGGAGTGGGTTGTCATTTCCTTCTCCAGGGAATTTTTACCAAACCAAGGATTGAACCTGGGTATCCTGCATTGCAGGCAGATTCTTTACCCCTGAGCCACCAGGGAAATCCATTTTGTATGGTAGCCCTGGCAAACTAAAGCATTCTCTTCTAAGAAAAAAAAAAAAACCGTCCCTTGAAGAGTTCTAATCATAAGCCTACATTATATGTAAATCTGGTATTCAAGTTTGTGGTCTTGGAAATATTTGAAATATTATCTGAAATATTGATGTAAAATGTGGCTACAGTACTGTGATGTTCCATAAAATGAAGCAGGGGATTATAAATGTCTCACTAGGGACGGGGGAGCCTGGTGGGCTGCCGTCTATGGGGTCGCACAGAGTCGGACACAACTGAAGCGACTTAGCAGCAGCAGCAGCAGCAGCAGCAGCAGCAGCAGACTTCTGGTGTTCCACAGTGGCAGTCTTAACAAAAAAGAGTTCACAGTCTAAAATTACAAACCCCAGAAGGAAACAATCCACTGTAAACAAGGGACAGAAGAAAATACAAACAGTAGAGTTAAATCCCCAGAGGATTATTGCTTTTATATAAAAATAAGTTTAAAGTTATTAAAGGAATAACAGTAGGGAGTAAAAATATGATAAATATACACTACAAGAAGTCGTATTTGAAAATAAAACACAACCTGGACATAAAAAGAACCAAAGGAAAAATTAAATTATTTATGAAACTGCAGATACATGAATTTGAGGAAAGAGTTAAAGCACATTTTGGGGGGATTCATCTTGATACAATGAAATAAGGTTAAAAGATGACATTATAAAAGACAAATTGAAAAAATATTTAGACAGGTGAGAAATTCAAACACATCTCCACTGAAACTCCTAGGAGAAAAAAGAAGAATGAGAAAGGTAATATTTTTGAAGGTAGTATTGAGAATATTCCAAAATTTATATAAATTTTCAGATTTAGGAAATAGCCTTGAATATGAAAAAAATTTAATCCATTGAATAGGGAAATTTCAGACCATCAAAGCGTAGGTCATAAAAATGACTGTAAAAAAGATTTTATCAGAATAAATTAAAATTAGATATTTTAACAGGGATAAAAATAGATACAAGGCAGCAGAAAAATACCTTTAAAGTGATGTGAGAAAACAATGGTGAACTTTGAATTCTCTACTGATATAAGTTCCTGAAATATCTGACAGTATTAAAAAAGGACATTTTCAGATAGAAACCACTGCTAACATAAGACACTACTGAGAGAAGAACTACTGAATTATATATTCAGAACGAAAGAAATAAAAAGTAACACAGATTGTGAAATGAAAGGGAAATGGTAGCAAATAAAATGCTAAACATTAAATAAATCTAAAATTCATTGATTGCTTAATGCCAGGAAATTAACTATTAATATAATGTCTAATTTAGAGGGATATTAAATAAAGTGGAACTGATACTAGGCAAAAATAGCCTGAGAGTGTAATGAAAGATGGAAGAGAATCAATTTGATTTAAAAATCTTTCAGATATTTTGGCTATCAGCTTTCATTTAGGAAGATATTGATTAATATTCAGATGAAAACCAACCATAAGTATTAATTTTTACCATCCTATTAACATTTAATAAGAAAGTTGTTGATGGACAGAGGACATTTATTAAGGTGATATATATCCTTTCAATAAATGTATATCTGTGTTTTTCCCCAAACTGATCTCCTCTGTAACCAGCCCCCAGGTCAAGAAATAGAATATTGCTGGCACCACAAAGATTTACTTATATTCATCCTTACCCCAAGGAAAACCGCTTCTTAGATTTCTGAGAGCTTCAGTTGTTTTTGGCTGTTGTTGGTGTGTAGTTGCTAAGTCATGTCTGACTCTTTTACAAAACCATGGACTATAGCTTGCCAAGCTCCTCTGTCCACGGAATTCTCCAGACAAGAATCCTGGGGTGGGTTGCTATTTCCTTCTCCAGCGGATCTTTCTGACCCGGGGATTGAACTCTCAACTCCTGCACTAGCAGGCAGATTCTTTTCCACGGAGCCATGAGGGAAGCATTAAGTTAAATTTTCCTATTTTTGTTTCAGTAGCATACACTGCATACCTTTTTTGGTCTATCTTGTTCAAAATCACATTTTGAGACATTCCTTCATGTTGTTGTATAGCATTTTATATTATTTACATCATTTCTGTTCAATGATATTTTGTGTCACTGCATGATAGTTTATCCATTCTTCTGCTGATAGACATTTGTTTAGTGTCTAGTTTGAGGACGTTGCAAATCATACTGCTGTGAACAATTTTGTATATTTTTTGTAAGCATATGCACATATTTCTTCCAGATTCCTTTCCAGAAATGACATTGCTTGGTAACAGGGTAAGTGTATCAACTTGAGTTGCTGCTGACAAGCAGTTTTTAAAAATATCAATTTATACTCCCACCAGCGATATGTGAGTGTGGTTGCTCAACAACATTCACTTGGATACTTGGTATTTTCTGATGCTTTCCTTTCAGTAAATCTGATAACTGTATATCGGCTTGTGGTTTTGATTTTCATTTCCCTGATGGCCAGTGAAGCTAAGGACTTTTAAATATAGTTACATTTGGGTGTTTTTTTTTTTTTTTCCTGTGTGTGTGTGTGTGTGTGTGTGTGTGTGAAACACTTGTTCAAATCTATGACCACATGCCAAGACTGTTTTTAATTTTTTTAAAAGAAGGTCTCTGTATGTCATGGAGCCTGGGATAAGTTGGTGGACACGTGCATCACAAATATTTTCTTTAGTGTTGATGATGCTGTCTCTTGTAATGAGTAGTAGAAAGAAAGTGCCGAAGAATTGATGATTTCAAACTGCGATGCTGGAGAAGACTCTCAAGGGTCGCTCAGACTGCAAGGAGATCAAACCAGTCAATTATAAAGGAAATCTACCGTGAATATTCATTGGAGGACTGATTATGAAACTGAATAGTTTGTTCACCTGATGCAAAGAGCTGACACATTGGAAAAGACCCTAATGCTTGGAAAGATTGAAGGCAGGAGGAGAAGGGGGTGACAGAGGATGAGATGGTTGGATGGCCATCACGAACTCTATGGACATGACTCTGAGTAAACTCTGGGAGATGGTGAAGGACAGGGAAGCCTGGTGTGCTGCAGTCCATGGGGTCACAAACAGTTGGACAAGACTGAGTGACAGAACAACAACAACGACACCAAAGCTTGCAGTTAAAAAAAAAAAAAAATTTCATCCATTTAGCCAGGTGGTCCATTTGGTCTGAGACAGGCTCCTGTGGTCTTGGTTGAGCCCACGTGTGTGTCAGTGGTAAGAACGGCTTACTGACTGCTCGGTGTGTAACCTCTGGTTTTCTTCACATGGCCCGTCAATTTCCAATCGACTAGCTTCCACCCCTTCTTATGGCAGCCACAGGGTCCAAGTGCAGTGAGAAAGGGTGAGTCCTGGTGTTCAGGAGTGGCTCTTAAGGTCTCTCTTGCTCCACGTTTTCTAACTTCCTGTTTGGTCAAATGAAGTCATGTAACCAAGTCCAATTCAAGGCAAGGGAAAACAATCGATGAAAGATTCTGCAGTCACATTGAAGGAATAAGGCTGCAGAGAGAGAAATAATAGATCCCATTTTTACAAGCTACCACTGCTTCTGGGTGCAGATAATTACATTCTGTGCTGTGCTTATCACGCAGTCGTATCTGACTCTTTGCAATCCCATTGACTGTAGCCCACCAGGCTCCTTTGCCCATGGGATTCTCCTGGCAAGAATACTGGAGTGGGTTGCTATGCCCTCCTCCAGGGGATCCTCCAAACCCAGGGATTGAACTCAGGTCTCCCACATTGCAGGCGGATTCTTTACAATCTGAGCCACTAGGCTCATGCAAAATATCGTCACCTTTATCTATGATCCCCAAATTCTCCTCAAATTCTATATGGCTCAATGTTCAGAATTTCACAATCTGGATTAAATTTGACTGTTTCCTCAAATCTGGCTGCTATTGATCTAAGGAATATAAACTATTAAATATGTTACCTGACCCCATCACACCCACAATGCAATGGTACTAAAGCAACAAAGATGACTGTAATAAATACTTCCATTCCTAAGTGGGAGAAATAGGAAGCACTTAACCGTCTATAGTTCCATGGGAGTGCTGAAATTCCACAAGGTAAAAGTTGGCAAGACCCGTATTTCCGAGGATAGGGAACATTTCTTGGTTAAACCCTGCTTCTAAGTTTAGGAAGTAGGAACAGGATATAATAAAAATAAGAGTCTAAGCAAGAAATAATAAAAATAATAATTTCAACAGAGAAAATGGGCAGGCATATGTTTGCAAATGACTTTTTCTGCTTGTTTTCAGTATCCAGAGATTTGGAGGCTTGGAGTTCTTTTTCAAATTTGATAAATCTTACTTCTTGGTCCACATTGGTGGCCCATTTCCTATACAAGTCTTTTAAAATTGTGTCTCAATACTTCAGGAAAGAAACAAGTGAAAAGTGAAAGTGTTAGTCACTCAGTTGTGTCCTTCTGTTTGTGACCTACATGGACTGTAGCTCACAAGGCTCTTCTGTCCATAAAATTCTCTAGGCAAGAATACTGGAGTGGGTAGCCATTTTCTTCTCCAAGGAATTTCCCAAACTAGCAGACGAACCTAAGGTCTTCCACATTGCTGACAGATTCTTTACCATCTAAACCACCAGGGAAGCCCTGGGGAAGAAAGTATAGATATAAAGTAGACATAATTTTTGTTTTTTTCTCTCAGTTCAGTTCAGTTCAGTTCAGTTGCTCAGTCGTGTCCGACTCTTTGTGACCCCATGAATCGCAGCACGCCAGGCCTTCCTGTTCATTACCATCTCTAGGAGTTCACTCAGACTCATGTCCATCGAGTCCATGATGCCATCCAGCCATCTCATCCTCGGTTGTCCCCTTCTCCTCCTGCCCCCAATCCCTCCCAGCATCAGAATCTTTTCCAATGAGTCAACTCTTCCCATGAGGTGGCAAAAGTACTAGACCTTCAGCTTTAGCATCATTCCTTCCAAAGAAATCCCAGGGCTGATCTTCAGAATAGACTGATTGGATTTCCTTGCAGTCCAAGGAACTCTCAAGAGTCTTCTCCAACACCACAGTTCAAAAGCATCAATTCTTCGGCGCTCAGCCTTCCTCACAGTCCAACTCTCACATCCATACATGACCACAGGAAAAACCATAGCCTTGACTAGATGGGCCTTAGTCAGCAAAATGTCTCTGCTTTTGAATATACTATCTAGGTTGGTCATAACTTTTCTTCCAAGGAGTAAGCGTCTTCTAATTTTATGGCTGCAGTCACCATCTGCAGTGATTTTGGAGCCCCCCAAAATAAAGTCTGACACTCTTTCCAGTTTCCCCACCTATTTCCCATGAAATGATGGGACCAGATGCCATGATCTTC
>SJYW01036270.1:48259-65153 GCA_006410735.1 Raphicerus campestris | reverse complement strand
ATGCTGTGATTCATGGGGTCAGACACGACTCAGTGTCTGAACTGAACTTGAACACCAATAGCAATGTATATCTTAATAAATATGCATAAGACATGCATGATTGATATCAGTGGTTCACAAATACAGAAGATTATCTATATGCAGATTTGGGAGATAATATGAAATTCTGATATTAATCCATTTTACTTTCCAAAACAAATTCTTGATAAGCATCAGGAATCTGTAAAAGCATTTTTCATATTATTTTATTTTCCAAGAGTTCATGTAACTTAATCCAGGACTTTTTTCATAGTAATTATATTTAGACATCTTAACTAGCAGGAGATTATAATTTGTATAAATAAAATGATGGTAATATTTTAAATGAAATTAAGAAAATATGATTTTACAAAGCATAAATTATGCACTTTATATAAATAATTTATATCAATATACTTAGAGAAAATAGTGTGTAAGTGGATTATGGAAGTAAATGCTTTATTAGGCTTCCCTGGTGGCTCAGATGGTAAAAAGTCTGCCTGCAATGAGAAAGACATGGGTTCCATCATCCCTGGGTTGGGGAGATCCCCTGGAGAAGAGAATGGAAGATGTTTTATTACACAATAAAATTATGAACATGTAAGCATAATTAATACCCTAAGAGTGCAACCTTGAAGAAAATATTGCAGAACAAGATTACCTAGAGAATATGGGCCATGATAACCTTATGGTTTCTCCTTTTTCAAGATCTCTATGAGATTTCATGAAATTTGATGTTTCACAGATTCAATAGCATTTCTTTTCATTGAGTATAGCTGTGTGAAATCTAAATTTTCCTCAGGTAATTTGTCTTCAAATGAAGTTATTGCAAGCATTTTTCTCTTTTTGACATCTCTCTACTTGACAGAAAAATCCACTCTACAGAAGTAATGGAGAAAAGTATTGTGTCAAGAAAAATAATTAGAAGCCATGGTTTAAATATTAAACACCAGATTNATATGATTTTACAAAGCATAAATTATGCACTTTATATAAATAATTTATATCAATATACTTAGAGAAAATAGTGTGTAAGTGGATTATGGAAGTAAATACTTTATTAGGCTTCCCTGGTGGGTCAGATGGTAAAAAATCTGCCTGCAATGAGAAAGACATGGGTTCCATCATCCCTGGGTTGGGGAGATCCCCTGGAGAAGAGAATGGAAGATGTTTTATTACACAATAAAATTATGAACATGTAAGCATAATTAATACCCTAAGAGTGCAACCTTGAAGAAAATATTGCAGAACAAGATTACCTAGAGAATATGGGCCATGATAACCTTATGGTTTCTCCTTTTTCAAGATCTCTATGAGATTTCATGAAATTTGATGTTTCACAGATTCAATAGCATTTCTTTTCATTGAGTATAGCTGTGTGAAATCTAAATTGTCCTCAGGTAATTTGTCTTCAAATGAAGTTATTGCAAGCATTTTTCTCTTTTTGACATCTCTCTACTTGACAGAAAAATCCACTCTACAGAAGTAATGGAGAAAAGTATTGTGTCAAGAAAAATAATTAGAAGCCATGGTTTAAATATTAAACACCAGATTTGAGTTTTAAAAATAAGTCTGAAGTTGACCTTTAAATTATGGTTCAAAGTCTTCTGTTATAAATAAAACACAGACAAAGTAGTTATTTTCTCACTAATTTAAATAAAATTTTAATGTGCTGACATTTTTATTTAATAAAAGAAATTGGAAATTTTTAAAGAATATAAGAAGGTTTCTGAAAACTTAGTTTGAGGTTTTTTTGTGGGTTTTTTTGGTCAGACCTATAAAGGGAAAGTGTTAGCTGCTCAGTTGTGGCCACCTCTTTGCAGACGCCATGAACTATGGTCTGCCAGACTCCTCTGTCCGTGGGAGTCTCCAGGCAAGAATACTGAAGTGGGTAGCCATTCCCTTTGCTAGGAGATCTTCCCAACCCAGAGACTGAATCTGGTTCTCCTTCATTACAGGAAGATCCTTTAACATCTGAACCATCAGGAAGCCCTTACAGAGAATAGCTTAGAGAGAATAGCTTAGTGAGAATAGCTCTGCAATCTACATTTATCATAATATTCATCTCATCAGATGTAAACCTCTAATTTATCACAGCTCCTTTTGGAGTTGAAGAAATTATATATTAGTTTTAGAGTGAAAACAGTAATAGGCAAAGCATAACTTAAATGATTACATGATAAATTCAGATAATTTACATAAATAATATTGCCAATTAAATAGAAATTGTTAAAACATCACTATACCTATAGCTTGATTCCATATTCTTTCAGAAAATGCCAAAAGATGATTTTTCATCAAAGTCATATTTAGATTCATATAAGTTCTTACATTAGGAGTTTAGTCACGCTCTTGAAACTGATGGAAAAGAAGTAATTTATAACATTTTTCTGTTGTTTTCTGGAGTATCTCTGCTGTTCCTGCTGAAGATTGCTGCACAGAAATCAGCTCTCTTTTTAGCAGGTCATTTGCCCAACTGTGTGCCATAGAGCAAGCATTTGATTGTTACATCATTTAAACGTGGTATATATCCAATCATATTGTCTTTACTTCCCCCTTGAAATCAGAGTTGAGTCCTGGAAAGAAAGGAACAGTGCATACGGCAAAGAGTAACTTTTTTTCTCCTTTTATTGAAATGTCCTTCAAAACGGTACTCTTTAAAGTGCTGTGGGAAATGTTAGCAAATCTGTTCTAACTTCTTTTCAGTAGAGGACGTAGGACAGTGATGAGCATACTTCTCTCCTTTGGTACTGTGCCTTGGAGCACTGGTGGAGAGGGGGTTTCAGGATCGCTGCCCCCCACGGCCCAGTGGACCCCCTTCCAGCCTCACCCTGACCCACATCCCCTCATAGCACCAACTCATGCCAGTGTGACCTCAATCGCTGACCTCACTGCCCTGGCTTCACCATATTAATCAAAATGCTTCTTTCACAGAAATGCTTATGAAGCTTCCATTATTCTTTACAACAAAACCCTCCTGATGTGTGTGTGTATGTGTGTGTGTGAGTGTGTGTGTGTGGAGAGGGGAGATGATGTTCATGACCCAGAGGTCAAGAAACAAACACTAATCTAACTCTGCAGCCTAGGGTAACTCTTCATACTCTCTTTAACATGCAAGTGCCAAACACTCATTTATCTTATTCGTTGACATGGTATCCAGAAAAAATAGACACAGGGAACAATTTTCTTTTTTAATGTGGAAATTGGTTTTGATATTTTGGGGGGAGGATTTTTAAATGTTCTTTTTTATTGTGATAAGAGTTGCAAATATGAAATATACTATTTTGTCCATATGTAACTGTACAGTTCAGTGGCACTAAATATATTCACATTGTAATGCAATGCAAATCTCGCCATCATCCATCTTCTGAATTTTTCACCTTCCTAAACTTAGATGCACCAAAGAATTGATGCTTTTGAACTGTGGTGTTGGAGAAGACTCTTGAGAGTCCCTTGGACTGCAAGAAGATTCAACCAGTCCATCCTAAAGGAAATCAGCCCTGGGTGTTCATTGGAAGGACTGATACTGAAGCTGAAACTCCAATACTTTGGCCACCTCCTGCGAAGAGTTTGACTCACTGGAAAAGACTGTGATGCTGGGAGAGATTGGAGGCAGGAGGAGAAGGGGATGACAGAGGATGAGATGGCTGGATGGCATCACCGACTTGGTAGACATGAGTTTAGGTGAACTCTGGGTGTTGGTGATGGCCAGGGAGGCCTGGCGTGCTGCGATTCATGGGCTCGCAAAGAGTCAGACACGACTGAGTGACTGAACTGAACTGAGACTCTGTTCCCATTAAACACTAATTCCCCAAGTCCCCTCCTCGCCTCCCCATTCTCCAGCCCTTGGCATCTACCAATGTACTTTCTGACTCTATGAATTTGACACATTTTTTAAAAATAGTCTCTCTACATTATGCAACTCGATTTTTTTCCTGATCCTTCTGCTTTTTCATTCTTCAGCTTCTATTAAATGAACCATCAATGCCTTCTATAATATAACTGTGCTTCTCCGGCATGCATCTGTCCTTGGTTTGTTTAGTCACCAAGTCCTGCCCAACTCTTTGTGACCCCATGGATGACCCCATGGACTGTAGCCCACCAAGCTCCTCTGTCCATGGGATCCTCCAGGGAAGAATACATTCGAGTGGGTTGCCATGCCCTCCTCCAGCGGATTTTCCCGACCCAGGTATCGAACCCACATCTCTTATTTCTCCTGCATTGGCAAGCAACTTCTTTACCACTGGATTCCCCTTAAGATGTTTAGACATGCCTAAGTGGCATGTCCATCAAGAACAGTGTCGTTAGTTTCTAATCGAGGTTGTGGCTTGATAAGGAATGTGGTAGAAAACATGTTAAGAATCTCCTGTGGAATTTCTGGAGTCAAATGGGAAACTAGTAAAAAAGTGTCAGGCATTTTTTGTGAGATTCAGCATGAACCCATCACCTCATATTATTCCAAATACTCAAAGGAGTACAAATGGCTTTATTAGAAGAACAGAGAGATTCAGGGATCCCTATAGTGACTCTCATTAAATGCATTGAAACACCACCAGCTAAAAGTACTATTTCTCTTTTGAGAACAGTTCTTAAAACGAAACTCTTCTATTATAAGTTCTCCTCTTCTCTAAAAATATGCACTTGCTATCTGCCTGCAGAATATGATTCATGTTGCTTACCAAGAGCATGACCCTTTCAAGTGATTCACATGTTTCCATGAAGGTCTCATGTAATTGCCTATCAAACCATTTATTTTTAGTGAATGCAGAGTTCCCATTACCACTGGCATTTGACTTCATTATCATTAGACTCAAGAGTTTTCCTGCACATATGAGAACCTTGGAAATCATGTCTACACATAAAATATTGTTTCCTTTGTTTTCTTCTGCATTTCATTAAGCATGACTATAATCACATAAATTGTAGTACATACCTCACATGGAAGTTGTCTCCTTTATCTTTTTTTATGTTTCAATATTCTTTCTTTCCATTCTTACTTTTGTAATTACATGGCTTAAAATCCCCAACACCAGGGTTCCAGAAAGCTGTGGACTGATTACTCTTACTTGAAAAAGTGAAATCATTTCCCGTATCCTTAGGTGAAAATAAATCAAATGCCGCTCTGGTTTTAAAGCTCTCTTGACTTTTTTCTTTCTCCCTTTTTTATGGCTCCCTTGTTGGAGGTCACCTTTTGAAATCAGAGGTTTCTTTTTTTGGAAATTCATTCTTTATCATTCAGATACTGACACAGTTTCACTCTTTTAATCTTACAGTTTCACTCTTAATCTTTCTATCTGAATTCATCCTTATCAAGTATTTCTCTGAGTAACATTATGATTCTTTACAGCAACTTTCAAAACTGAATGTACATCAGAATCATGTAGGAATTTTTAGAAATATAGAGTCCTGGATGATACCCTAGGCTTGGATTAAGACATATTAAATTTAAAAAAACTTGCATGTGACAACAAGGAGAGAGCCTTTCACAGTTCTAAGAACTTGAATTTAGGAATTAAAACTAGAGAAAAAAAGTTGGTTTTCACAGTATTATTGATTTGGAAACAAATATAAAATAAGATGCACTATTCAATAACCATCACTAGTGAAAACTGTCATGTTTGGAACAATGCCCTTGCTCATTCCCTCAGCCTCTGTGATAACAACATTGCCAGGCCAATAACTGGCATCCCTTACACTCAGCCCTGTCCTTGGTATATGAGCCCTACAGGCTCCAGGCAAGTGAGAACCGTCTCTGGGAA
The DNA here is from genome assembly GCA_006410735.1 of Raphicerus campestris. NCBI lineage: Eukaryota > Metazoa > Chordata > Mammalia > Artiodactyla > Bovidae > Raphicerus > Raphicerus campestris. Next base: position 59,376 of record SJYW01036270.1, on the reverse strand, counting down.
CATCCTCATTTTTCATTCTGCCCTTGACTTGGGAGGGCTCCTCAGATGCCTGGTAAATCTCTCTGTTGAACCACTGTTAGCATTTACATTCTAGTGCTGACACTGAGATTTTATGTTCCTTCCAATTTTCAGTTCATTCTCTTGAAAACTTACATTAAAAAATAAAAACCCCACTGCTTGAATTTAATTTGCAAAGGGTTATTTTAAACCCATGTACTCCAGTTTGAAAATTTTCAGGTTCAACTTTGGTCTGCATCCTGAGTTTCTTGTCTAACATATAGCTTCGATTTAGCCATGCCACGCTCCATCCTCAGTCCTTATCTCTGATAATAACTGTTAGCAGTTACTACATTTTTGTCTGTAAAAAATGACCTGTCTGCCTAGGCTTAGAAAAGTATGCCTTGAGTGCCTGTCATCATTTGCAGTGTTTATTTGAGACACCAAGTGTTTTGAATTGGACCACAATGAACCCTGCCTGAATTGCTCTTAGTTTAGGTGAATGCTCAGGCATTCTTCCTTAGCCACTGGGGAAATCTTCTGTTGTGAGATAGTCTTGGGCAAGAAAGCCTGCCCTTGGCCAGAGGTGAGTGTAATGCTATCTCTCACCAGTTTCCCATGAAAATAAACTATGATGCCTCACTGAAAACAATGAAAGTATTAAATGTTGTTCAGTCACTAAGTTGTGGTCCAAATCTTTGTGATCCTGTGGACTATAGCACACCAAGCTCCTCCGTCCTTTACTATCTCCTGGGTTTGCTTAAATTCGTGTTCATTGAGTCAGTGATGCTATCTAACCACCTCATCTTCTGCCATCCCCTTCCTTTCCTGCCCTCAATCTTTTCCAACATCAGGGTCTTTTCCAATGAGTTGGCTCCTCTCAAAAGAGGTGGCCAAAGTATTGGAACTTCAACATCAGCATCAGTCCTTCCAAGGAATATTCGATGTCAATTTACTTTATGCAATATATATTATTGGCTTTAACAGCTGTCATAACCTTATCAATAGCTCATCCCTGTTGCTGCTGCTGCTGCTGCTGCTAAGTCACTTCAGTTGTGTCCAACTCTGTGCGACCCCATAGATGGCAGCCCACCAGGCTCCTCTGTCCATGGAATTCTCTAGGCAAGAATACTGGAGTGGGCTGTCATTTCATTCTCTTATCTCATCCCTATGTGCTCCCAATTGAGTAGTTATTTAAATCTAGATTATGANTGTCCTTGGTTTGTTTAGTCACCAAGTCCTGCCCAACTCTTTGTGACCCCATGGATGACCCCATGGACTGTAGCCCACCAAGCTCCTCTGTCCATGGGATCCTCCAGGGAAGAATACATTCGAGTGGGTTGCCATGCCCTCCTCCAGCGGATTTTCCCGACCCAGGTATCGAACCCACATCTCTTATTTCTCCTGCATTGGCAAGCAACTTCTTTACCACTGGATTCCCCTTAAGATGTTTAGACATGCCTAAGTGGCATGTCCATCAAGAACAGTGTCGTTAGTTTCTAATCGAGGTTGTGGCTTGATAAGGAATGTGGTAGAAAACATGTTAAGAATCTCCTGTGGAATTTCTGGAGTCAAATGGGAAACTAGTAAAAAAGTGTCAGGCATTTTTTGTGAGATTCAGCATGAACCCATCACCTCATATTATCCCAAATACTCAAAGGAGTACAAATGGCTTTATTAGAAGAACAGAGAGATTCAGGGATCCCTATAGTGACTCTCATTAAATGCATTGAAACACCACCAGCTAAAAGTACTATTTCTCTTTTGAGAACAGTTCTTAAAACGAAACTCTTCTATTATAAGTTCTCCTCTTCTCTAAAAATATGCACTTGCTATCTGCCTGCAGAATATGATTCATGTTGCTTACCAAGAGCATGACCCTTTCAAGTGATTCACATGTTTCCATGAAGGTCTCATGTAATTGCCTATCAAACCATTTATTTTTAGTGAATGCAGAGTTCCCATTACCACTGGCATTTGACTTCATTATCATTAGACTCAAGAGTTTTCCTGCACATATGAGAACCTTGGAAATCATGTCTACACATAAAATATTGTTTCCTTTGTTTTCTTCTGCATTTCATTAAGCATGACTATAATCACATAAATTGTAGTACATACCTCACATGGAAGTTGTCTCCTTTATCTTTTTTTATGTTTCAATATTCTTTCTTTCCATTCTTACTTTTGTAATTACATGGCTTAAAATCCCCAACACCAGGGTTCCAGAAAGCTGTGGACTGATTACTCTTACTTGAAAAAGTGAAATCATTTCCCGTATCCTTAGGTGAAAATAAATCAAATGCCGCTCTGGTTTTAAAGCTCTCTTGACTTTTTTCTTTCTCCCTTTTTTATGGCTCCCTTGTTGGAGGTCACCTTTTGAAATCAGAGGTTTCTTTTTTTGGAAATTCATTCTTTATCATTCAGATACTGACACAGTTTCACTCTTTTAATCTTACAGTTTCACTCTTAATCTTTCTATCTGAATTCATCCTTATCAAGTATTTCTCTGAGTAACATTATGATTCTTTACAGCAACTTTCAAAACTGAATGTACATCAGAATCATGTAGGAATTTTTAGAAATATAGAGTCCTGGATGATACCCTAGGCTTGGATTAAGACATATTAAATTTAAAAAAACTTGCATGTGACAACAAGGAGAGAGCCTTTCACAGTTCTAAGAACTTGAATTTAGGAATTAAAACTAGAGAAAAAAAGTTGGTTTTCACAGTATTATTGATTTGGAAACAAATATAAAATAAGATGCACTATTCAATAACCATCACTAGTGAAAACTGTCATGTTTGGAACAATGCCCTTGCTCATTCCCTCAGCCTCTGTGATAACAACATTGCCAGGCCAATAACTGGCATCCCTTACACTCAGCCCTGTCCTTGGTATATGAGCCCTACAGGCTCCAGGCAAGTGAGAACCGTCTCTGGGAACATCCTCATTTTTCATTCTGCCCTTGACTTGGGAGGGCTCCTCAGATGCCTGGTAAATCTCTCTGTTGAACCACTGTTAGCATTTACATTCTAGTGCTGACACTGAGATTTTATGTTCCTTCCAATTTTCAGTTCATTCTCTTGAAAACTTACATTAAAAAATAAAAACCCCACTGCTTGAATTTAATTTGCAAAGGGTTATTTTAAACCCATGTACTCCAGTTTGAAAATTTTCAGGTTCAACTTTGGTCTGCATCCTGAGTTTCTTGTCTAACATATAGCTTCGATTTAGCCATGCCACGCTCCATCCTCAGTCCTTATCTCTGATAATAACTGTTAGCAGTTACTACATTTTTGTCTGTAAAAAATGACCTGTCTGCCTAGGCTTAGAAAAGTATGCCTTGAGTGCCTGTCATCATTTGCAGTGTTTATTTGAGACACCAAGTGTTTTGAATTGGACCACAATGAACCCTGCCTGAATTGCTCTTAGTTTAGGTGAATGCTCAGGCATTCTTCCTTAGCCACTGGGGAAATCTTCTGTTGTGAGATAGTCTTGGGCAAGAAAGCCTGCCCTTGGCCAGAGGTGAGCGTAATGCTATCTCTCACCAGTTTCCCATGAAAATAAACTATGATGCCTCACTGAAAACAATGAAAGTATTAAATGTTGTTCAGTCACTAAGTTGTGGTCCAAATCTTTGTGATCCTGTGGACTATAGCACACCAAGCTCCTCCGTCCTTTACTATCTCCTGGGTTTGCTTAAATTCGTGTTCATTGAGTCAGTGATGCTATCTAACCACCTCATCTTCTGCCATCCCCTTCCTTTCCTGCCCTCAATCTTTTCCAACATCAGGGTCTTTTCCAATGAGTTGGCTCCTCTCAAAAGAGGTGGCCAAAGTATTGGAACTTCAACATCAGCATCAGTCCTTCCAAGGAATATTCGATGTCAATTTACTTTATGCAATATATATTATTGGCTTTAACAGCTGTCATAACCTTATCAATAGCTCATCCCTGTTGCTGCTGCTGCTGCTGCTGCTAAGTCACTTCAGTTGTGTCCAACTCTGTGCGACCCCATAGATGGCAGCCCACCAGGCTCCTCTGTCCATGGAATTCTCTAGGCAAGAATACTGGAGTGGGCTGTCATTTCATTCTCTTATCTCATCCCTATGTGCTCCCAATTGAGTAGTTATTTAAATCTAGATTATGAAATGACATGTCTGATGCTTTGCAACCCCATGGACAGTAGCCCAGCAGGCTCCTCTGTCCATGGGATTCTTCAGACAAGAATAGTAGAATGGATAATCAACTTCCCAACCCAGGGATCAAACCCAGATCTTCTGCATTGCAGGCAGATTCTTTACTGTCTGAGCCACCAGGGAAGTCTCAGATTAAAAAATGAATTAGGGGGTGCAAACTGAATGATCAGATAAATAGTAACACAGAGGAATCAGTTATATATATGAAACACACATCCAGGAGACAGAAAAGTATAATCCCCAAACTTTTTAGTTACAGATGTAAATGGCAACAATTTGTTGCTTCTTGAAATTACTCACAATGCTTTTGCTTAGTTGTCTTGTACACATCCTCATTTTTAATGGGCAAAGTTTGCAGCAATTACACACTGTGATAATGTAGGGTTTGAGCAGTGAATAGCCTTTTAAGGGGTGTGTGACTGCACAGCTAATGACTTCAGTATCTTGATTGCAGTGTACTTTGCATGCACATGTTCAGTTTTTATCTGGAATTTAAAAGAACTCTGAGTTTAAGCAATTACATCCCTCATAAAGGAATTTTAAATGCTTTTTTGAGGGTAAATCTGTGAACACAAATTGGCTTGCTGCTCAGCAACAAAGATTTAATACTTAATGAAATAACAGATGGCAGGCAATCATTTCAAAGGAGAAGGTCATGACTAACAGCATAAAGATACTTGATTGCATGGATCTGAGCCTTTGATTCTGCCATGATGAGCACCAATCACCCTGGAATCTTCATCAAATATATTTCCTGTTCAGGTTCTGTGTTGTGTTATAAAGCTAATGGGAACTGCACAAGTAAACAGAACTTATGTGGGAGTAAAACACTTCTAAAACCATGCCCCAGAGATACAGTAAACTATAGAGCAAGGATGTATGTAACATTAGACGAGCAAGATTTTCTTGAATCTTGAATAAAGGTCAAAGTTTGAGGGCTTCTCTGGTGGCTTGGATGGTAAAGAATCTGCCTGCAACTCAGGAGACCTGGGTTTGACCCCTGGGACAGGAAGATCCCCTGAAGAAGGAAATGGCTACCCACTCTAGTATTCTTGCTTGGAGAATCCCATGGACTGAGGAGCCTGTTGGGCTACAGTCTATGGGGTCACAAAGAGTGGGCCATGACCAAGCAACTTTCACTTCACTTTTTGAGTGCTAAGGTCACTGTTCTCAGGTAAGGATTTACTGGTCCCAACATGAGATTGTAGTCCTTGTTATAAGACAGAGAGGAATATGTGCGAGGGATGACATTTCTGTTCACTGCCTCTGAGAATCCATACTCTGTGCTCACTAATCTGGCCTGTTAGAGAGCTAAGAAGAAGCATGAGGGCTGGGAATTGAGCTGTCTTTTTCTCAGTGTCTTGAATGTAGTGCTACAGGAACTCTGCTGCAGTTCCAGCCAGTGCTCTTGAATGCATGTAAGTGCAGCAAGTGTATAATTCACCAGACGTCCTTTCTATATCCAAGTAACTGCCGAAAGGGTGGATCAAACAATCATATATCCTGCTGAACTGCAGAAGCTAAATCTCACCCTAAAGGCAGTAAACTAATTTAAAACATGTAGGACCTTAAAAATTAGAATCAGATATTAAAATTACAGAACACCAGGGGCGCAAGAGAAATCAGGGAATCCTAACCCAAGCTCCAAACAACACATGTATTGTCATGAAAGGGCTGTGTTCTATTGGAGACGGAAGAGAAATGATTCTTTAAGCACCCTGGCTGGTTTTATCAATTATTTTCTTGAAGTCATAGGATGAAAAGTTGCTACCATTTTGATTTGAGAGAAAAGCTGGATATAATATCTTGCATTCAATATGTCCAAAAAGTTACTCAAAATTAAACTGACAGCCGGTCGACTCAGTTTGAAGAGACATATATTGCCAAGGAAGCTCAGGACCAGGGACACAGGAAACAAGATATTTTAACCATAATGGTCTTGTTTGAGCCCAAGTGTTTGACCTAACACAAACTACAATACGAAGAAGATAATGGACAAAAATCTAAATATTGCCATTCAAGTCTCTGTCAAAGGCAGCTAATTAAAAATATTTTATTGAAAAGGGACATTTCAGGTTACTTAGCTCCTGAAATTCTTAGGATTTATTCTTCATCTTAGTATTTTCAGACACTAGTGACCTTCCTTTTAATATTCTGCTTTTCCCTTCTATTGCTCTGTACCCAGATGTTACAGAGTGGCTCTTCTGTTCCTTGCTTTGAGCAGCTTGATGTTAAAAATTTATTGAGCTTCTCTGGTGGCTCAGATGATAAAGATCTGCCTGCCAAGCAGGAGACCCAGGTTTGATCCCCTGGAGAAGGGAATTGCAGCCCACTCCAGGATTCTTGCCTGGAGAATTCCATAGACGGAGGAGCCTGGCAGGCTAGAGTCCATGGGGTTGCAAAGAGGCTGGACATGACTGAGCAACTAACACACATACATATAAAGACTTAGGCTAAAAAGCTAATTGTTCTTTGAAGATTAAAATAATTTAAAATCTTATAGAAGACCCATTCATTTCAGTAACAGTGGCTAAAGCTGAGGAAAGTCTTGCCTACCAAGTGTTGTTCAAATATTTTCTATTTTGTCAATTGATAATGTCAGCCTGTATTTATTCATAGGGCTGTTTGCTCAGTTTCAATGAGTAAACATTGAAATGATTCTTTACAAGTAATTGAGAAAGTAAATATCTATTTTTCCTTTTTTAAAAAAATTAATGAATGGTCCTACATATAGTGACAATAATTCCCAAAAGCATTCAGACAAGTCTCTTTACAGTTGGATTCTGTCTATGTATTCCAGTGTTAATAACCCTGGGTCAGCTTGGATCTTCCCAGGGTTCACTGTTTTTAGAATTCCATGAGTTCCTTTTCTAAATCTCATTTTGAGTGATTAATAGTTGAGTGTTCTGTGTATTCTTTCAGCATCTTGCTGGCTCTTTTTATGCAGGATACAATATTTAATGAGAGATGAATATTCACAGGGTATATTTTCTTTCACTTCCATCATTTTGGAGTCTGGGTGTGTACCAAATCATTAATATCGTCATTACTACCACCTCCATCATACTCAACCAAGAATCTCCTGAGAACCCATTTTGTGCTCAACCCTGTGAGAATTGCTTTCAAACACACACACAAATAAAAATGGAAAAATGCTATTATATTCTTGGAAAGAGAATGATTGACAAGACTAAGAACCTTAGGATGTAGAGCAAATTGGGTGTTGTAGAGTTGGGGGATTTTTTAAGTTTTGATCTGCCTCCAATAGGTTGGTTACACAAACTCTCCAATTATTAACTTATTGCTCAGCACTAAAGAATTAAATTGTGTAGTATGTATTCAGTATGCAGAATGGTGCATAATGTATTTTATACACATACTATGGTGAGCCAATCAATACTGCTGCAAATATATAAGGTAAAGATCACTGAATGGGAGAGAGGAAAACATGGCTCCTATATCTGAATCTAGCACTTATAAGCTTTCCAATTGTGTTCATGGGCCAGTCACCCAGCTTCTCGGATTCCCAGTATCACATCTATAAAATTAGAAGGGTGAACAGTTTGTTGACTACTGATATTCCTTCCTTCTGTTCATTCATGACTCTATGCATAGTCCATGCTGCTAAATGATAATCTCATAGGCACTAAAGACTTCCAGGTGGCTGGGAGTATGTGTGATAATCTCTTTTGAGTTTCTTTTTTAAGCTGTGGATTTAACTCCAGAATAATGCACATATGAGTCTTCCCAGGGAGTTCAGTGATAAAGAATCCACCTGCCAATGCAGGAGACTCAGGAGATGGGACATAATCCCTTTCCTGGGTCAGGAAGATCCCCCAGAGGAGAAAATGGCAACCCACTCACTCCAGTATTCTTGCCTGGAAAATTCCATGGACAGAGGAGCCTGGCAGGATATAGTCCTTGGGTCACAAAGAGTCAGACACAACTGAGCAAACATACACACACATACACACACACTCACACTGCACATATGAACACCTGCACAGGAATTACATTCAATTTCTTATAGTTCAACTTTCTGGGAAAGATTTCTTGGGCCACCTATAACCATGGTTTCCCAGGGAAACTTCCTGTTCTCTGTGTGCCAGGCATCCAGAGGTGATGGCTGTTTGAGAAACTGCATGTTGTGTTGTTGTTTAGTTGCTATGTCACATCCAACTTATTGTGACCCCGTGTTTGCAACACACCAAGCCTCCTTGTCCTTCACTATCTCCCAGAGTTTGGCCAAATTCATGTCCATTGAGTCAGTGATGCCCTCCAACCATCCTCTGTTGCCGAAAGGAGAAGTGAGAGTCTGCATTATGTCTTTTCAAAACCGGTGCTGAGGCAGCTGCTCCATCCCAGGGCAGTCCTGGCTCCCCTTGCTCTAATTCCTTTTTTTCAGAACAGAGACATAAAGTGCTTTATCTTTTTTCTCCTTCATATTGCTCCAATGCACTCCAACGCATACCTGTCCACCACTGCATTCCACAGCTGAAACAGGACAAGTAGCTCCTTCACGTCTCCCTTTCCAACGTCTTGGAAGACCTAATCTGTTTTCTTTATTTTGGTGTGATTAATAACAGTTGAGAAAGCATGAGACACAAATGACTGCAGAGTGAAACTGGAAAGCCTGAGCTGTTAATTTCTTAACACTGATTTATGTTGCGCCCAACAAGAGGGTCACTGGAAGTCTGGATTCATTGTGTTTCTATTGAGGATGGGGCTCACCAGACCTTCAATATTCATTTCTTTCCCTTACTTTCTCTGGATTATGTTAACTTTACTATCATTTAGTTACAAAGGACTGACAGTAAAGTCTTTGATTAAAAAGATTTAGTGTGTGAAAGGTGTGGGGTTTTTTGTTTTTTTTAATTTATAATTATTTTGGGGGCAATGAAAAAATGTTTTTTAGAATTCATTTTTGAAAATGTTTCTAGGATATACAGCCTGGACTGATAAAACATTAATATCCTTTTTATTACCTGTTAAATTAGTTGTTTATTTCCTAGTACTACTAAAACCATTATTGATAATGAGCATATATTAACACATCCAGAGCTTGAATGTAAGCATGTTATTCATGTTCTTTCTTTTAATTTTCACAAAATACCAATAATGTCACTCTTATTATCTCATTTTGTAGCCTTGTTAAAGGAGATGGAGAAAGCTTAGATAATGGGAAAGGATCATAAAGTAGCAAGAGATGAACTTGATATGGACTCCATCCCTGTCTCCTCAAATGGCCTGCTCTTAATCACCAGAGACAGTCAGGAGCAGCCAAGAGAGTGGGACAAAGCACAGCAGGGCAGTTGTTTGCATAAACTTGAACTCTATGTGCCCTTTTCTTTCTTTCTTTCTTTTATTTTTTGAGCTGCAATTTGACTTCATTCAGAAAACAAAATTTTGAAAATGACATTTTAACTGCTTCCTCCATTTAGGATTTTTTTATGAGTAATCTTTCCCCTCTAAGTCAAGCAAAAATTAAATACCTTTTGGAAAAAAAATAGATCATCATAAAATGAGCATTAAAATAACATAAGTTCAATGAAAAAAAATGACTATTACTCAGTTTATTCAGTCTTCATTTGTGTTTATTTTTACAACACCCCTTTTGGTTTCTGTTTGAGGTTGGGTTTTTTCTTGTTGTTTTCATGATCAAATTTGAAAAGAACATTTTGCTTAGACTGACCAATTACTGAGTGTAGGGATGTTTGAGATCAAACAATTTGCTTTAGACTATAGTCTGTATGATAGGAAATCAATTCGCATTAGACTATAGTCTGTATGATAGGAAATCAAAAATGCTCTGTAGAGATTCGTCTGATGTGATGTTTCTGGTGATCTTTTCCACCAGTTTATCTAAGAATCGGTGTGTCCTTTACATAGAAACAACTTCTTATAAATAAATATGTAAACTGAAGAGCTTCCAAAAAGAAAATATAATGCATCTATATAAAATAAATAGATTCAGTGGACTAATAAGCATCTCATCAGAGATGCTTCTAAGAATCGTTAACATTCTTCTTTCCCTTAGAATGCTAGCCTCATTAGACATTAATATGAAAACATGAGGCAGGTACTGACGCCAGCAATAATAAAGCTGGTATGGCTTTCAGTTAAATCTCTATGACCAGCTTCATTAAACATATTTCATTGTACTCTCAGGTTTTTAAATATGTCTCCAAGCACATCTCATGATTTTTGAAAGCTACTGCAAGCTGATTTGCTTCATAGAAAGCATAATTTCCATGCATATTAAGAATGATGCTGCATTTTCAGTAACTTAATGTGTATTGATCAAGGGCTTCCTTATAAGGGGAATCTCACAGTTTCCAGTTCAGTTTTCCATATTCTACGAGGATGGTAATTTGAAGTCAATTTTTCAAACATTCACTTTAAATGAAAGTCTCTTAACTGCATAGATTAGAAATCTTTATAAGAAGATTTATAAGAGGAGTTGTTGAACTTAGTGGGGGAAATTTAAAAAAAAAAAAAAACCTTTCTCCCTCAGTGTACCCATTAAGAAAACAGTGATTATGTGAAATGCAAAATGTAAAATGTTTAAAAAGTCCTTAAGAAAAATCCCACGTGTTCTAAGACAAGGGTGCCCACTTTCACCACTACTATTCAATATAGTTCTGGAAGTTTTGGCCACAGCAATCAGAGCAGAAAAAGAAATAAAAGGAATCAAAATTGGAAAAGAAGAAGTAAAACTCTCACTGTTTGCAGATGACAGGATCCTTTACATAGAAAATCCTAAAGACTCCACCAGAAAACTACTAGAGCTAATCAATGAATATAGTAAAGTTGCAGGATATAAAATCAGCACTCAGAAATTCCTTGCATTCCTATACACTAAGAATGAGAAAGTAGAAAAAGAAGTTAAGGAAACAATTCCATTCACCATTGCAAC
>SJYW01036270.1:0-37827 GCA_006410735.1 Raphicerus campestris | reverse complement strand
TGCTGGGCATACACACCAAGGAAACCCGAATTGAAAGAGACACATGTACCCCAATGTTCATTGCAGCATTGTTTATACTAGCCAGGACATGGAAACAACTTAGATGTCCATCAGCAGATGATTGGATAAGAAAGCTGTGGTACATATACACAATGGAGTATTACTCAGCCTTTAAAAAGAATAAATTTGAATCAGTTCTAATAAGATGGATGAAACTGGAGCCGATTATACAGAGTGAAGTAAGCCAGAAAGAAAAACACCAATACAGTATACTGACACATATATATGGAATTTAGGAAGATAGTAATAATGACTCTGTATGTGAGACAACAAAAGAGACACACAGATGTATAGAATGGACTTCTGGGCTCTGAGGGAGAGGGTGAGGGTGGAATGATTTGGGAGAATGGCATTGAAACATGTATACTATCATGTAAGAAATGAAGCACCAGTCTATGTTCAATACAGGGATACAGGATGCTTGGGGTTGGTGTACAGTGATGATCCAGAGAGACGATATGGCGTGAGAGGTGGAAGGAGGTTTTCAGGATTGGGAGCTCGTGTACACCTGTGGCTGACTCATGTCAGTATATGTCAAAACCAATACAGTATTATAAAGTAGAACAAAGTAAAATTAAATTAAAAAAATTTTAAAAAAAGAAAAATCCCACGTGTTCTAGAAAAATGAGAGAGATAAAATATTCTTACCAAAGTTATATTTGTATCCAAGCACACCATTCAGATTAGACTGAGTGAATCTGCATATTTGTGGAGATTCTACAGAAAAATCAGAACATGTATTTTGAATTAGACATTTTACCTTCTGATCCGTTTCATTCACAGTCCTTAAAAGTGCATACCTTTAGAGGAGGGAGGAGCAGAAATGTGAGAGTCCTGTTCAGCAAAAGGATTGTGACCATAATCAGAACCATTCCTAACCTACCCCTTCTTGGTTACCATGAGCTAAGCACTGCTTTGAGCAATTGTGTTGTTTATCTTCTCTTCTTAAATCCACAGGAGGTTCTAGAAAACAAAACAACTAAAGTCTTTAGAGTCACAAAGGCTTTATGGCAGATCAAATATAGTCAATTTCAATTGTGATTTAAGCAATTTCAAATGAATCCCCTTCTCCCACAATTGGTTTTGTTTGTTTACTCAATGAATATGATTATCATCTGTCTCACAGTAACACTGAATTCACTGCCTGAGCCTTGGAGCCATAACCCGGCAAGTGTGTGGAAAAGTAATCTGAGGAAAGCATAAGATTATATGGCTCTAGCTTCAGGATTATGGTAGGTAAACAGAATTAGATGCTTTCATTTATCTAGCACCTACATTTTATACTAAAATATCTGTCTGAGTTTTGTAACAAAGTATAAACAAGTGAGCCACCCTAGTATCATTCCATGGCAAAACAGATATGCAAAGAAAGAAACAAAAACCAAAGTCACTCTGAAATATAAACAAAGGATTTCTACGCCATTTTTAGGACAAGATGGAGACTATTTTATGAGTTTAGGCTATGGAATGACAGCTTCTTAGAAAATGATTCCTCCATTTCAATGGACCATTTTAATGGTTTTCATTTCAATGGTTTCTAAATCAATGACTTCTTTTTTTTTTCCCCTGTATTTTGACAAAGGCAATTTCTGTAAAACAAACTCTTTTAAAAACAACATACAACAGCATTATAATTATAATTAGCTATTTCACTTTACTAAAAAATTAAGTCAATTTAACTGTTTACCAAACAGTTTGTATGTTTAATTTCAGTGATTTAAATATAATTTTTAAAGGAGGTAAGCAAGAACATTGAATGGGAAGAAATGAATGGCAATTTTAACTCCAACAAGTCCCCAAGGAATCAGTTTTCACAGTGTTATTTTTTTACCTATATGGTAGTTTTAGATCTTTGTTTTACTATTGTTATATGTACAGGTTTCCAAAGTAGTCTTCCACACTGAATAGTATAATTACCCATATCTGGATAAATGTGATTAATTATTTACCATGAATTTTTACAGAGTGATAGATTTTATCCCTAGATAGCCCTGAGGACTCTGCTGATAAGTGCTGAGCTCATTTATTAAAAATATGGCAGGAAACTGGCAGGTAAGTTCTTAAAATTGTTATGGCAATGCCTGTCCTCAGTCTCTCTGGGTTCATATTTTGCAAATAAAGCCAATACCAAGAGTGAGAGGAACATGGCTTTCCAATTCCTGGACTTAGCATTTGTGAAGAAGAAGACTGATTTACATTATTTGGGCAGTCCTTTCTTATTTTCACCATAATATATTCTTGAAAAGTGTATAGGTATTTTGTAACACCATCCAACCAAGTCCGAATGACTGGCTTCCTTCCGTGTTTTTACTACTGAAGCAGACACGTTCACTCTTCAGGGTGCTTTCAGAATCCTCTCTGCTCCACTCTGTAGAATAGGAAGCCCAATTCAATCACTGCCCTGGGTGACTATGGGCAGAACAGTTTCCATGTGCTTTAGTTTATCATTAGTAAAAGCGGTAAGGAAGATATCTCTAAGTCACTAGCTCATTTTGAGATTTTTAACTAGAGAGATTTGAAAATCAGAAACTTCTCTTTTATTTATCTTGGGCTTTCCAGGTGGCTCAGTGGTAAAGAATCTGCTTGCCAATGCAGGATACCCAGGTTCAGTCCCTGGGTCAGGAAGGTTCCCCTGGAGAAGGAAATGGCAACCCATGCCAGTATTCTTGCCTGGGAAATCCCATGGACAGAGGAGCCTGGGGGTCTATAGTCCATGGGGTTGTAAGAATCGGGTCAAGTTAGCAACTAAACAACAACAGCAACTATTTTATCTTGTTCACAACTTTGTGTTGACTTGAATAGGATAAAGAAAACCATGAAAGACTGACGTTAAAGAAGGCTTCAGTGGCCATCTCCTTTGATTTGATTTGTTGGTTGCTACTAAGGGAAGCAATAGCATTCAAGGTTTGTAGCCACCAATGGATTAAAATCAGTTCTGTGGTGGATTCATGTCAATGTAGGGACAAACCAATACAGTATTGTAAAGTAAAAACATAAAGTAAAATAAATTCCTTTATTTAGAAATAATAATAATAATTTTAAAAATAAATAAATAAGTAAATAAAATCAGTTCCTTGATTCCTCCCTCACTATCTCCAAGAGTCACTACCAAGATTAGAGTCTGATGTAAAAATTAGTCACTGTATAGCACTGAGAGGCTAATGTAGATGTTAGAAGCCATAAATATACAAAGAACAGATAGTGATACAAAGAACTGATACAAAGAACTGATACATACACAACATACTGTATTTCTTTTATACATTTAAGTTAATTAATTGATAGNGATTCCTCCCTCACTATCTCCAAGAGTCACTACCAAGATTAGAGTCTGATGTAAAAATTAGTCACTGTATAGCATTGAGAGGCTAATGTAGATGTTAGAAGCCATAAATATACAAAGAACTGATAGAGGAATATATATATATATATGCATATATATATACACACACACACACAACATACTGTATTTCTTTTATACATTTAAGTTAATTAATTGATAACAGTTGAAAGACATGAAAAAAAGAAGGATATAGGCCTGGGGTAAAAATGTATATCATTTTATAATAACCCTCCAAATTCAAGATGAACCTCTTATGTAATTATTCACGTATTTCAGCAATCAACTGAATAAAAGTCTTGGTAATGTTTAAACTTCATTTTGCCAGTCTAAACTTGCCCTATGGATAGTGTGTCTGCATTTTAAAGGTGAAGTATTGGAAGGGAGAAGAAGCAAGACAGTGCCTGTACTAGCAGACAGAATGGAGGATAGAAAGATGGAGGTGAGTCTAAAGGCAGGATTGAGAGCAGGACTGATGTGCTTAGATATTTTCACTGTTAAAAGAGCGAAAGCAATGAGATAGAAAAAGGCGGCAGAGACAAGAGGGCGAGAAGTAATGAATCTTAGTAAATTATTGAAAGTGCTAAAGGCAAAGTAAATAAGCTTGAGCTCTGACTCACAAGAACCTATTATTTAAGTATTTCCTTCTACTTGAAAGTGAATTTTCCCACAGGGTCAATTTATTAGATTTTTATCTTAGTTTTGAATCCAGTCATTTAGTTATTTTAATTATGCTAGTCCTCTAATTATGATGACTAATAATGATCATCTAATTATGATGCTCATAATTTAGTTATTCTAATCCATGATGCTGCTTATGTCTTTCCTTATTCTTCAAAGAGAGTTGGACCATAAAGAAAGCTGAGTGCATAAGAATTGATGTTTTCAAATTGTGGTGTTGGAAAAGACTCTTGAGAGTCCCTTGGGCTGCAAGGAGTTCCAACCAGTCCATCCTAAAGGAAATTAACATTGAATATTCATTGGAAGGACTGATGCTAAAGCTGAAGTTCCAATACTTTGGCCACCTGTTCGAACAGCTGACTCACTGGAAAAGTCCCTGATGGTGGAAAAGATTGAGGTCAAGAGAAGGGGGTGGCAAAGGATCAAATGTTTACATAGTGTCACTGACCCAGAGGCCACGAATTTGAGCAGACTCTGGGAGCTAGTGAAAGACAAGGAAGCCTGGCATGCTGCAGTCCATGGGACCACAAAGAATCAGACACAACTGAACAACAACTTTTCCAATAAATATTCAGAGATAAAGGTATTACATTCTTAACCAAGTGTTGTTCAGTTATTTCCTTAATTAATCTAAGTACAAATTTAGAACATATATAATGGTTGTCAATTTTACATTATACAAAAACAAAGATTTAGCAGACTCAGTAGGTACAAGAATAAATGTTTGACCAAGTGATTTGAAAAATAAAGAACATCTACATGTTGTCAATAAATACAGCAAAAACAAACAGTTAGAATCTTTAGATTAACTGTTCACCCNGTACAAAAACAAAGATTTAGCAGACTCAGTAGATACAAGAATAAATGTTTGACCAAGTGATTTGAAAAATAAAGAACATCTACATGTTGTCAATAAATACAGCAAAAACAAACAGTAAGAATCTTTAGATTAACTGTTCACCCTTTACTGTGACTTTGCATAAACACTTTTTTAAAGAATTATCGAATAAAATACCAGCATTTATCACCTGTCTGTGATTTGCTAGTCTCACTCAGGGTTTGGCAAACAGCCACTGGCTAAATCTATCCTACTGTCTGATTTTATAAATAAAGTTTTATTGGTATATAGCCATACTTATTTGCTTACTCATTGTTTGTGGATCCTTGTATGCTAATGTAGCAGAATTCAGTGGTTGAGACTACTTTCACAGCCTGCAGACCCTAAAGGATTTAGAGACAAGATTTTCTGGGTTTGGTTCCAGACCACTGCAATAAAGGGAGTTGCACAAATTTTTTGGTTTCCAAGACCATGTAAAATTATGTTTATACTGCATTGTAGTCTATAAAGTGTGCAATAGCATTATGTCTAAAAAACCAATGCTCATATCTTATGTCTGAAAAATACATTTTTTGCCAAAAAATGTTAACATCATTGGAGCCTTCAGAGAGTCACAGTAGTAACATCAAAAGATCACTAATCACAGATCACCAGTATAACAGAACCAATATAACAACAGCAAAGAAAGTTTGACATATTGTGAAAATTACCAAAATGTGACACAGGAGTATGACATGAGCAAATACAGTTGGAAAAATAAAAGCCAATAGACTTGCTTGATAATAGGGTTGCCACAAAGCTGCAAACTGAAAACACGCAAAGTCTGAGAAGTGTAGTAAAGTGAATGCAATAAAACGAGGTATGCCTGCACTCCATGTCCCTTTGCAGAAAAGGTTTGTTGACTTCTGACAGCTTCTGAGCATGGGAGTGCCCTCTTCATCCTGGATGCTGCTCTGACTGATCCAGGCCAAAATATATCCCAAGGGATTTGGTGGTGGCATTTTAACCACATAACAACAACATTTATTGGCAACTTTCCTGCATGCCTGCTAAGTCGCTTTGGTTGTGTCCAACTCTTTGGAGTCACTGTGGACTGTAGCCTGCCAAGCTTCTCTCTTCATAGGATTTTTCAGGCAAGAATACTGGACGGAGTTGCCATGCCCTCTTCCGGGGGATCTTCCTGACCCAGGAATCAAACCCACATCTCTTGTGGCTCCTGCATTGAAGGTGATTCTCTACCACAGAGACACCAAGGAAGCTCTTGTTGACAACTTAACTGTGAGCCAAAGTGGTCTAACATAAATAATAACACCTAAATCTAGTAATAACGAGACTATTATTACTACAATAACTTTTGTAGAGATGAGGCAACTGGAGAGAATTTGTGACTCAACTCTGATTTCATCAGTGTGTTGAAGCCAGGAATGAGCCCTAAGCAATTT
The DNA here is from genome assembly GCA_006410735.1 of Raphicerus campestris. Lineage (NCBI taxonomy): Eukaryota > Metazoa > Chordata > Mammalia > Artiodactyla > Bovidae > Raphicerus > Raphicerus campestris. The sequence continues at coordinate 31,466 of SJYW01036270.1, read as the reverse complement.
GATGCTTACCTACCTCCTGAGAAATCTGTATGCAGGTCAGGAAGCAACAGTTAGAACTGGACATGGAACAACAGACTGGTTCCAAATCAGGAAAGGAGTACATCAAGGCTGTATATTTTCACCCTGCTTATTTAACTTATATTCAGAGTACATTATGAGAAATGCTGGGCTGGATGAAGCACAAGCTGGAATCAAGATTGCTGGGAGAAATATCAATAACTTCAGATAGGCAGATGACACCACCCATATGGCAGAAAGTGAAGAGGAACTAAAGAGTCTCTTGACAAAAGTGAAAGAGCAGAATGAAAAAGTTGGCTTAAAACTCAACATTCAGAAAACTAAGATCATGGCATCTGGTNAGATCAATAACCTCAGATATGCAGATGACACCACCCTTATGGCAGAAAGTGAAGAGGAACTAAAAAGCCTCTTGATGAAAGTGAAAAAGGAGAGCGAAAAAGTTGGCTTAAAGCTCAATATTCAGAAAAAGAAGATCACGGCATCTGGTCCCATCACTTCATGGAAAATAGATGGGGAAACAGTGGAAACAGTGTCAGACTGTTTTTGAGAGGGCTCCAAAATCACTGCAGATGGTGACTGTAGCCATGAAATTAAAAGACGCTTACTCCTTGGAAGGAAAGTGATGACCAACCTCGGTAATACGTTCAAAAGCAGAGACGTTACTTTGCCAACACACGTTGGTCTGGTCAATACTATGGTTTCTCCAGTAGTCATGTATTAGTCATGTATGGATGTGAGAGTTAGACTATAAAGAAGGCTGAGTGCTGAAGAGTTGATGCTTTTGAACTGTGGGGCTGTAGAAAACTCTTGAGAGTCCCTTGGACTGCAAGGAAATCAAACCAGTCCATCCTAAATAAAATTGGTCCTGAATGTTCATTGGAAGGCCTGATACTGAAGCTGAAACTCCAGTCTTTTGGCCACTTGATACAAAGAGCTGACTCATTGTAAAAGACCGTGATTGAAGGTAGGAGGTGAAGGAGCAGACAGAGAATAAGATGGCTGGATGACATCATCAACTCAATAGACATGAGTTTGGGTAAACACCAGGAGTTGGTGATGGACAGGGAGGCCTGATGTGCTGCAGTCCATGGCATCGCAAAGAGCTGGACACGACTGAGCGCTTGAACTGAGCTGAACTGAACTGATAGGGAAAAACCAGGCTAGTAACAGGTACACAAAATCCTAAAAGATTTTTTTCTTAAGGATTATATCATTCCTATCTTTGGGTATCATGAGACTCCAAGAATCTTAACTTAGTGTGAGGTGTGTTTCTGTTAGTTTTCACCATAAAATTCCTAAAAAATAAAAGGAGTGAAAGTGAAGTGAAAATGTGAGTTGCTCTGTCATGTCCAACTCTGTGTGACTCCATGGACAGTAGCCCACCAGGTTCCTCTCTCCATGGAATTCTCCAAGCAAGAGTGCTGGAGTGGTTTGTCATTTCCTTCTCCAGGGGATCTTCCTGACCCAGGGATCAAACCCAGGTCTCCTGAATTGGCAGGCAGGTGTTTACTGTCCGAGCCACCAGGGAAGCTGTAATATGAGGAGTGGGTGGGGATAAACAGAGACCTTCCAGTCAGAACTCACCAGGTTGTAAATATATCCTCTTCACATGAGTTTACATAAAAATGTGTCTAATTAGGAAATTAATGAGCAGCTCATGGAAATCCAAGAACAGAAAGCCTAATACAGGTAGGTTGTGTGACAACTGAACGGAAACTAAAATGTCGTCAGGCAGCCCTCTCTAGGAGGGTAACTTCTCACAGCGCCTGTGTGTCTTTCTGAACATTGAACCCCCTTCCTTTCTCTGTCAGTTCTCTTTTGCTTACTATTTGTGGCCCCTAAACGGTGGATTGCCTGTGGTCTCCCTAAGGCACCAAGTCACTGGCTTGTACCTGATACCAGGGATAACAGAAACACAACAACAGCAACAGCTTACACACACGGCACTTGCCCTCTCCTGGCATCCTTTACAGTGGAGACACAGAGAGACGACCGAGGCTCCACGGATCATGCAAATCCCCCAGAGACCAGTTATGAGAAAGACCAGGGGAATCCATTCTGCAATCCACTGTGATGAGGACTGTAGGGAGAAATTGCCCCTGGTCCTGTTCAGCATTTTCTGTTTCCAATTGCAGTTCCAGGGAGAGTGTCAGCCAATGATAGAATGGAGGGGACAGGCGGTGGTATCTGTGTCTCATATTGTAAACAGCAGACAGGTCTTCATGGGCAAATTCTACCACATGATTCAAAGTTCCTCTAACCCAGAGTTGTCAGTCCTGGTTTACAAAGTCACTCCCAGAGTGCATACATGTTACCTGGCCTTTGTAATAATCCCCTTAGATTACCTAGACGTGGCTGCTTTCTGCTTAGATGTGCAGTGCTGATCACTACAGTGCCCTTAGGCAAGAGTTGGCAGACTTTACTGTGAGTGGTCAGATGGTAAATATTTTAGGCTTTCAGGTCATGTGCAGGGAGATCCTTTGTTTTCGTTGCTGACGGTGACTGTTTGGCTGGGTTGAGTGCGTGCTTTGTGTTCTCCAACCTTACGTTCATGTGTTACACACTGAAAATAGTCTGCAGTTTACAATCTCTGCTCTGCTCCTTACGTCAGTGTCTTACTCAATTTCAGGTTGCAGAGAAATTGACTTCATGTGATCAANGCAGACTTTACTGTGAGTGGTCAGATGGTAAATATTTTAGGCTTTCAGGTCATGTGCAGGCAGATGCTTTGTTTTCGTTGCTGACAGTGACTGTTTGGCTGGGTTGAGTGCGTGCTTTGTGTTCTCCAACCTTACGTTCATGTGTTACACACTGAAAATAGTTTGCAGTTTACAATCTCTGCTCCGCTCCTTACGTCAGTGTCTTACTTACTCAATTTCAGGTTGCAGAGAAATTGACTTCATGTGATCAATGGAGCAAGCTGTTCCTAAAGATGACTTCACAAGCAGAGGAAGGACTCCGAGGCCAACAGTTATTCCTTGTTTAAGTGCATCACCCAGGGAAAACTTGGGCTTTTGCCAGCCTGACTACCTCTAATGGCCCGAACTGAGTTTATCCTGGACAGCACGTGATGCCTCTGGTCCCCAAGCATACGACTCTGCTTTTGGGACTGCAGTGGACTAACCAGTGATGTAAAGTTTGAACATACGTAGCCTATCTTTTAAACTAATTAAATAATCCACAAAGGCTACATTTATAATTTAGTATATGTCCGCTGGGTTGGCCAAAAAGTTTGTTTGGATGTAAGATGCCTCAGAAAAACTGGAATGAACTTTCTGGCCAAAATATTTGATGTAAATAGATATGAAAGCAAGCCTAATCAAGGAAGTTATAAAATGGAATAGAATTGAAAATAAACAAAACCAAAAAACAGCCTGTACAAGCCAGGAGAAGTTATCAGTGGCCACTAACTCTAAAACATTTTTTCCAAGGAATAAGCGTTTTTTAATTTAATGGCTGCAGTCACCATCTGCAGTGATTCAGGAGCCCCGAAAAATAAAGTCTGCCACTGTTTCCACTGTTTCTCCACCTATTTGCCATGAAGTGATGGGACCAGATGCCATGATCCTAGTTTTCTGAACGTTGAGCTTTAAGCCAACATTTTCACTCTCTTCTTTTACTTTCATCAAGAGACTCTTCAGTTCTTCACTTCCTGCCATAGAGTGGTATCCTCTGCGCATCTAAAGTTATTGATATTTCTCCCAGCAATCTTGGTTCCAGCTTATGCTTCGTCTAGCCCAGTATTTCTCATGATGTACTATGCATATAAGTTAACTAAGCAGGGTGACAATATACAGCCTTGACGTACTCCTTTCCCAATTTGGAACCAGTCTGTTGTNCAATATTTTTTCTTTAACACATACAATTTCACTTTTTAAATACAATTTAAAACCTATCTTATTTTCTTTTTGTTTTATAAATAAATATGTTGTTTGTTTTAAATTAATATCTCCACATATTAGAAATATAATTGCCACAATTAAAATAATAGGTACTATATTTAAATTTTAATTCTTTACAACTATGATACATATATTCCTTAGGCCATTTCTATCAAAATCACTGCAAGTAGAATGATATTATTTTTCTACTTTTATCATTTCAACCTTAGCAGTCATGGCTCCTTGAGTGTGAGTACATTCTTTCCCTCTAATCTGCGAGACTTCCAGAATCAGAAGAGAGTCAGACTAATTACAAAGATGAGACTCGTGCCTGGAAAGCACTGATAATGCTCTATGTGCATTAATGACATCCATGTAACTGAACACCGTGCGACTTAAATGAATCTTAGAACCATACAACTGTAGCAAGCAATTCCCATTTTTCTGCCCTGTGGAATGGTACTTCTTAGTGGTGTTTACCTCCTAGGAGCTTCTGAAATCAATATGCATGGAAAAGCAGATTATTTTTAATAGGGTCAATTTATTTAGTTTAAGAGCTGAAGTGTTATCCTAACTGAATACTGATTTATTCTCAAATATATAAATACAAATAACTTCCTCTAGAGGGGTCATTTTGATCGATTTGGAGTCTGCCATGGGCTCTTTTTGTAGAGGTAATAGAATAATGCTGAAAAGTGCTGTGAGCCAAGAATTTTAACTGAGTTAATGCTGGCTAGTTCTCCAGAACCTGGAGAAAAAAACAGAAAATGGCCTAGAAAGACACAGTAAAGTGGAGTTTAATGCCACAAATGGTGTAGTTTATTAAAGTGTTCGTAGCTCTACTTAAGATATGTCCAGAAATATTTTAGCTTTTAAACATGAATGTGCTCAGTCATGTCTGGTTCTTTTTGACCCTCGGGACCATAACCCACCAGGGTCCTCTGTCCATGAAATTTTCCAGTCAAGAATATGGGAATGGGTTGTCATCTCAGGGGATCTTCCCAACCCAGAGATAAAAGCTGCATCTCCTGCATTGGCAGGCAGATTCTTTACCACTGAGTCACTAGTTCAGATCAGTTCAGTCACTCAATTGTGTCCAACTCTTTGCAACCCCATGGACTGCAGCACACCAGGGTTCACTGTCCATCACCAACTCCCAGAGCTTGCTCAAATTCATGTTCATCAAGTCGGTGATGACATCCAACCATCTCATCCTCTGTCGTGTCCTTCTCCTCCTGCCTTCAATCTTTCCCAGCATCAGGGTCTTTTCCAAGGAGTCAGTTCTTCGCATCAGGTAGCCAAAGGATTGGAGTTTCAGCATCAGTCCTTCCAATGAACACCTAGGAACTGATCTCCTTTAGGATGGACTGGTTGGGTCTCCTTGCAGTCTGAGGGATTCTCAAGAATTTTCTCCAACACCATAGTTCAAAAGCATCAATTCTTCGGTGCTCAGCTTTCTTTGTATTCCAACTCTCACATCCATACATGGCTACTGGAAAAACCATAACTTTGACTAGATGGACCTTTGTTAGCAAAGTAATGTCTCTGGTTTTTAATATGCTGTCTCAGCTGGTCATAGCTTTTCTTCCAAGGAACAAGTGTCTTTTAATTTCATGGCTGCAGTCACCATCTGCAGTGATTTTGGAGCTACTAGAGAAGCCTTTAAATATGAATGCTAAACCATTTTTTTTCTTTTTTTTTTTGGTAATTGACGTATATTTTTAAATTATTATTTTACTTTATTTTAGTTTACAATACTGTATTGGTTTTGCCATACATCAACATGAATCCACCACGGGTGTGCACATGTTCCCAATCCTGAACCCCCCTCCCATTTCCCTCCCCATACCATTTTTTGAGGTGAAAAAAAACATCTATCACTTCTTATAATCCGTTGTCCCATACAAAGTTATCTGCTGCAAAGGTGGCCCAATTAAGTCTGAGATTTTACTCTTTAAGGAAGAAGAGAAAACTAATGCTGGTAGGAAATTACCTAGAGTGAGCCAAGTAAAAGAAATGGCATGAAAAAAGGCACTAAAACAGAAAGAACTTCGTTTGAACACATTCATGAGTGAAAAGAATAGTGATTAACAGCATCTGTAAATAAGAGCACACATAATCCTCTACCAAAGTTTATGCATCCTATCATATAGGGGTGTAATAATTTTCCTAAAGTGCTTTGTTTTGACCAGTCAATTTTGCTACATGGCTAATAAAATGTATGTACTAAACATATATATTGAGTTTACTGCTGCCATCAAATAAAACCCAGAGCAAATTTAATTGGATATATTTCTAATGGCATGCATAATTGTCTTTCTGCAACACTCTAATTAGCATTGATATAAGTGAAATGCCATTTCCAAATAATACTAATTACAGTCATTTAGGTGAAAGACCCAATCACATATTTAATCCTATGATGTCTCTAATAGCCATTTTCACTGAGAACCTTTCCTTCTCCTCAGTATTCTTGTGAGGTAAAGCAGACATTGGCAGCAACAACAGGGTTTTACTTTTGAGAGGCAGATTAATGTAACATTTTACTCTGAATTTCTGTATGCTGATTTCATATGACTGTTGTCTCCAGAAGTTGTCATATCTTGAAAGGTTCATTATATCTTCCTGTCCACTTATCAGAGTGAAGTTGTAGTGGAGAAAGGGGGCAGATTTAGAAAGAGGGAATAAATGGGTTCTCAGGTGGTGCTAGTGGTGAAGAATCCATCTGCCAATGCAAAAGACACAAGAGACATGGGTTCAGTCTCTGGGTCAGGTAGAACTTCTGGAGGAGGGCATTGCAACCCACTCCAGTATTCTTGCCTGGAGAATCCCATGAACAGAGGAGCCTGGAGGGCTACAGTCCACAGGGTCGCAAGAGTCGGACACGACTGAAGTGACTTAGCACAGCACACATGCAATAAATGGACAGAACTCAGTCCTCACATCCTGCTCTCTTACTGTTCACTTTCCTTCATTCTTGGTTCTTATAGAATGTCTGCTTCAGGAACAAGATAATAACAGGACCCTTACTTAAAGCTGTCTGCACTACTTGCACCTGGCTTGAAATATCAATTGACTGTGTGTGGGATCTTCCCAACCCAGGGGTCGAACCCAGGTATCCCACATTGCAGGCAGATTCTTTACCAGCTGAGCCACAAGGGGAGTCCAAGAATACTAGAGTGGGTAGCCTATCCCTTCTCCAGAGGATCTTCCCGACCTAGGAATCGAACTAGGGTTCCCTGCATCATAGGCGGATTCCTTACCAACAGAGCTATCAGGGAAGCCCATATCACTCCCTAATTAGAGATAAAATCCATAATCTGCAAATTTCTCACAAAGTTAATAAATTATAAAATAAGCTTAATTTACTACTTAATTTGACAAAATCAAATGTCTTATTGCTCGGCGGAGAGCATTAGGAAGCCATAAATCACTGTGATTGAAGGGTGGGAGATTTTGCCTTTGAGGAATAAAGAGAGCAAAAAGAGACTTAAATTAAAATTACCCATCTTATCATGGTTACTAACCTCATTAAAAAGTTTCTGTTTGTCATTATATGGATACAGGTACCTGTAGATAGAAAATCATTTTTTAATTTAATTTATTGTTTATTGAAGGATAATGGCTTTGCAGAATTTTGCTGTTTTCTATCAAACCTCAACATGAATCTGCCATAGGTACACATGTATCTTCTCCCTTTTGAAACTCCCTCCCAGTTCCCTCCCATCCCACCCCTCTAGGTTGATACAGAGCCCCCGTTTAAATCAGCTTTAAATTATTTCTTGGCCATATAAAATTTTAAATACTGTTTGAAATATTCTGTATGGGCTCCAAATCTTTGACATTCTGATTGTATTGTATCAAATTGATTTAATTAACAAACAATACATACCAGGCACTATGCGTTTATGTGTGTTTTTCACGAATCTCTTTTATGATTTTACTCACGACTACAATTGCTACATTTCAGTGTTCTAAGTAATCATAAGTGGTTGTTCTATGTTAGTGTTGTGTTTGCACTTGCCATCTTGAACAACTTCCTATTGTCCCTGGAAATAATAACTACTTTGTTTTTGTGTGTTGTTTCTTGTGTTCTTTCAGCATTTCATTCATCCAAACACCTGACGGTGTTGAAAGAATCTAACTTGAAGGAATCTAATTCTCCATCACTTCTGGTTCTGAAATTACACTCTTCCTCGTACTTTGCTCTAGACTTTCTGCACTGTTGCCATCCGGGAGTCTCCTTTCTCTGACAGCCAGAGAGGCCCTTACTAGGTGGTATCCTTTTTGTCCTAAATCTTACGTCTATTGGGAAGTTTTCTATTTGAAATTACATTTTTCTATTCCTCCAACAGAGGAAAACATACTTCATTTCATAAATGGGCTGGAGATTTTACAGTGCTAAGGATAATTTCCCAATATGTCCACCTGTTCTCCAAGCTTCCAGAAAACATGTCAGTATGTTCTAATGTGATGTAAAGTCCCTCAGTCATGTCCAACCCTTTGTGACACTATGGACTATAGCTCGCCAGGCTCTTCTGGCTATGAGATTCTCCAGGCAAGAATACTGGAGTAGGCAGCCATTCTCTTTTTTCAGGAGATCTTCCTGGCCCAGGGATCAAACCTGGGTCTCCTTCATTGCATGTGAATTCTTTACCATCTAAGCCATCAGGATTCTATGTAATGGAAACACATATAAATTAAGACTAGAAGTTCCAAACACCTTATGTTTTATGTGTAGTTAGGTTATAATATGGAGAAAGAAATGGCACCCCACTCCAGTAATCTTGCCTGGGAAATCCCATGGATGGAGGAGCCTGGTAGGTTACAGTCCATTGGGTCGCGAAGAAGCAGACACGACTGAGCAACTTCACTTCACTTTTCACTTTCCTGCACTGGAGAAGGAAATAGCAACCCACTGCAGTATGCTTGCCTGGAAAATCCCAGGGGCGGGAGCCTGGTGGGCCGCCATCTATGGGGTCACACAGTGTTGACACGACTGACATGACTTAGGAGGAACTTATAATATGATGTAAGTTGATAAATCATGGTAGAAAATTCTTTGGAATCTCAATGATATGCTCCAACTCTTTATTTTTTAAGGAAGCATTAAAATGTGATATTTAGGGCAAAAATAATAATATATATCAATGTAGAACATAGTTTTAAAATCCAATATTTAATGTACAACTCAGGATAAGGACTTCTTTATGAGTTTAACAGGTAAGACACACATTCTAAGCCAACTTGAACTGAATTGCACTCAGCTTTTGAAGAATATTTACCATTGAAGTTAGAAATTGTTTGAAAAATGAAAGTGCTAAATATACATAGAATTCTAAACTAGCTAGAACTGACATCCCCAAAGTCCGCCAAGATCTTCAGATTTCTAAATCCTAAAGAAGCGAAATATACACAGTTGCATCTTATGAATACAAATGTAAAATGCCTTTTGCTAATAAATCACTTTTCATTAATGAGGTAGTTCAGTTCAGTTCATTTCAGTCACTTAGCCATATCCGACTCTTTGTGACTCCATGAATCACAGCACGCCAGGCCTCCCTGTCCATCACCATCTCCAGAATTCACTCAAACTCAGGTCCATCCATCGAGTCGGTGATGTCATCCAACCATCTCATCCTCTGTCATCCCCTTTTTCTCTTGGCCCTAATCCCTCCCAGCATCAGAGTCTTTTCCAATGAATCAACTCTTCCCATGAGGTGGCCAAAGTACTGGAGCTCCAGCTTTAGCATCATTCCTTCCAAAGAACATCCAGGGCTGATCACGTTCAGAATGGGCTGGTTGGATCTCCTTGCAGTCCAAGGGACTCTCAAGAGTCTTCTCCAACGCCACAGTCCAAAAGCATCAATTCTTCAGCGCTGAGCCTTCTTCACAGTCCAACTCTCACATCCATACATGACCACTGGAGAAACCGTAGCCTTGACTAGATGGACCTTTGTTGGCAAAGTAATGTGTCTGTCTGCTTTTGAATATGCTGTCTAGGTTGGTCATAACTTTTCTTCCAAGGAGGAAGCGTCTTAATTTCATGACTGTAGTCACCATCTGCAGTGATTTTTGAGCCCCTCAAAATAAAGTCTGACACTGTTTCCACTGTTTCCCCATCTATTTCCCATGAAGAAGATATAGCACCTATTCATAACTCTGATGAGAGGTCCAACCTCAGGCAGCTTTCTTTTTTAAGTATTTTTACTTTTATTTCTATCCTCATTTTAGAATATCTCATACAATTGATTTGCATATCTATTGTTGTTTAGTAGCTAAATCATGTCCAATTTTTTAATAACCCCATGGACTGTAGCTTGCCAGGCTCTTTTGTCTATGGGATTTGCCAGGCAAGAATACTAGAGTGTGTTGCCACTTCCTTCTCCAGGGGATCTTCTTGACCCAAGGATCAAACCTATGCTTCCTTCATTGGCAAGGGGATTCTTTATCACTCAGCCACCAGGGAAGCCCTTATGTATCTATATGTATCCTATATATTCATGTAACAAAGAGGAAAATCATTCTGTTCCTGTATGAGGCACTGGTGTCTGGCATGATATCTAGGCCAGAGTAGTTACTTAGGAAAAGGTAGTTGAGAGACTCTGTCCATGAGAGTCTATGCTTCAGGAAGACAAATAAGTAGGATCATCAGTTCTCTGAAATTTCTTAGTTATTGGGTAAGAGGAGCTGTGTGACATCTCCTGCTAGGATGTGTACATCATCAGTATTTCTTCATGTTTTCCAAGACACTGTCTGCTTCTCCAAGAGTGAGATTTATTAAATTTCTGATCACAGTGGGGAACTCAGGGAACACAGTCAGATTCCATGTAAATCTTCAGCCTCTGAAGGGTATAAGAGGCTCTCAGATGGGACTGGAGTTCTCCTGAGATATATATTTCATGCATATATCAAAGATTTACAAACAGGCAAATCGTGTTCTTTGTGAGTACAAGAGAAATTCAAAATTCGCTTGAATTTTTCTGTCTTCCTGTTGGCCAGTGCTTTCATTCTTCTGTTATGCTGAATCTTTCACCTTTATTGGAGCCTGTGTGAGTGCACAGGAATAACTGTTGCAACTAGAGTAGTTGGCAGGATTATCAAAACAACTCCAGATTTAATTTAAATATCGCCAAGGCTTTGTTTGAGAGGAAGTGAAAAAAGAAAAAGGAGAATGAATCATCTCTAATGCCAGGTTGGCCCCTGAGTCATCCTTGATTTGAGGTTGCCCAAGCATTATGGTCAATTATGGAAATGGAAAGTAGAAATAATAAATTCAGTATTGGGAAAAATAGCAAAATGTATAAACAAGCTACAAACCAAGGGCAAATCACCAATTAGATGGGCTCCTTGGCTGCTTTTAACTATATTAGTGAAAGTCAGAATGGAGCCAGTTATCCAAAGTACTAGGATATGTCTAGTTGAGGATAAATTATGATCCTTGTTCTGAATTAAAATATTGTGATGGGAGATTGCAAAATTATGAGGGTGTGATAAATGTGACCAATTCCACCCCTCATTATACACAGTCCTACAGAGATTAGAGATTCTGAACAGGTGACTCTTGAGAGGAGGGTTATTTTGTCAAGGAATTGACTCATTTTGTGGACAGATACAAACAGCTCCCAGAAGATTCCTGTTACAGTGAATTGTTCACATTATTAAGTGAGGCAAATCTCATGAGCTCTGCTCACAACCTTAAGGAGGGGGAAATTCCAGTTAACACAGGATTCTCAGTAGGAAACTACATTCATCACCATGTGTGTGATAGATGAATCCTTCAATCTTCTCCCTAATTTTTCAATCTGTATTCAAGAAGAAGTTAGAATAAAACATAGGAAGAAAGAAAACTGCTTTATTCTTCCAAAAATACGTAAATATGCTCAGAGCATAAGCATTATTAGCCAGTTTGGATTGGTTGTATCAGTGATTCTCAAATGGGGCTGACTTTTCTCTGCAGAGATATATGGCAAGATCTGCAGAGTGATGGTAAACATTTTTTGAGTTGTTAAGTGCCATTCCATGCAAAATTTCCATTCAAAACAGGTCTTAATGACCTAGATAAACATGACGGTATGGTCACTTACTTAAAGCCAGCCATCCTGAGGTGTGAAGTCAAGTCGGTCTTAGGAAGCATCACTGTGAACAAAGCTAGTGGAGGTGACCAAATTCCAGCTGAGCTATTTCAAATCCTAAAAGATGATGATGTTAAATGTTAAATATGGCAGCAAATTTGGAAAGCTCAGCAGTGGCCACAGAACTGGAAAAGGTCAGGTTTCATTCCAATTCCAAGGGAAGGCAATGTCAAGCAATGTTCAAACTACGGTACAATTGTGTTAATTTCACATGCTAGTAAGGTAATGCTCAAAATCCTTTAATCTAGGTTTCAGTATGAACCAAGAATTTCCAAATGTACAAGCTGCATTTAGAAAAGTCAGAGGAATCAGAGATCAAATTGCCAAAATTCGTTGGATCATAGAAAAAGCAGAGGAATTCCAAAAAACAATTTATTTACTTCTGTTTCATTGACTATACTAAAGCCTTTGACTTTGTGGGTCACAACAAATTGCAGAAAATTCTAAAGGAGATGGAAATAACAGACCACCTTCCTTGTCGCTTGAGAAACTTGTATGCAAGACAAGAAGCGAAAAAAAAAAAAAAAAGACAAGAAGCAACATTTAGAATCTGACAAGGAACAATGATTGGTTCCAAATTGGGAAAGGAGTACATGAAAGCTGTACGAATGCTTGGGGCTGGTGCACTGGGATGAACCAGAGGGATAGTACAGGGAGGGAGGTGGGAGGGGGGTTCGAGATGGGGAACACGTGTACACCCATGGCAGATTCATGTTGATGTATGGCAAAACCAATACAATATTGTAATTAGCCTCCAATTAAAATAAATAAATTTAAATTTAAAAAAAGCTGTATATTGTTACTCTGCTTATTTAGTTGATATGCAGAGTGTGTTAGTCACTCAGTTGTTTCCAGTTCATAGAGACCCCATGGATTGTATCCCAGCAGGATTCTCTATCCATGGAATTTTCCAAGCAAGAATACTGGAGTGGGTTGCCATACATGCAGAGTACATCATGCAGAATGCTGCCTGGAAGACCCGTAAGCTGGAATTGTGATTGCCAGGAGAAATATCAATGATATCATCAGAAATGCAGATGATACCACTCTAACGGCAGAAAGTGAAGAAGAACTAAACATCCTCTTGTGAGGATGAAAGAGGAGAGTGAAAAAATGGTTTAAAACATTCAAAAAACTAAGATCATGGCATCTGGTCCCATCACTTTATGACAGGTAGATGGGGGGAAAGTGGAAAGACTGAAATACTTTATTTTCTTGTGGTCCAAAATTACTGTATGTGGTGACTGTAACCATGACATTAAAAGATGCTTGCTCCTTGGAAGAAAAGCTATGACAAACCTAGACAGTGTTTTAAAAAGCAAAGACATCACTTTCCTGACAAAGTGATAGTCAAAGCTGTGGTTTTTCCAGTAGTCATGTATAGATGTGAGAGCTGCACCAGAAAGAAGGCTAAGCATGGAAGAAGTGATGCTTTTGAACTGTGTTGTTGCAGAAGACTCTTGAGAGTCCCTTGGACAGCAAGGAGATCAAACCAGTCAATATTAAAGGAAAGCAAACTTGAATGTTCATTGGGAAGACTGATGTTAAAGCTGACACTCCAATTCTTTGGCCACCTGATGTGATAAGCCAACTCATAGGAAAGACCTTATGCTGAGAAAGATTGAAGGCAGGAGGAGAAGAGGACAATAGAGGATGAGATAGTTGGATAGCATCACTGATTCAATGGACATGCGTTAGAGCAAACTCTACCAGACAGCAAAGGATAGAGAAGCCTGAAGTACTACAGTTCATGAAGTTGCAAAGAATCCGACCTGACTTAGTGACTGAACAACGACAACCATTTTGAGTAATGGAGTGGCTAAGATTTCTCTTAGTATGAGAAATACTACCAGCATTTTTACCAGTATTACTACCAATACTACCCAGTATNAGAATCCAACCTGACTTAGTGACTGAACAACGACAACCATTTTGAGTAATGGAGTGGCTAAGATTTCTCTTAGTATGAGAAATACTACCAGCATTTTTACCAGTATTACTACCAATACTACCCAGTATGACACCAGGTAAAGACCCCAGGCCATTCACATTCGTGTTAAATGTGGCATAGATGTGTAGAGAATCTTTATTGACATTACTGGACATCAGAACACAATCTCATTCCCTAAATCTATGATGGAGTTTGAAGAGAGACGTGATGAAATTTGAGGGTTATGATGATTTGACTTCAGAAGTCTTGAAAGAGAAAATATGCCCTAAAGTCAGACTTGTTAAAAGAAAATTATGCATGATTTTTTGAATATCTTGCCCAGAGCTTCTCATTGAAAGCATGTAAGATCTGTTTGGGGGTCTTTTCCCTCATACTGGCTTCCCGTGAAGCTCGGTTGGTAAAGCATCCGCCTGCAATGTGGGAAACCTGGTTTCAAGTCTTGGGTCAAGAAGATCCCCTGGAGAAGAAAATGGCTACCCACTCCAGTATTCCTGCCTGGAGAATCCCATGGACAGAGGAGCCTGGCGGGCTACAGTCCATGGGATCACAAGAGTCGGACATGACTTAGCACTATCTTTCTTTCTTTCCCTCATACTAGTCATTGGAAAAAACATTGTCTTCCAGTTCNCCATGGACAGAGGAGCCTGGCGGGCTACAGTCCATGGGATCACAAGAGTCGGACATGACTTAGCACTATCTTTCTTTCTTTCCCTCATACTAGTCATTGGAAAAAACATTGTCTTCCAGTTCTGCCGTTCATATTCCTTTTCAAATGGTCTTTATTGAATTTGTTACAACATTGCTTCTGCTTTATCTTTGGTGTTTTAGCCACCAGCCATGTGGGATCCTAGCTATCAGATCAGGAATTGAATCCCTACCTTCTGCATTTGAAGGTGAAGTCCTAACCACTAGACCAATGGGGAAGCCCCTGCTCACATGCCTTTAGTTGAATATTTCCTTTACAACGACCAAGAAGCATTTGGTTAGGCAATTTGAAGCAATAATGGTTACCTGGGATGGGATGGCAAGGTTAAGGGGTTTTCTGTTCTTATTCAAGATGCAGGTATGTGCATGNATCTGCTTCTGTCTCTGGGGATGCAAATTAGGTCCAGAATGAGTCTTGATTCCAGTGAAAACTCATGGGTATGCACTCAGAGCTGTCGGTAACAGACCTGTGTAATCCACTTGTCCACACTATGGATGAGTCCAGATTTTTATGGGATGACTCACAATGGATTTTAGTGTCTGACATTCCTGTCGAGAAGCATAACAATTTTAGTCAGTTTTCTAGTTTTTGAGGGACACAGTAGGAAATGATCTTTTTATGTCCGTGTATGTTGCTTCCCTTTTTCTGTTAGTGCTCATTTTACGTCCTCAGAATGCTGATTTCAAAGAGCTGATGAGGACACTACTTGTTGCAACCAGACCTTTCCATATTCAGAAGGAGAATTTCCTCGCCATATGCACCACTTAAATTTTCCTCTATGTTCATAACAACTTCTACACCATAGCATTTTCTACAAACATGTCTTTTAGCCTTTAACCATTCAGAGTTCACTTTTCAGACCATATGACCAATCCAATGCCTACTGAAAAATAATCGGTATGGGTCAATGCTTTAGTATGCCTGTGTGCACGCGTGCGTGCACGCATATCCGCGCAGGCTCAGTCATGTCTCTTTGTGACCCCATGGACTGTAGCCCGCGAGGCTCCTCTGTCCTTGGAGTTCTCTAGGCAAAAATACTCGTGTGGGTTGCCATTTCCTCCTCCATGTGAGTTTCCTGACACAGGGGTCCAAACTTTGTCTCTTGCATATGCTGCATTGGCAGGTNTGCTGTCTTTTGACTCCTACTTGTGAAGCGAGTCAAAGAAAATCTGCATTCATGTGATACCGCCAAGACTACACGGTTTACTGTGCTCCCATGTAGATATTTATCTTCTTTGGCTTACGGTCATAACTTGGTAAAATGAAAGCACCAGGATTATTTTCATGTTATAATAATGATGTGTGTGTTAAGTCACTCAGTCATGCCCAGCTCTTTGCAGCCCCACGGACTGTTGGCCACCAGGTTCCTCTGTCCATGGGATTTCCCAGGCAGAAATATTGGAGTGGCTTGCCATTTCCTTCCCCAGGGGATCTTCCTGACACAGGGATCGAACCCCGGTCTCCCACATTGCAGGCAGATTCTTTACCATTTTGAGCTTCCAGGGCACACATAATAATGGTATCTCAACATAAAATCAAGTTAAATTACAAACGTGGAAAAGCATATGACGATCTGGGGATGGTTGCTTCGCTTTGCCAAAATACAAGGTGTGACACAGATGGTAAAATTCACAGGAAGAACACAGACATGAACCACTATTGGGAATATTTCTCAAACAAAATAAATTGTTGTTTCTGCCAGAAAGAAAATGTTAAAAATGAGGTACAGACATGATTGGGTTCCTTTATTTTTTTTAAGTCTTTACTGAATTAGTTATAATATTGATTCTGTTTATGTTTTTCATGTTTTGGCCATAGGGCATGTGAGATCTTAGCTACCCAACTAGGGATAGAACTTGTACCCCCTGCATTGGAAGGCAAAGTCCTAACCGCTGGACTGCCAGGGAAGTCCCAGGTTCCTTTATTTCTGAAGAATGTTATCCCAAATTATGGCTTCTACTACCTCCATTCAAGCAATTACATAAAGTATGCTGGATCTCAATGGAGTTAATAGGGCTCTCTTATAGGTTGAACTGTACCCCTTCATTCCTCAAAAAGGGTCTGTTGTACTGAAATGCTAACCCCCAGTGACCTCACCTGGAAATGGAATCCTTGCAGATGTTATTAATTAAGATGTGATCACATTGAAGTTAGCCAAGCCCCAATCCAATATGACTGGTGCCCTTATAAGATAGGTCATGGGAAAACAGAGACAAAGAAGAGAAAAAATGGTGACGACTGAGGCAGAGAAAGGATTTTGCATCTGCAAGTCAAGGAGTGATGGTCATTGCTAGGAAACCACCAGAAGCCAGGAAGAGGAGAGCAAGGTTTCAGAAAGGGGGTGGATCTGAGGGGACCTTGGTTTCAGAGTTCTGGCCTCCAAAACTATGTGATGACACGTTTATGTCATTTTAAGCCATCCACTCTGGCATTTTGTTGCAGAAACTCTGACAGTAGTACAAGCTCTGAATAGCAGCAGCTCCATAGTGGAGCTCCATGATCAGCTGATCTCTTTGCTTTCTCACAATGACAATGTGTAGATGGTGTTATTAGAAATGTCAGTGATCCTCACCTCACCTTTTCAATTACAAAAGGAAAAGATAAATTTCCTTGATGAGTAGAATTAATAATAATGTTCTTGAAATATCTGAGGACATAAAATATAGGAACAATTTATATATAGGAATGGGGTTTCTCTGGTGGTGCAGTGGTAAACAACCCGCCTGCCCATGCAGCATATGCAAGAGACAAAGTTTGGACCCCTGTGTCAGGAAACTCACATGGAGGAGGAAATGGCAACCCACACGAGTATTTTTGCCTAGAGAACTCCAAGGACAGAGGAGCCTCGCGGGCTACAGTCCATGGGGTCACAAAGAGACATGACTGAGCCTGCGCGGATATGCGTGCACGCACGCGTGCACACAGGCATACTAAAGCATTGACCCATACCGATTATTTTTCAGTAGGCATTGGATTGGTCATATGGTCTGAAAAGTGAACTCTGAATGGTTAAAGGCTAAAAGACATGTTTGTAGAAAATGCTATGGTGTGGAAGTTGTTATGAACATAGAGGAAAATTTAAGTGGTGCATATGGCGAGGAAATTCTCCTTCTGAATATGGAAAGGTCTGGTTGCAACAAGTAGTGTCCTCATCAGCTCTTTGAAATCAGCATTCTGAGGACGTAAAATGAGCACTAACAGAAAAAGGGAAGCAACATACACGGACATAAAAAGATCATTTCCTACTGTGTCCCTCAAAAACTAGAAAACTGACTAAAATTGTTATGCTTCTCGACAGGAATGTCAGACACTAAAATCCATTGTGAGTCATCCCATAAAAATCTGGACTCATCCATAGTGTGGACAAGTGGATTACATAGGTCTGTTACCGACAGCTCTGAGTGCATACCCATGAGTTTTCACTGGAATCAAGACTCATTCTGGACCTAATTTGCATCCCCAGAGACAGAAGCAGATGTCACTGAACCTACTACATGATTAATTCAAAAAATATGTTATTTTGGAATTCCTGTTTAACTATCATCAGCTAAGAAATCTATTTTCCTGCAGGTGCAAGATAATGTTGGCTAAAAAAACATCATATATAAAGAATCGCATATCTTATTGTATACCAAGTAGTGGATCGTTTGAAAGTTGGGAAGAGTTACTAAAAATAGTACTTACAAAATTGAGAGACAATAAGTGTCTAAAGGGATAACTGAATGACTGCAGGGATGCATGTCGAAACAGTAAGCATAGAGGTAAAGGAATGTTGTGGTTGCATCTACTATTGAAATATTGTGGGGGAAGTAGGGAAGAAAGGGTAGGGTTTATTGTGGAACTTACATAAATTTCTCTACTTCTACAAATATTTCATTTTCTCTGACTGATTTTATAGTTGTTCAGGGACCTGGTTGCATTCATAAGTTCCAGAGAAGGGACTGGTGTTTAATATTACACAATGGCAATACCTTTAAAAATAACTGCCCAAATTTTTCATACAATCTGAAGCAGTTTTCATTCCTCAACTCTCTATGGATGATAACAGTTACAGCTTCTTTCCTACCCAGTGGAGGAGGTCATGATGACGTTTGACAGAAAACAACAAAATTCTGCAAAGCAATTATCCTTCAATTAAAAAATAAATTGGAGGTGGGGGGGAGAGTAAAGAGAGAAAGNCAGCTTCTTTCCTACCCAGTGGAGGAGGTCATGATGACGTTTGACAGAAAACAACAAAATTCTGCAAAGCAATTATCCTTCAATTAAAAAATAAATTGGAGGGGGGGGGAGAGTAAAGAGAGAAAGACACAGAAGACAGAGGAAAAAAGAAGAGGTTACAAATGCTAAAGAGAAAGTGGGCATGATGGAAGGCTGAGGAGGCTTCTCTGGTGGTCCAGCAGCTAAAACTTCGCAGTTGCAAGACAGGGGGCCCAGGATCAACCCCCGTTCAGGGAACTAGACCCCACATGCTGCAACTAAGCATCCTCATGCCACATCTAAAGATCCCACAAGCCACAGTGAAGCCTGAAGATCCCCAGGTGCCACAGCCAAGACCTGGTGCAGCCAGATAAATTTTAAAGATAAATAAGTAACTTAAAAAACAAAACAAAACAAAACAAAACAAAACCAGGAAACTGAGGAGGGGAAGAGAAGGAAAAAGCATGTGGCCAAAAAAGGAGGAATTACATCCCATTTTCATCCTATCAGTCACAGAACAGACTTTGCAGGAATCCCCTNAACAGAAAAAGGGAAGCAACATACACGGACATAAAAAGATCATTTCCTACTGTGTCCCTCAAAAACTAGAAAACTGACTAAAATTGTTATGCTTCTCGACAGGAATGTCAGACACTAAAATCCATTGTGAGTCATCCCATAAAAATCTGGACTCATCCATAGTGTGGACAAGTGGATTACATAGGTCTGTTACCGACAGCTCTGAGTACATACCCATGAGTTTTCACTGGAATCAAGACTCATTCTGGACCTAATTTGCATCCCCAGAGACAGAAGCAGATGTCACTGAACCTACTACATGATTAATTCAAAAAATATGTTATTTTGGAATTCCTGTTTAACTATCATCAGCTAAGAAATCTATTTTCCTGCAGGTGCAAGATAATGTTGGCTAAAAAAACATCATATATAAAGAATCGCATATCTTATTGTATACCAAGTAGTGGATCGTTTGAAAGTTGGGAAGAGTTACTAAAAATAGTACTTACAAAATTGAGAGACAATAAGTGTCTAAAGGGATAACTGAATGACTGCAGGGATGCATGTCGAAACAGTAAGCATAGAGGTAAAGGAATGTTGTGGTTGCATCTACTATTGAAATATTGTGGGGGAAGTAGGGAAGAAAGGGTAGGGTTTATTGTGGAACTTACATAAATTTCTCTACTTCTACAAATATTTCATTTTCTCTGACTGATTTTATAGTTGTTCGGGGACCTGGTTGCATTAATAAGTTCCAGAGAAGGGACTGGTGTTTAATATTACACAATGGCAATACCTTTAAAAATAATTGCCCAAATTTTTCATACAATCTGAAGCAGTTTTCATTCCTCAACTCTCTATGGATGATAACAGTTACAGCTTCTTTCCTACCCAGTGGAGGAGGTCATGATGACGTTTGACAGAAAACAACAAAATTCTGCAAAGCAATTATCCTTCAATTAAAAAATAAATTGGAGGTGGGGGGGAGAGTAAAGAGAGAAAGACACAGAAGACAGAGGAAAAAAGAAGAGGTTACAAATGCTAAAGAGAAAGTGGGCATGATGGAAGGCTGAGGAGGCTTCTCTGGTGGTCCAGCAGCTAAAACTTCGCAGTTGCAAGACAGGGGGCCCAGGATCAACCCCCGTTCAGGGAACTAGACCCCACATGCTGCAACTAAGCATCCTCATGCCACATCTAAAGATCCCACAAGCCACAGTGAAGCCTGAAGATCCCCAGGTGCCACAGCCAAGACCTGGTGCAGCCAGATAAATTTTAAAGATGAATAAGTAACTTAAACAAAACAAAACAAAACAAAAAAAAACAGGAAATTGAGGAGGGGAAGAGAAGGAAAAAGCATGTGGCCAAAAAAGGAGGAATTACATCCCATTTTCATCCTATCAGTCACAGGACAGACTTTGCAGGAATCCCCTCTCAGAGAAACACCCATTAATCTTCCATGAAGCAAACATGGAAACTCAAACCTGTGCCTGGGTCTCACACAGATCTGTTCAGACCTGTCTCCCAGGAAATGAGAACTGCTTTTTTAGGACTCAGCTATGGGATGGACCTGCTCTAGGAAAGGAGGGAGGCAATTAAGGTAGGAAGAAAAGGCATGACTGAGAAATGATCCGTCAAGGGCCTGGAATTCCTACCAGTGAGGGTCATTAATGGATTAACCTAAGCTACTCTGGACTATAAGATGTACTGGGCTTTACGAAGGAAAGCTTATGAAGCAGTATTTTTGTCAACAAACTTGCGTGTGTCTTAAAAGTAAATTTCCGTGAATTTCTTTCTTAAAAAAAAAAAATAATAATCTAATAATCTAAATCTACTCCTTATGGCTGGGAAGGGACCAGGAAGGACCATATTGGTGACAGTTACACAAGTTGTACCCCTTGGTTGAAACAGAGGCTTTAGGTAAATCTCTGTGACACGTGGAAAAATGGAAAGTGATGACAAAAAAGGAGGACAAGACACAGATGATGTGAAAGAAAAAAATAAAATTAGTTTGGTATCCCCTGAAAAGATGAGAGCTAAATCATCAGGTGCCTAGGGAATAAACTTGTTTATCAACTGAAATCTCCTATATTTGAAACAGAAGGCTCAGGACATGGGTTCCAGTGAAATTAAGCGTCATTAAATCTGGACTTATCTACGTGATGCACTTTGATGGAGCTAATGATGCCTGTGAATGAAAGTGTAGAGAAACCCTTTACAGAAGAAACACAGAAACTTTTGCCTCCAGAATGATTAAAAAACACTTCATTTAAGAACAAAACCACTAACAAATGTGCACCAATCAGTTCAAAGGATAATTTGTAGGGAGTACGTCAGGAGGATAACACAATGTAGCTTCAGATATAAAATACTGACTCGAGTTACTGAATCCACAGGTAATGAATGACACAGAATGTGGGCCAGTTTTCCTTGAAAATGTTTACTGGGTGAACAGTAACATTACCTGAGTGTGTTGTATGTATTCTCCCCAACAATCTGGAAAAATAGCGATGTTTAATCCTATTTTAGAAAGAAGACGATTGATAAGTCCATAGATCTAACAGCGTGTCAAAAATCACATAGCTAGCCAGAGAAAGAAGCATAATCAGAAGTCACATTTACCAAAATAAAATGTGTGTGTGAGCTCTGTGTTATTCAAGTGTTTAAATAGATAAGAAACTCTGAAACAAATGATGTTTTCCCTTAATTTACTGACTCTATTATTTTCACCCATTTTAGTCAATGTATGGCAAAACCAATAAGGTATTGTAAAATAAAGTAAAAATTAAATTAAAAAAATAATATAGTTTCCTAACCTCTAGCTATGCTGGATATGAACAGTCACTTTTTAACAAAACAAAATGTAGCACTAAAGCTGATTTTCTTATTTTTCCTTCCCTGATGGTTGTAATTTTACTATTCCTTCAGAATCTCCTAGAGACATAGAAGCATCTGCTGTGCTTTTGGACTAACTTCAGTATCCTTGTAAAGAGCACTTAATTAATTAAAGTGTTTATAGGCAAATATTGACATGAACCTGGTAGAACAAGATATGGAATGAATGAATAGAAATTCTATCACTCAAAACAGTGGTAGCGTGGCTTGAAAAACTAAAGCTTTCGTTTGAACTGGAAGACAATATTTATCATCTCCTAATAGGAGCTGGGAAATAGCAGCTGGGTTCTTAGGGTATAACAAAAGCAGACGACAGTAACAGCAAACCAAAACAACAGCAAAGCAGAAACAGGAGGTCTCCAGTAGCCACCAACCTTACATTCTGCTGAGTACAACAAGGAAGTGGCGTTCTGTGGATCTGACTGAGGATTGTAAGAATCCCAGAGAAGAGGACTGAACCCTGTCCATAAATGGATAAGATGAATTGTTAAAGTCTTCAAAGAGATAGGAGACATATCTTGATCTTAAATTTGAAAGTAGTATGTACAAAAGTGTGAAAGGAAAAGGGAGAGGGAAAGGAACAGTAGCCTCATCTGTTGCTTTATGAACCTTGGATATTTTCCCATTTCCTGTGAGATTAAATGCATTTCCTAATATCATACAACTTTTAAACCAATGTCTCAGTGTGGGNAGGGAGTACGTCAGGAGGATAACACAATGTAGCTTCAGATATAAAATACTGACTCGAGTTACTGAATCCACAGGTAATGAATGACACAGAATGTGGGCCAGTTTTCCTTGAAAATGTTTACTGGGTGAACAGTAACATTACCTGAGTGTGTTGTATGTATTCTCCCCAACAATCTGGAAAAATAGCGATGTTTAATCCTATTTTAGAAAGAAGACGATTGATAAGTCCATAGATCTAACAGCGTGTCAAAAATCACATAGCTAGCCAGAGAAAGAAGCATAATCAGAAGTCACATTTACCAAAATAAAATGTGTGTGTGAGCTCTGTGTTATTCAAGTGTTTAAATAGATAAGAAACTCTGAAACAAATGATGTTTTCCCTTAATTTACTGACTCTATTATTTTCACCCATTTTAGTCAATGTATGGCAAAACCAATAAGGTATTGTAAAATAAAGTAAAAATTAAATTAAAAAAATAATATAGTTTCCTAACCTCTAGCTATGCTGGATATGAACAGTCACTTTTTAACAAAACAAAATGTAGCACTAAAGCTGATTTTCTTATTTTTCCTTCCCTGATGGTTGTAATTTTACTATTCCTTCAGAATCTCCTAGAGACATAGAAGCATCTGCTGTGCTTTTGGACTAACTTCAGTATCCTTGTAAAGAGCACTTAATTAATTAAAGTGTTTATAGGCAAATATTGACATGAACCTGGTAGAACAAGATATGGAATGAATGAATAGAAATTCTATCACTCAAAACAGTGGTAGCGTGGCTTGAAAAACTAAAGCTTTCGTTTGAACTGGAAGACAATATTTATCATCTCCTAATAGGAGCTGGGAAATAGCAGCTGGGTTCTTAGGGTATAACAAAAGCAGACGACAGTAACAGCAAACCAAAACAACAGCAAAGCAGAAACAGGAGGTCTCCAGTAGCCACCAACCTTACATTCTGCTGAGTACAACAAGGAAGTGGCGTTCTGTGGATCTGACTGAGGATTGTAAGAATCCCAGAGAAGAGGACTGAACCCTGTCCATAAATGGATAAGATGAATTGTTAAAGTCTTCAAAGAGATAGGAGACATATCTTGATCTTAAATTTGAAAGTAGTATGTACAAAAGTGTGAAAGGAAAAGGGAGAGGGAAAGGAACAGTAGCCTCATCTGTTGCTTTATGAACCTTGGATATTTTCCCATTTCCTGTGAGATTAAATGCATTTCCTAATATCATACAACTTTTAAACCAATGTCTCAGTGTGGGGAGAATGTGGGCAGTGACTGCTTGGGTATTCTGAATGGAAAAATACATACATTCACACACACACACACACACACACACAGTTTTTACAGTTTCAGAGGACTCACGAATTACACAAATATCACTATAATCAGATTATGAATTTGTGTTTTGTGTAGAAGGACTAATAGATCACACTTTTAAAGCATCCTACAAGGATGTGGAGAACAACGTTTCTCTGAAAACGTGTAATCTCTGATCAGTTCAGTTCAGTTGCTCAGTCGTGTCTGACTCTTTGCGACCCCATGGACTGCAGCACGCCAGGCTTCACTGTCCGTCACCAACTCCAGGAGCTTGCTCAGACTCATGTCTGTCGAGTCGGTGATGCCATCCAACCATCTCATCCTTTGTTGTCCCCTTCTCTTCCTGTCTTCAATCTTTCCCAGCATCAGGGAATGAGTCAGCTCTTTGCATCAGGTGGCCAAAGTATTGGAGTTTCAGCTTCAGCATCAGTGCTTCCAATGAATATTCATGACTGATTTCCTTTAGGATGGACTGTTTGGATCTCCTTGCAGTCCAAGGAACTCTCAAGAGTCTTCTCTAGCACCACAGTTCAAAAGCATCAGTTCTTTGGCGCTCAGCTTTCGTTATAGTCCAGCTCTCACATTTATACAAGACTATTGGAAAAACCATAGCTTTCACTGCTGCTACTGCTGCTAAGTTGCTACAGTCATGTCTGACTCTATGTGATTCCATAGACGGCAGCCCATCAGGCTCCGCTGTCCCTGGGATTCTCCAGGCAAGAACTCTGGAGTGGATTGCCATTTCCTTCTCCAATGCATGCAAGTGAAAAGTGAAAGTGAAGTTGCTCAGTCATGTCTGACTTCTAGCAATCCCATGGACTGCAGCCTACTAGGCTCCTCCATCCATGGGATTTGCCAGGCAAAAGTACTGGAGTGGGTTGCCATAGCTTTCACTAGGTGGACCTTTATTGGCAAAGTAATGTCTCTGCTTTTTAACGTGCTGTCTAGGTTGGTCATAGATTTCTTCCAAGGAGCAAGCGTCTTTGAATTTCATGCCTGCACCATCTGCAGTGATTTTGGAGCCCAAATATCTGATAGCACATGTTTAATTAATAAAGATGAATTTGCTAATTGGCCATCTGGTAAGTAAAATTAGTTGCCTGTCTGTGTCTACCTTACCCACTAAGAATAATGTGACCTGTTGTTTGGACATGTGACTGTTTACAACCTATATACTGTATACACCTTGAGACAATTTTATGAATGAGAATTTATTTTAAAAAACTTGATCTTTTAAAAAATTAATAGCCCATATAGTTTTGAATGGTTTCCTGTTATTCATATTCAATAAACGGTCACTTATTTAGATCATGAGTCAACTGAAATTCATCTTTTAGCCTACGGTAAATGCAGGATATTGGGAAATGCATCTGTCCCTTGCCATGTTTTTTTGTAACTAAACAGTCACAGCTGTGTAGTAGCTCATGCTTCAGCAATTTTTTAGAATGATACAGTTGTCTGGAACCAAATCACTGTGCTATAAATAACTAGGCCAGAAGGCAATATGCTATAGAGTTCTGAATGCAAAACTGTATACGATTTAGTCCATCAGTAAGAAAAAGAACCCGATTCCACCTCTACTAGGAAACAAAGTAGAAATACTGAAGAAGTGTCCCAACAGGAAAAAGATGGGCACTTGTGTGTGGCAGACACTACTGCTTGCCAGATAATATCTGCTCTCCTCTTCATTGCTAGTAATAGGACTCCAGTTCTACTGGGGAATCAATGAACCAGATAAACACAGAATTACCATATGACTCAGCAATTCCACTCCTGGGTATAAACCCAGAAGAACTGAAAACATGTTCAGATACTTGTACATGAAATGCTAACAGCTTGAAGTAGCCAAATGGTAGAAACAGTCCACATATACATCACCAGATGAGTGGATAAACTAAAGGCAGTACACACACACAATTTAGTATTATTTATCCATAAAAAAAGAGTGAAATCCTGATATATAGATGAACCTCCAAAACATTATGCTGAGTGACAGAAGCCATAAAGAAAGCCCATTTACTGTATGATTCTACTTATATGAAATATCCAGGAGTGTTAAATCTGTAGATACAGAAAGCAGATTAGTAGTTTATGGGTATTAGTTGGGGAAGGAGGGTCAGGAGGAAACTAGGTAATAGGTAAGATGAGGAAAATATTCTGAAACTATATGGAGATCCAGAGTTCTAGCACCTCATTGAGAATGCACTAAATGCCTTTGACTTGTACAATTTTAAATGTTTATATTATGCTGTGTGAACTTAATCTCAATTTAAAACAAAAAACACTCTAGAAAACAAAATTTGTCCCAAGGGTTAACGTGGGGGAAAAAAAAAAAAAAGAAAAGAATGATTCAAGCAAAATACCCCGTTTTCAGTTTTCCTGTGACTATGTGTGGCCACATGATTAAATTCTAGACATTAAAATGTCAGTAGAAATGTTATGAGGGATTTCTAACAAATACTTGGTTACACAGGCATTTTTCAAGTATCATAGTTTATATAATTATATAACATTTTGGAAGTATGTGGATTTTTTCTCTCATATCTTATATTTAAACCTTCAAAGGCATCTTCAAGATCAGATCAAGTTGTCTTTGCCAGAGGCATTTTTTTATGCTAGCTATCTCAGATTCTTCAAAATACTATGCCCCTTCTTTCTAAACTGTTTAAAATAACGAACGTGTTAAACCCGTTTGTGATGTTGTCATCAGATAATTTGTCAAACTTCCAGCCCCACTCACAAAATAACTTACTTTTTGGTATATGTTTGGGATCTCTATGCCACTGTCTTTTACTACATTGTGAGCAAGTATGATCTACAAAGGACTGATACAGTGATTTACCTGGGAATAAATTCTAACTGTAAATTTGGTTCATGTCTTTTTATGTTTTCTACCATGTAACTTCCATAAACATCCTGTTTTTCTTTTAATTTCTTCTTTTGTCTGTACTTTTGTGTTCTGTTGTAAATCATAGCAATCTACACATAACATATTTAACATTTTAACGATTTGGAAATGTATAATTTTATGGCTTAAAACACAATTAAAATCTTATGCAACTATTCCCACTATCCATCTCCAGAACCTTTTTATATTCCCCAGCTGAGACTCTACAACCATTAAATACTAACTCCCTATTCCCTGCTCCTTCCAAGTCTGCAGTAATCACCATTTTCTTTTCTTCTCTTTGACTTTGGCTGATCTAAGAACCACAGAGAAGAATAGTACAGGATTTATCCCTTTATCAATGGCTTATTTCAGTGACAGTATCAAGGTTCATCCACATTATAGCAGTTGTCACAATTTCCTTCTTTTTAGGGCTGAGTAATATCCCATTATGTGTATATATCACATTTGGGGTATCTATTCATCAACTGATGTACAATTGGCTTGCTCCCACCATTTGGCTATTGTGAATAATGCAGCTGTGAATGTGGATTTACAAATATCTCTTTTAGTCTCTGCATGCGTGCTTAGTCACTCAGTTGTGTTTGACTCTGCAACCCCATGGACTGTAGTCTGCCAGGCTCCTCTGTCCATGGGGTTCTCCAGGGAAGAATACTGGAGTGGTTTACCATGCCCTTCTCCACTCTTAGTCTACTTTCTGTTATTTTGGGTATAAACCAGGGGTGAAATTGCTGGGTCCTATGGAAATTCTATGTTTTAGGTTTTTGAGAAGTTGTATACCATTTCAAATTGGTTTTGATTGTGTTATGTCCAAGTTGCGAAATCTCCCAATGAGCACCAAGGAGCAAAAGAGTTTTTATTACCAAGCTCGAGCTGGGACTCCCACCGATACCGACGCAGCAGCTATAGGGAGGAGCCCTGAGCTCTGGGTTACATTGCTTATATAGGGTGTTCTCACGCCAGAAATTTGATAAACGGGAGTTTCTGGGTTGGGAGATGTCTAATTGATTATCTTCTGTGGAAGGGTTAGGTGTTGGGTTTTGATTGGTTCCCATTTCCCGGGCTGGCCACAGGTTCTGATTGGTCCATGGGTAGTGGGGTGGGGTTAAGGGATTTCTAAAGGCTCTTTTCCTGGAACCTTACAAAATGGAGTAGCTTAGATTCTTCAGTTGTGGTCTAATGAATGGCTTCATGTTACATATCAAATCTGCTTTATTATTAAAAATAATGCAAGTGAAAGAATGATATAAAACTTGTAATGATTGGTAAAATTAGACTTATAGGTGGATATTTTTGAGGAAAATGAAAAAATATATTTTACATACAGTTCTACACAGTATTAAACCTTATTTGAAGTTGGGAACACAAGAACCTGCACTTACAATCGATTTGTGTTTGGTATTTTTTAATGTATATCATCCTATGTTACATAGTTTCTTCTCTTTTGTTGTTCTTTGTTATACACAGCTTTTACTAAAGCTGGTTTTAACAATGCTTTCAGGAACTGGCAGATAACTAGCCAGCAGAAACATAAACACCGTTTGTGCCCTTGAATATGTGGATCTCATTAAATAAGTATGAAATATATTTTATTTCAAGAACACTGAATTGCTTTGCTTATTGAGATATATCAACACAAATTGGCTTTGCCATTTGATTGCTTTGAAAAAGTACCTATTTAGCATCATAGAACTTTGTAATAAACATTGCTTGAGGTAGTGTGCAATCTTCTATTTCATAATAAAGGATAAAATTGCTTCTTTATAGCAGCCTCGGATTAACTTTATTTTTCTATGCAAAGTTTTTTTCATTGAAAGTTAAATTAGTTTTATTCTGGAAAAGTCACAGGCTGAGCTGCACAAGGGGTATAAGAGGGAAAACAATCACTCTTTGATGACTTTCAATTACTGCTATGATTATCGAATTTGCATTTCAAATTCTTCATATTTCTCCATAAATTTGTCAATTCTGCCTTTCAACAAATATCAATTCTACTGAGATTTTCTAATTTATTGTTTAGAAAGTTTCATGCTATCATCTCTTTAAGTGTTAACATTTGTTGGTATATCTATTCAACACTTTTTTCTTTTAATTATTGATGTATTTTTCTTCTTTATTAAATATATGTGTTGTAGATCTGTTGAGTATTTTTCCTATAGTTTAACTTGATTTTTATAATTTTTATTATTTTTTTTTCTCATTTGAAATTATTTTTGACTTTATACTATGTCTTTCATGCTTTCCATAAAATTCCTTTTATTATATTTTATAGAACTATGTATCTGTCTTCATCTTAAATTATAAAAATAAAACACCCATGTGTTAGTTTTTATCACTGTTCACAATACCCCATTTTTCTTCCTACTGATGATTGTATTACTCTGCCACATATAGTCAGGGCTGGTTATGTGGTTTCTGTTAACCAATCAAACTGAGAGGTGACACATGTCGCTTCTAGGGAGTAGATTTAGGAGACTTCTCCTGCACTCTTTTTCCTCTTTCTT
This sequence comes from Raphicerus campestris, assembly GCA_006410735.1. Classification (NCBI taxonomy): domain Eukaryota; kingdom Metazoa; phylum Chordata; class Mammalia; order Artiodactyla; family Bovidae; genus Raphicerus; species Raphicerus campestris. Next base: position 1,740 of record SJYW01036270.1, on the reverse strand, counting down.
GGGTACCAGAACTATGCTGCATGAGGTAACCCCAGGGTAGAGACGTAGGATAAGTGGGGAAAAGGCCTAGTCAACCAATGACACACATTGCACGCTGACAGGGGAATTCTTGCTGCTCAGCTTACTAAGGCGCACTGTTGTTTGATATGGCAAAATCAGCTAGTCTCTTGACTGAAGTATCTTACATCATTAAGGGGCTAAGGAAAAAGTCATTCATGTTATTTGAAAAATACATCAATAGAGATAAGAATATTCAATTTTAAAACTTCAAGATCTCAGTCTGTAACCCCAGGCTATCCCTCCAGTTTCAGGAAAACATCAGACAAATGCAAATACGTCAATATATCACAGTACAGCTAACTAATACTCCTCAAAACTGTCAGTCATCGAACACAAAAACAGTCTGAGAAAATGTCACAGGCAACAGAAGCCTCAGGTGACATAAAAACTAAATGTAGTCTGGTAACTTGGATGGGATCCTAGACAGAAAAAAAAAAAAAGCAGAAATAAAAACTAAGGAGCTTTGAATAAATTACTACCAATAACCAATAATATACTTTTTAAATAACAAAAGAATGTCTGGAGTAAAATAAAAAAAAAATTTCAAATGCTGATCCAATAACTGCTTTATCTTTCTATCAACTGGATACCTTTAATAGCATTTTCTAAGAAAGGACATTTACCCCCATGTCTTGAATAGCACCTGGCATATAAGCCAAGTACTAAGTCATTTTAGTAGTGTCCAACTCTTTGCAACCCCATGGACTGCAGCCCACCAGGCTCCTCTATCAGTGGGATTCTCCAGAGAAGAATACTGGAATGGGTTTCCATGCCCTCCTCCAGGGGATCTTCTTCACCCAGGGATTGAACGCACATCTTTTGTGTCTCCAGCATTGGCAGGCAGGTTCTTTACCACTGAGCCACCTGGCACATAGTAATCACTTGATACATGCATGTGAAATTTTAAGGAATGAAATACACAAGACATTATAGAATGCTAACACAAAGCTCTCCTGAAATTGGACTTTCCCTTTAAAAAACAACAAGATTCAACAACGGAGTCAGAGTAAGAATGGGAAGGATTATTGCAAGTTATTTGTTCATGATCAGTTCAACTTAATGCTTATTTCACAGTGATACTTCAATAGATAAACTAGAGCTATTTCTCATATACTCCTGCTTACTGGATAAATGACTACGTTGCTTGTCCTTGATAAGAATTTCTCTATTTTCTATTTTATTTTCACTCCATGTATTTTCAAAGGAACGTCTATGCTTCATATCAATCCTAACAATCCATTCATTGAGAATAATGCTTATGATATTTATATGGAATATAGTACATAATTCTAGAGTGAGCTATTTTTGAGATATTTGTAAACAATTGGACAATAGGTATTTATTTGTATTTCTATGCCATGCTGTATATAAAAATAGATAAAATATATTAAAATGTATATAAAATGAGTAAATGGAATTCTCAAAATAATTGACATTGAAAATATTGTGCTATTAATATGAGATAAACATGAGATAAAATGCAAAATAGCCAAATGTTTAATTCATTGTGACTCTAATTTTCTGTAAACAGAAGATCAAGTATAGAATGAACTTTATCTGTTTTCTAGTCAGGACATATAATATCTGTACATCCAGATTTCCATATTCATTTTAGCATGTTGAAGAGGCACCTTCAGTTCAGTTCAGTCGCTCAGTCATGTCCAACTCTTTGCGACCCCA
>SJYW01036269.1:0-10130 GCA_006410735.1 Raphicerus campestris | reverse complement strand
ATTGTGACAGTCCTTCCTTGACTTGTCCTGTGAGCCCCTGTACATGGCCTCATATTTAATCACTCACACATTCTTTCTTTTTATACTCCCATATCCTGCTTCCTCCACTCTGTAATTCTGGCCAACTTTACATTTATTCTTTAAGTGACAGCATGCCTCAATATATTTTTCATTGTTTACTGATTCATTTATTCAACTGAGCTACAGGGTGTCAGTGAACTGACTGCAAGATGACACATGTAGTACTGGCAGGCAGGGCATGGAGAAAATCAAGGGAATATGGGCAGGCATTAGATGGTTCAGCTGAGGAGATCTGTGTTCCCCAATCAATATTCTTTGCTTTAAAATGGCTCCTGGATTTATACACAGTGATACTATCCAGAGCCGTATATTTCCATCTCTGCCTATAATTGCAGTTTTGATTTTTCATTTGGATTATAAACCTGTCCCAGCTGGGTTTTCTTGTGTGGCTTCATTCTCAATGGCAGAAATGGGATCGATTTAATATTATAACCATACCGCAGCTTAAGAAGTATTTTTGCATTCTACCCTAGGGCAGGTGGCTTCATTTACATTTTAAAAATAAGGAATTAGAGGTTATTGATTATAAATTGCCATGCAGTGCAGTCTAATTTCTTTTGATTGTACACACTGCAAATTTCAGCCTTTCCTCAACAAGTAGTCTGGGTTTACCAGGAAGATATCCGTTTATAATTATTGTCTTTCCGCTTCATTTCTAATAATACTTCTCTNCCATGCAGTGCAGTCTAATTTCTTTTGATTGTACACACTGCAAATTTCAGCCTTTCCTCAACAAGTAGTCTGGGTTTACCAGGAAGATATCCGTTTATAATTATTGTCTTTCTGCTTCATTTCTAATAATACTTCTCTTCACTCAGTAACTTTCTTCTGGGCACCTTTTAAGTGCCTAGCTGTATGCTGGCTTGCTGAGTAAATGCTGGTGTTGTAGTTGCCCTTGTGGACAGTAACAACTTAGTTTATAGCTTGATAGTAGTTGGTGCCATTTTCCAAATAGTCCAGTTCTTCCAGGAGTGTGTCAGAATTTCACTTGCTGTCTCCCTTGTCTTTGCCTGGTACATGAAACCACTTCTGTACAATAGATTGTAAAGATAAATGTCACCTCAGGTTGAGTTTTTGTCATTGTGATACTAGGCAGTATCTTTTTCTCCATGCTGCTGAACGTAGCAATGTTCTAGGTAGGGTAAGGAAGGTGGAAGGTGAAGTTGCTCAGTCGTGTCCGACTCTTTGCGACCCCGTGGACTGTAACCTACTAGACTTCTCCATCCATGGGATTCTCCAGGCAAGAACACTGGAGTGGATTGCCATTTAGGGCTATTCCATTAGCCTGGTTCTTAGAGTGAGGACAGTGTGGAAAAGAGAACACAGTTTATACATGATGGGAATTTGGTGTAACAAGAGATGATATTTGTTTTTTAAGTTACTGAGGTATGGAGGATTATTGGTTACAGTTGTATTACTTTGCTTATTTTGATGACATAGGAAGAAAACTTTCAAATGAAATTGTAAACTTTATTCCAAAGGTTCATTATGATGACTGGACGACTGTCTATCTCTCTCTGTGAAACATAGATAGCAATATTTATAACAGCTATATTTATCTATTCGATTGTGTATACTTTGTGCACTTATCTTTATCACTTAAAACTATTCTCAGATTAATTCCAAGATTATTGATTTAGGCAAGGTATATTATAATTTGCTCACAGTCTTCCAAAACTAGCACCATTTTCCAAATAATTCGTATAATAAACTTTTATAAATAAGCAAATATCATTGATTTTCTAAAATTATCCAAAATGTAAAATTATGAGGGAAGCCCCAGAAAAAGGATAGGCTATAGGAAAATATTTGGGATAAAATGACTACCATGTAATGAAGTAGACAACATAAACTCACTTTCTATTTCTGTTTAGAAGGCAAAGAAAACTATTTTTCTATTTTCTTAAAATTTGTTCTATTGAAGTATAGTTGATTTATAATATTGTGCTAATTTCTTCTCTATAGCAAAGTTATTGCATTTTACATGTATATACATTCTTTTTAATATTCTTTTCCATATGGTTTATCACAGAATATTGAATATAGTTCCCAGTGCTATAGAATAGGACCTTGTTGTTTATCCATTTTGTACATGCTCATTTACATATGCTAATACCAAACTCCCAATGCATCCTCCCCCTCTCCTGGCCCCTTTGTCAAACACAGATCTGTCCTCTATGTCCCCAAGTTTACAGAGAAAACTTTTTCTGTATCTCACTCTCAGTCTTTCCTAAAAACTTGTAGATAATAGACATAAACAGTTGCTGAAAACTCAAACTTTCTCTTCAGTGGGTCAAAGTTTGAGATATTATAAGAAGACTAAAGCAAGGAGGTTGGATTATTTAATTAGAAGGCAAGGGTGAATAAATTAATTTTTAAAATACATCTAAAATATTAATGAGTGAGTGTTAGTTGCTCAGTTGTGTCCAACTGTTTGCAACCCCATGGACTGTAGCCCACCAGGCTCCCCTGTCCATGGAATTCTCCAGGCAAGAATACTGGAGTGGGTTTCCATTCCCCTCTCCAGGGGATCTTCTAGACCCAGAGACTGAACCCAGGTCTCCTACATTGCAGGCAGATTCTTTGCCTTTTGCGCCACTAGGATTTATACTGCTGCTTGAATTCTATTCAACTTCTAAGCCCCAGTAGACCTGGAATATAATATCTAGACCCATCTGGACGTTTTGAAGTTGGAGGCTTCTTTTCATTACTGAGGAAACTACTAATTGCAAAAATGAGAATGTGTTGTTCTTGCAACTACTGTGAAAAAAAAAGTAATGCAAATATTCTTGAATGAAGAGACTTGTGCTCATGTCTTTCAGGACCCTGCTGGGTATTGTATATGTACTATTTCATGTAAGTCTCAAAGTTATCCTCAAAATTGATACTATTCCTTACATTGTTTGATATTCCTCAGCTAATAAATAGAGGCCCATAATTTTGTGTCATTCCTGTGCGACTACAAAAGCTATCCTCTTTCCACTAGGAGGGCCCAAATAACAATGGTTAGTTTTCAAAATACAACATCTGTTTTTTAATTATAGAAAAGTGAATTTGTCTTTGATGCAAACTTCCAGGCTTTTTTTAAATTTGGGAATATTAGAAATTTATAGAAGTTTTCTGTCTTCATAATACTTATACTTTGCATTTAAAATATCTGATAAAGTTGCTGAGCTAATATCAGTAAAAGTCTCCAAAAGGAGATTTTAAATCACAGGGGAGACAAGTGGTAATGTGCACTGTGCTCCCTGTCAGCCCAGCTGTAAATGATTATGCACCACTCCTAAACTCCATAAATTCAGAAAGGAAACTCATTGAGAGTCCCCTCTTCACAAAACACCCAGCCTTCTTTTGCATAAAAGCAGGAGACTCTGGGGAACCTTACACATTAATACCCATATCTGTAAAGGGAATAAAAGTGATTTGGCTAGCAGCATACAAAATTGGGGACATCTGAAAGATTCATATTTCTGCCCTATCCACTGAAAAGCATCCAACTCATTTTCCTTCATGCTGTGAATGAGAGTAACTGTAGTGGAGTCTATTCCTGTAGCTGTCACTAAATAACTTGTCTCCTGGTGAAACCAAGGGATGGGACAGCATGTCATACCTCAAAATGAAATTAAAATAAAGTGGAATAAAATATAAATAAAAGAAAAGGACCCTTTTATCTACTGTGAAATGTGAAGTAGTTGAGTTTTATCCCCAAATGGCTTTTAAGTCAACCTGCTGAAATCTAAATTATTAGTACCAGAAATAGTATTTGGCTTAAGTTTTCAATACCCTGGCTTAATCCCTGGCAGATTTTTCTGTATCCATGCTATAGAACTGTGTCTGCTCAAAACAGAAAGTGACATGTGAATGGGGTCTGTCCCCACTCCTCTTTTTTCTGGCCTGAATAGTGTTGGCATTAACTAAGTAAAATAAATTACAGTAGTAAAATAGAAAGTAGCCACTTTTTTAGTTCAAGCTATTTTGTTAGTTTCTTTCAGTTTCTCTTTTGTGGTAATAATACTTAAAGGAAACATTTAAGTAAAAATAAATTTATTTGAATATTTAAATCAATAAGTTTTCCATTTTAATGAAACAAAATTTCCAGAGATGAGGTATTCTAGTCACTTGCCACAGTGTTTTTGTAATGTCACTAATTCCCCTTCACTGTAATGGGATTTTGTGTCATTGACATTCTCATGAGATTTTATAATATAAATCCACAGGCATCATGTTACAATGTCAAATGAAATAAGCTGGCGAGTCTATGGAGATGTATGTCAATGATGCAAATATTTCTAACCTGTAGAAGTAGCAATATGTCAAGATGATGGCAAATAATATCAGGGGATTTCTGGGGATACTATTTTCTGGAGCAAAAACTGCAAAAAAGAATGTCAGTATAGTTTTACTGAAACAATGATCTGATTATCGAGGCTATAATAGAAGAAAGATTGCTAGAGTTCATCCAAATTATTTTTTCTGTATTTGAGGAATTTATATTTTTNATCCCCTGATATTATTTTCTGGAGCAAAAACTGCAAAAAAGAATGTCAGTATAGTTTTACTGAGACAATGATCTGATTATCGAGGCTATAATAGAAGAAAGATTGCTAGAGTTCATCCAAATTATTTTTTCTGTATTTGAGGAATTTATATTTTTATATGCCCCATTGCAAAGAACTTAAGATCTTCTTATATCTTGAAAGGAAAATTTCTTGTTTCATAACACAGTCCAAAACAAGAGGAAAGAGACTGTCCTGATTTTAATGCCAAGAAGGTTACATTCTTTTACTCTGTGTCTTGTCTGAGTCTGAATATTAATGAAACAATCATTAATATTCTTAACTTTGGTAAAATCTGAGTTTGATGTGGTCAAATATGTTCATAAAACTTTCAAAATATGATTGTAAATATGAAGCATGACCTTGATCACATAAATGGAGAAAATGGGAGGGGTGTGTCATCCATGATTTGTTTAATTCTTTAAGTGTATTCAAGATGTCACAAGGAGAGTGATTTGACCTTACTTGGTAAAAGTAATTTATTATAAATAGATATTTTTGGTGTAGTTTATTTAGGTAACTGAACATGGATAGAGACCAAAACAAAATACTGAAATTCAACATTTTGAATTAGGTGAGCTATTCAATCATTACTGCTGGAGCACCAGACACAAAGAGTGATTTCCGACAGCCATGCTGTTATTACAGTGATAATGAACTAGCTGAGAGAGCCTGTTCTGAAACACCACTTGAAGAAACAATCAAAATAATGTCATAGCCCCTCAGGAGGAAAAGGAGCTTATATACATACAAACACATGTGCTTAGTGTACTTTCAAGAATGTTTATCTTCTTTTATCATAATAATCTTGTGATAGCGATAAGCACAGGATTATTCTATTTTTGCATAAGGAAATAGACATAACCCATGGTCATTGTAGGTCTTTCTTATAATGAGTCTAAGTAGCATCATGTAAAATTTGAATGAGTATCTGTTCACTNTCCAGGGGATCTTCTAGACCCAGAGACTGAACCCAGGTCTCCTACATTGCAGGCAGATTCTTTGCCTTTTGCGCCACTAGGATTTATACTGCTGCTTGAATTCTATTCAACTTCTAAGCCCCAGTAGACCTGGAATATAATATCTAGACCCATCTGGACGTTTTGAAGTTGGAGGCTTCTTTTCATTACTGAGGAAACTACTAATTGCAAAAATGAGAATGTGTTGTTCTTGCAACTACTGTGAAAAAAAAAAGTAATGCAAATATTCTTGAATGAAGAGACTTGTGCTCATGTCTTTCAGGACCCTGCTGGGTATTGTATATGTACTATTTCATGTAAGTCTCAAAGTTATCCTCAAAATTGATACTATTCCTTACATTGTTTGATATTCCTCAGCTAATAAATAGAGGCCCATAATTTTGTGTCATTCCTGTGCGACTACAAAAGCTATCCTCTTTCCACTAGGAGGGCCCAAATAACAATGGTTAGTTTTCAAAATACAACATCTGTTTTTTAATTATAGAAAAGTGAATTTGTCTTTGATGCAAACTTCCAGGCTTTTTTTAAATTTGGGAATATTAGAAATTTATAGAAGTTTTCTGTCTTCATAATACTTATACTTTGCAATTAAAATATCTGATAAAGTTGCTGAGCTAATATCAGTAAAAGTCTCCAAAAGGAGATTTTAAATCACAGGGGAGACAAGTGGTAATGTGCACTGTGCTCCCTGTCAGCCCAGCTGTAAATGATTATGCACCACTCCTAAACTCCATAAATTCAGAAAGGAAACTCATTGAGAGTCCCCTCTTCACAAAACACCCAGCCTTCTTTTGCATAAAAGCAGGAGACTCTGGGGAACCTTACACATTAATACCCATATCTGTAAAGGGAATAAAAGTGATTTGGCTAGCAGCATACAAAATTGGGGACATCTGAAAGATTCATATTTCTGCCCTATCCACTGAAATGCATCCAACTCATTTTCCTTCATGCTGTGAATGAGAGTAACTGTAGTGGAGTCTATTCCTGTAGCTGTCACTAAATAACTTGTCTCCTGGTGAAACCAAGGGATGGGACAGCATGTCATACCTCAAAATGAAATTAAAATAAAGTGGAATAAAATATAAATAAAAGAAAAGGACCCTTTTATCTACTGTGAAATGTGAAGTAGTTGAGTTTTATCCCCAAATGGCTTTTAAGTCAACCTGCTGAAATCTAAATTATTAGTACCAGAAATAGTATTTGGCTTAAGTTTTCAATACCCTGGCTTAATCCCTGGCAGATTTTTCTGTATCCATGCTATAGAACTGTGTCTGCTCAAAACAGAAAGTGACATGTGAATGGGGTCTGTCCCCACTCCTCTTTTTTCTGGCCTGAATAGTGTTGGCATTAACTAAGTAAAATAAATTACAGTAGTAAAATAGAAAGTAGCCACTTTTTTAGTTCAAGCTATTTTGTTAGTTTCTTTCAGTTTCTCTTTTGTGGTAATAATACTTAAAGGAAACATTTAAGTAAAAATAAATTTATTTGAATATTTAAATCAATAAGTTTTCCATTTTAATGAAACAAAATTTCCAGAGATGAGGTATTCTAGTCACTTGCCACAGTGTTTTTGTAATGTCACTAATTCCCCTTCACTGTAATGGGATTTTGTGTCATTGACATTCTCATGAGATTTTATAATATAAATCCACAGGCATCATGTTACAATGTCAAATGAAATAAGCTGGCGAGTCTATGGAGATGTATGTCAATGATGCAAATATTTCTAACCTGTAGAAGTAGCAATATGTCAAGATGATGGCAAATAATATCAGGGGATTTCTGGGGATACTATTTTCTGGAGCAAAAACTGCAAAAAAGAATGTCAGTATAGTTTTACTGAGACAATGATCTGATTATCGAGGCTATAATAGAAGAAAGATTGCTAGAGTTCATCCAAATTATTTTTTCTGTATTTGAGGAATTTATATTTTTATATGCCCCATTGCAAAGAACTTAAGATCTTCTTATATCTTGAAAGGAAAATTTCTTGTTTCATAACACAGTCCAAAACAAGAGGAAAGAGACTGTCCTGATTTTAATGCCAAGAAGGTTACATTCTTTTACTCTGTGTCTTGTCTGAGTCTGAATATTAATGAAACAATCATTAATATTCTTAACTTTGGTAAAATCTGAGTTTGATGTGGTCAAATATGTTCATAAAACTTTCAAAATATGATTGTAAATATGAAGCATGACCTTGATCACATAAATGGAGAAAATGGGAGGGGTGTGTCATCCATGATTTGTTTAATTCTTTAAGTGTATTCAAGATGTCACAAGGAGAGTGATTTGACCTTACTTGGTAAAAGTAATTTATTATAAATAGATATTTTTGGTGTAGTTTATTTAGGTAACTGAACATGGATAGAGACCAAAACAAAATACTGAAATTCAACATTTTGAATTAGGTGAGCTATTCAATCATTACTGCTGGAGCACCAGACACAAAGAGTGATTTCCGACAGCCATGCTGTTATTACAGTGATAATGAACTAGCTGAGAGAGCCTGTTCTGAAACACCACTTGAAGAAACAATCAAAATAATGTCATAGCCCCTCAGGAGGAAAAGGAGCTTATATACATACAAACACATGTGCTTAGTGTACTTTCAAGAATGTTTATCTTCTTTTATCATAATAATCTTGTGATAGCGATAAGCACAGGATTATTCTATTTTTGCATAAGGAAATAGACATAACCCATGGTCATTGTAGGTCTTTCTTATAATGAGTCTAAGTAGCATCATGTAAAATTTGAATGAGTATCTGTTCACTTATTTCAGGGTAGTTTGAATGTGCACCTACAATAAAACTGTTTTTCTTGCATATACTTTCTTAATACTGCATTTCTACAAACAGAAACTTGGGATTAATTCTTAGTTTTTGAATGTCCAAATTTAGTTTCTCTTTCATAAAATTCAGTTGAAGGTATGTTCCTACTAACATTATGACTTACTATAAAGTTATAGTAATCAAGACTGTGCAATACTGGAAAAAGAATGGACAAATAGATCAATGGAACACAATAGAAAGTCCAGAAAGAAACTTGTATAAATATAGTCAGTTGATCTTTGATAAAGGAGCAAAGGGAATGCAGTGATAGTCTTTAAAATAAATGGTGCAGGAACAACTGGCCATTCACCTGCAAAAAATAAACACAGATTTTAAACCCTTCAAAAAATTAACTCAAAATGAATCATAGATATAAATATCAAATGCACAACTATAAACCCTTGAAAGGTAGCATACGATAAAGCCTAGACGACCTTGTGTATGTCAGTGACTTTTTATGTATAACTAAAAGGCACAATCCATGAAAAAAAATTGTTAAGTTGGACATTATTAAAACACACAAACAAAAAAACCCACTTTTGTTCTGTAAATAATGATATCAAGAGAATAAAAAGGAAAGTCACAGACTGGGAGAAAATATTTGCAAGACACACCTATTATTCCAAGTACATAAAGAGCTCTTAAAACTCAACAGTAATAAACAACCTGAGTAAAAAATGGGCAAGAGATAATTAAAGATACACAGATAACAAATATGCACATTTAAAATTATTTCAAATCACATGCCATCAGGGAAATGGAAATTAAAATAGCAGTGAGATAGCACTACACACCTATCAAAATTGCAAAAACCCAAAACACTGACAATACATAATGCTGGCAAGGATGTGGAATAATAGGAACTCTTGTTCATTGCTAGTGAAAATAAAAAATGGTATGGCTACTTTGAAGGACATTTTGATAGTTTCTTATAAGACTAAACATACTTTTACTATATAATCCAGCAGTGATAGCCATGTGTCAGTGTAAGTTTATCAGTTGTAGCAAATGTACCACAGGAATGTTAATAATGGGAGGTTATGCATGATTGAAGGCAAGAGACAAATGGGACAACTCTATACCTTCTGTTCAGTTTTGCTCTGTACGTAAAACTGTTTTAAAACGTAACGTAAGCCAGAAAGAAAAACACCAATATAGTATACTGACACATATACATGGAATTTAGAAAGATAGTAATGATGACCCTGTATGTGAGACAACAAAAGAGACACAGAGGTATAGGACAGACTTTTGGCCTCTGAGGGAGAGGGAGAGGGTGGGATGATTTGGGAGAATGGCAATGAAACATGTATACTGTCATGTAAGAAATGAAGCACCGGTCTATTTTCGATACAGGATACAGGATACTTGGGGCTTGTGCACAGGGNGTATAGAACAGACTTTTGGCCTCTGAGGGAGAGGGAGAGGGTGGGATGATTTGGGAGAATGGCAATGAAACATGTATACTGTCATGTAAGAAACGAAGCACCGGTCTATTTTCGATACAGGATACAGGATACTTGGGGCTTGTGCACAGGGATGATCCAGAGAGATGATATGGGGTGGGAGGTGGGAGGGGGATTCAGGATTGGGAGCTCATGTACACCTGTGGCAGATTAATGTCAATGTGTGGCAAAACCAATACAGTATTGTAAAGTAGAATAAAGTAAAAATAA
>SJYW01036268.1:99829-116782 GCA_006410735.1 Raphicerus campestris | reverse complement strand
TCTACTAACAGCTGTATCTGCAAAACTTAGAACTGAGTATATTGAGCATCGCAGGCAGGGACTGCCTTAGGCTACTATACTGCTCTGCACCCCCACAGTATATTCAATAAGTGGTGGAGGAATAGATGAATAATTTATACAAACCAGAATTAGCTCTTCTTCTATAACTGTTCTCTTAGTATAATCATCAAGGCCCCTTTCAAAAGACTGTAAAAACACAGATCTATTGTCTCATAAACAACTTTAGGTAACAGTTATGCAAACACACACATACACACGCACATCATATAAACTCTCATTTTCTTCCAAAAAAGAATACACACAGAGAGACTGTCTCCCAACCCCCCACCATGATTTTTTATGCCAGAGCTAAGAAATGTATCATAAGAGTAAGTTAATTCAGAGTACTCTACTGGGATCTTTAGATCTCATTATTTCTCAGCATAATTAAATCTTTATTAGATTAAATTGCACTTTTTCTGGGCTTCTCAATAAATTCAGTATCCAGCCAACTTTTAATGTGGTATTTATTAGATAAGACCCAAAAAGAAATTTAAAGAAGAATATCCCTTTCCACTGCATTCAAAATTCTCAGTTTTATAGAAGAGTCCCCCTCAGACATATGCTACCCACATTATCATGACATGCCTTTCAAGGTGCTTTTTTCCAAATAAGAAAAGGAAGGAATCAATAGAATTAGCACAAGAAGACTTTTGACAAGGCAAGAAAGTAAAAGGTAAAAATGGAAAGACTTTAAATAAGGAGGATGTGGTTTTTGACGACCCAGACATATTGGTCCAAATTATGAAGCCAAGGAAAACGGAGAAAAATTCAGCACTGAAATTAAAAGACTCTCTTTATGATGCTCAGAAAATAAATACAATGGCTTAAATGCTGTAGTAGCCTTGTTCGTTCATAAACTACCACATACCCATACCCTCACCCCAGCCCTCCTCTTCTCCAAAATGTTCCACAAAGACAACCACTCCTCCCTATATTAATCCTATTGTGCCATAGTCTGAGCATTTGAGCTCTTGAAGAAACAACAACTTAAAATCGCCAGTCGAGGTTTGATGCACGATACAGGGTGCTTGGGGCTGGCGCACTGGGATGACCCAGAGGGATGGGATGGGGAGGGAGGTGCGAGGGGGGTTCAGTATACATGAACACATGTACACTCATGGCAGATGCAAGTCAATGTATGGCAAAACCAATACAATATTATAAAGTAAAATAAATTAATTTTTAAAAAAAGAAAAAAAAATTACCCAGAACAGTGAGCACAGAAGGCTGGAGTCTGGTGAACACTCAGAGCACAGTCTGCCTTCAATCTGCCAGGGCATCATCAGGAAAATGGCATTATAGCTTTGCTGGCAAGAAAGAGTACTTTTCATTGCACACAGGTGTGGAAATGAAAGCTGTAATTGTCTCACCAAATATGTTTTTCTTCAACAGCAATGCTAAACCAGCCAAAAACATCGCTGACAACTTTAAAATATGGGAATAAAAAATCAGCAGCCGTTTTCATTCACTGTGCAGCAGAGTTGTCAGTCCATCTTCCATTTGTCACTAAGCCTATCCAAGGTGATGGTGGTGCAACCACTGATTAAGCCAAAATAGTCAGACTCATGTGTGTGTGCATTTGTATGTGTGTAAGACACTGAAAATAACTAGTTTACCTCTCTTTTTTCCTATGAATTGACTGATGGGTTTCCATAGTAGTCAAGGACTACCGTTATTGGATCACCACACTGTATTGAAATCTGTGTTTTTTGAATACCACAAAACTCTTGAGGGAAGGGATCATGTCTTAGTCTCTCTTTGTATCCCCTAAGTACACAGCATAATGTTGAAGATGTAACAGAAGCTTGGAAAGTATTTGTTGAGCCACCCTGAACTGACCTGAACTGACTCTGGCAACAGGTAAAAGTAGACTACCCCTGACATGTGCACCCAGAGGCTCCTTCCAGAAAAAAAGGTTGCACCCTGTCCAACAGGGTGCAAGTGGTAGGAAATCACAGCTTAGCCTGTTGCATGAGAACAACTTGTGACTTCCTAATTCTGGGGATGTACCCAGTAGAGGTCAAGCCCTCAGAGGCTTCTTACAGAAGAAGTCACTCTCAGATCCCATTCCACTACACAAATCCACTTCATCCTCAGCGAACCCTGCCAATACTTGGCTTTTCTCTAGAAGTGCATTTTAAAAAAGAGGTTGGGGCAACCAGTGGAACAGCTCACTAAGCTCTGGCTCACTTTCATATCTGTTCCAAGAGTTTACTGAATAAACTTGTACTTCAGTGAGTGAAAATGAGAGCAGTTATGCTTGCAAGACATTTAGTCCTCTTTAGAAGAGAGGACCTCCTTTTTAAAGGTTGGAATTTAAAAGTTAGATTTTTATATAGTTTGCTTCAATTCAGTAATGTTCCAGACAAGAGGATGTTTATCCAATCCCAAAGTCTGTCTATTTTTTTTTAACATAAATGCACCTTTTTACCATTTATGGCAACACTTCTAAAACTCAGGAAATGAACAGATTCCCTGTAAAGAAAAAAACATGTTTCTCTTTATGCCTTTACTTGGTGTTAGCTTAATTTTATTTGAATGTTACTTAAATGTATACAGCCTTAAACTTACAGATATAAAAGCCCTTATGCTCATAGTTATTGGACAGCTGAAAAAATGTTTAAAATTAAATCCTGACAAAACTTTGAGCCAGTAAACTTTTAATTAGCAATATTAATTTGATGTGAAGGATGATAGTGTACTGCAGAGACTACTTGCAGTCTGAACCCAGATCTTATATCTATGAAAGGGGGGTCCTTTTCAAGCTTGGCAGGCTTAAAAAGAATAGATGTCATTTGATGACTCACTTCCTTCAGTTGGATTACTGCAAAATCTTCATTTATAAAATGTGTATTTGCATCATTTGTATATTAAATCAGCCTCTATTATTTTCTTATTAGCTTGAGACAAAGTAATACTGCTGCTGTTGCTGCTAAGTCGCTTCAGTCATGTCCAACTCTGTGTGACCCCATAGACGGCAGCCCATCAGGCTCCCGCGTCCTTGGGATTCTCCAGGCAAGAACACTGGAATGGGTTGCCATTTCCTTCTCCAGTGCATGAAAGTGAAAAGTGAAAGTGAAGTCGCTCAGTCGTGTACGACTCTTCGCGACCCCATGGACTGCAGCCCACCAGGCTCCTCCATCCATGGAATTTTCCAGGCAAGAGTACTGGAGTGGGGTGTCATTGCCTTCTCCTACTAGTTGACACTAAATATACTAGGAACATAAGCATGAACACAGGCACTAAATTTATCCAAATGATCTATGTACCTGTCAGGATTTCCTTTATATCTAAATTTTTTGAAGTATCTAACTCACACTGGGTCAGAGCTGAAAGACTCTTTGGCAAGCACTCTCCATTGGCTCTGACACGTTACATGTTCATCCCCCAGGCCAGTGGAGTACAATGCACTGGTCACAATCAGAAAGTGAAAGTTAAGTCATGTTCCACTCTTTGCAACCCCATTCTCCAGGCAAGAGTACTAGAGTGGGTTGCCATTTCCTTCTCCAGGGGATCTTCCCGCCCCAGGGATTGAACCCAGCTCTCCTGCATTGCAGGCATTGCAGGCAGACGCTTTACCATCTGAGCCACCAAGGAAACCAATCAGAACTAATGCCAGAGCTGAGGATGGGATTACTCTCACTCACTGTGTACCTGAAAAAGAGAGAGAAGTGGTTTCTAAACGAAGTCAGTAGTATTGTTNTAATTCTGGGGATGTACCCAGTAGAGGTCAAGCCCTCAGAGGCTTCTTACAGAAGAAGTCACTCTCAGATCCCATTCCACTACACAAATCCACTTCATCCTCAGCGAACCCTGCCAATACTTGGCTTTTCTCTAGAAGTGCATTTTAAAAAAGAGGTTGGGGCAACCAGTGGAACAGCTCACTAAGCTCTGGCTCACTTTCATATCTGTTCCAAGAGTTTACTGAATAAACTTGTACTTCAGTGAGTGAAAATGAGAGCAGTTATGCTTGCAAGACATTTAGTCCTCTTTAGAAGAGAGGACCTCCTTTTTAAAGGTTGGAATTTAAAAGTTAGATTTTTATATAGTTTGCTTCAATTCAGTAATGTTCCAGACAAGAGGATGTTTATCCAATCCCAAAGTCTGTCTATTTTTTTTTAACATAAATGCACCTTTTTACCATTTATGGCAACACTTCTAAAACTCAGGAAATGAACAGATTCCCTGTAAAGAAAAAAACATGTTTCTCTTTATGCCTTTACTTGGTGTTAGCTTAATTTTATTTGAATGTTACTTAAATGTATACAGCCTTAAACTTACAGATATAAAAGCCCTTATGCTCATAGTTATTGGACAGCTGAAAAAATGTTTAAAATTAAATCCTGACAAAACTTTGAGCCAGTAAACTTTTAATTAGCAATATTAATTTGATGTGAAGGATGATAGTGTACTGCAGAGACTACTTGCAGTCTGAACCCAGATCTTATATCTATGAAAGGGGGGTCCTTTTCAAGCTTGGCAGGCTTAAAAAGAATAGATGTCATTTGATGACTCACTTCCTTCAGTTGGATTACTGCAAAATCTTCATTTATAAAATGTGTATTTGCATCATTTGTATATTAAATCAGCCTCTATTATTTTCTTATTAGCTTGAGACAAAGTAATACTGCTGCTGTTGCTGCTAAGTCGCTTCAGTCATGTCCAACTCTGTGTGACCCCATAGACGGCAGCCCATCAGGCTCCCGCGTCCTTGGGATTCTCCAGGCAAGAACACTGGAATGGGTTGCCATTTCCTTCTCCAGTGCATGAAAGTGAAAAGTGAAAGTGAAGTCGCTCAGTCGTGTACGACTCTTCGCGACCCCATGGACTGCAGCCCACCAGGCTCCTCCATCCATGGAATTTTCCAGGCAAGAGTACTGGAGTGGGGTGTCATTGCCTTCTCCTACTAGTTGACACTAAATATACTAGGAACATAAGCATGAACACAGGCACTAAATTTATCCAAATGATCTATGTACCTGTCAGGATTTCCTTTATATCTAAATTTTTTGAAGTATCTAACTCACACTGGGTCAGAGCTGAAAGACTCTTTGGCAAGCACTCTCCATTGGCTCTGACACGTTACATGTTCATCCCCCAGGCCAGTGGAGTACAATGCACTGGTCACAATCAGAAAGTGAAAGTTAAGTCATGTTCCACTCTTTGCAACCCCATTCTCCAGGCAAGAGTACTAGAGTGGGTTGCCATTTCCTTCTCCAGGGGATCTTCCCGCCCCAGGGATTGAACCCAGCTCTCCTGCATTGCAGGCATTGCAGGCAGACGCTTTACCATCTGAGCCACCAAGGAAACCAATCAGAACTAATGCCAGAGCTGAGGATGGGATTACTCTCACTCACTGTGTACCTGAAAAAGAGAGAGAAGTGGTTTCTAAATGAAGTCAGTAGTATTGTTATCAAGAAAGAATGGGAATAGATGTGATGAAAAACAATAAAGATCCACTATGCAGCAATCTGGACTTAGTGGTAAAGAATCTGCCTACCACTGCAGGAGATGCAGGTCCGATCCCTGAGTCAGGAAGATCCCCTGGAGCAGGAAATGGAAATCCACTTCAGTTTTCTTGCCAGGATAATCCTTATGGACAGAGGAGCCTGGGGGGGCTACAGTCTTTTGGGTCACAAAGAGTCAGACACAACTGAGCACACATGCACTCATGCAATAATGTAGAACATATTTATATTAACATTTCAGGTTACTACTAAAATACGAACCCCAAATTTAAAAATCATTGGAAAGAACTCTCAGACCCTGTAAAAGTGGTCCTTAGACAGCCCAGCATTTCTCAGACTCCTGTTTGAGAAGCACTAACTTAGAGGATCATAGGGTAAAATAGGGGTGAAAAAAATTCAAAACTTGACCTTAAAAGTTCAACAAAGCAGGTCCAGATACATAGATGTAAACTGACCAGCCAAATACCTAAGTATATCTAGGAGTCTGTACAAAGGAAAAGTGAAGTCGCTCAGTCATGTCCGACTCTTCGCAACCCCATGGACTGCAGCCCACCAGGCTCCTCCATCCATGGAATTTTCCAGGCAGGAGTACTAGAGTGGGGTGCCATTGCCTTCTCCTACTAGTTGACACTAAAGATACTAACATAAGCATGAACACAGGCACTAAATTCATCCAAATGATCTATGTACCTGTCAGGATTTCCTTTATATCTAAATTTTTTGAAGTATCTAACTCACACTGGGTCAGAGCTGACTCTTTGGCAAGCACTCTCCATTGGCTCTGACACGTTACATGTTCATCCCCGAGGCCAGTGGAGTACAATGCACTGGTCACAATCAGAAAGTGAAAGTGAAGTCACGTCCCCCTCTTTGCAACCCCATGGGCTGTAGCCTACCAGGCTCCTCCATCCATGGCATTTTCCAGGCAAGAGTACTGGAGTGGGGTGCCATTGCCTTCTCTGCCAAATATAAATACAAATGTGCTATTTAAAAGACTCTCTACACTCTCTCCTTGAAAATTTCAACCACATTCATTGTCATATGGAAGTCTAGATACCATTCAGGGTTCTCCTCCTGATTATGCCTATAGTAATCAGGGTAACCTGGGACGAGTCACTTAATGCTTTGTGGCTTAATTCCTCTATATGTAAAACAGAATACTGACACTGTATTCCACTCACAGGCTTGAAGGGAGAATAAATAAAAGAGATTTTAGATAAGAAAACAATGTAAAAAATCAATAGCAACAAATAGACATGGAGTTCTATACAATTATGCAAGTATTTTTTTGACTGTCTACCCTCTTCCTAGGGTTATCATTGATTCTTCAGTGTTAGGAAGCATATAAATTCAAGTTCACAGATTTTTCCTGGAAAGGTGGCCAAAACTGGAGCTTCATGGTAATCTATAGATGTTGACATACATTTCCCACAAACAATATCTTAAAACATTCACATATATAGTAAACGGGAAAAATTGAACTCTCTACTGTTACAATTACTGCTGCAGTATTATTATTTTATTACTACACTTTAATTAAATTCCTCTTACTGGAACTTAAAAACCATGAAAACCAGACAGATTGAATATAACAGACCATTAAGTCACCCTCCACTTACTCAGAAGATTTCGTTTTAAGGCACAAAGGGACAATATTATAATGTAATTACTACTCTCAGTAGCAGTGAGTACTACCAACCCATCATGCAAGCACCAGNCTTACTGGAACTTAAAAACCATGAAAACCAGACAGATTGAATATAACAGACCATTAAGTCACCCTCCACTTACTCAGAAGATTTCGTTTTAAGGCACAAAGGGACAATATTATAATGTAATTACTACTCTCAGTAGCAGTGAGTACTACCAACCCATCATGCAAGCACCAGAAATTGACAGCCACATTTTGTTGTGATCTGTGGTTGCAGGCTATTTTTCTCTCCACACTCAAGACTAAAAATCCAATAATGTCTTTTATAATGGGGGTGATGTGGCTTAAGAAATATCTGTTTATGATTCATAAACATAAAGAGTGAGCATAATCTGCTACACAGTAAGCTGCTTTGCCTCAGAGGAAAACATATTCTATGTTGCATTAACTCAGCGTTGAGACAAAATATCACTGCCACATCATCAAATAGAGAAGGCAGCTCAAACATCAGCTGGCCCTGATATTCCTTCTGTACCAGAGACCTCCAAATGAGCTTCCAAATGGCCATGTGAGAGTGTCCTAGGTGCCATCTCACAGATGAGTCAAATAAAGGACAGTGATGCAGGGTGGCTCACAGCTTGGTCAGATACTTATAATTTATATGATAAACATCAGGATTCTAGAAACCTAGAGACTAACTGTAAAATTAAGCAGCAAACAAATCCATTAGCTCTAGTCCTTGGGGGTCAGGTTTTCTTCCCAATTAAGTCCAGCCCCTAAGGAAATTATGACATGAGCAATTCTCATATTTAGGGATCTTCCACCACACCCTCATCNTTCATTGGAAGGACTGATGCTGAAGCTAAAACTCCAATACTTTGAACACTTGATGCAAAGAACTGACTCATTAGAAAAGACCCTGATTCTGGGAAAGATCGAAGGCAGGAGAAGGGGATGACAGAGGATAAGATGGTTGGATGGCATCACCAACTTAATGGACATAAGTTTGAGTAAGTTCCAGGTGTTGTTGATGGACAGGGAAACAGTGTGCTTCAGTTCATGGCATCACAGAGTCAGACATGACTAAGTGACTGAACTGAACTGATACAAAACATATATTATTTTTACTATTCTTTCCCATTATGGTTTATTACAGACTATTGAATATAGTTCCTAGGGCTATACAGTAGGGCTTTGTTATCCATTTAATATATAGTAGTTTGTATCTGCTAACCCCAAACTTAAATTTATCCCTCTTCCACTCCCTTTTCCCCTTGGTAACCATAAGTTTATTTTCTATGTCTAACACACATATTTATAAATACATAGTATATTAGTTACTCTTGATTGGTTTTGAACTTTATAAAAAGGTGTCTCAATTTGCATTCCCTGCTTATGAATGAAATTAAGCATCTTTTCTCATACACATTTGTCATTTATGTTACCTCTTCAATAGCACATCTTCTCTCCCTTCTGTTGTGTTGATAATTTCTCTTGTAATTGATTTGCTGGAATTCTTTATATAATTCAAAAATTAATCCTATCTCAGTTATATGTCAGGCAAATGCCATCTCCTTGTATTTTCATTCACATTTTTGTGTCTCTGATAAACACAAGTTCCTAATTGAATGTAGCTGAATTTTTAAAGATTTAATAGTGCTTTCTGTGCCTTTTTTTATTTAAATAAATGTTTCCTTACCCCAGGCTATATATCATTGTATACATTCTGTGAGAAGTTCTGGTATTCATATATATGCTTTAATCAAACCAGAATTAGTTTTATTTATGGTATGAAACAGAACTCAAGTTTAACTACTTTTTTTAATATGGATAATCAGCTCGCTCAGCATCATTGACTGAAATCACTTCTTTTCCCAATCATCTGCAATGCCACCTGTCATATAATGTTCCTTATGCAGACTGATTGCTGAGTTGTCCAATCACCTTATTTTTCACTCCAGGTGAATTACAGCTTTATGTAATTTACTTCATGTGTTAATTCATGTGAATTATAACTTTATGTATTACAATAGCTTTTTGCATGGTTATCTGGTAATGTAAGGCTGTCCACTGATTCCTTCTTAAGCAGAGTCTTCGTTCTCCTTGGGAGTTTGTTCTTTGGTTTAGCTTTTAGAATTAGCTTCTCAAATCCCTTCAAAAACCACTATTGGGATTTTGATGAAAATTGTTCTTAATCTATAGTACAGCTAAAGGAAAAGTAACAACTTTGTAATATTGAGGCATTCTATAGTGGCTCAGAAGGTAAACAATCTGCCTTCAATGCAGGAGACCTGGGTCAGGAAGATCTCCTGGAGAAGGGAGTGGCTACCCACTCCAATATTTTTGCCTGGAGAATCTCATGGATAGAGGAGTCTGGTGGGCTGCAGTCCATGGGGTTGCAAAGAGTTGGACACAACTGAATGACTAACAATTCACTTCATTCCTAAAAATGGTATATTTTTCAACTTAGGTCTTTTTAGTGACTTTCAGTGAAGTTTTATTTATATGCAAACAATCACTTTCTTTACAAAGATCTTACACACCATTTNGGACACAACTGAGTGACTAACAATTCACTTCACTCCTAAAAATGGTATATTTTTCAACTTAGGTCTTTTTAGTGACTTTCAGTGAAGTTTTATTTATATGCAAACAATCACTTTCTTTACAAAGATCTTACACACCATTTGTTAGATGTAATCTTGGATTCCATGCATCTATTGCCATTGGCATCTCTCTTTGTATTATATTTCTTTGCTACTGGCTTTAGAAATTTTATGCTTATTATTTTACTTTGTTTTCACATCTTACTACACTAGCAAGAATTTTAAAGTCAGCATCACTAACATCTCCCTAAGAATTATACTTGATGTTATATTTTGGATAGATACCATTTATCATGCCAAGGCATTTCTGTGCACTCTGAATTTGCTAATAATATTTTCTATCACCTATAAGCAACTATTAAGATGATCATATTATTTGCCTTTTCTCTAGTATTCTTGCTTGCATAATTCCATAGACAGAGGAGCCTGACGGACTACAGTCTATGGGGTTGCAAAGAATTGGACATGACAGAACATCTAAAAGTAAGTAACCATTTTGATAATCTTTTCAAAGAAAAAACTTTTAGGCTTGTTTATCTTTACAATTATATTTTTGTTTCTCTTTCATAAATTTCAGGTCTCACCTTCCTAATCTCTTTCCTTCAATTTTTTTTTTTGGCTTGTTTAATCTTATTTTTTAAAAAACTAGTTGAATGCTTAACATTAAATTTTATCAATTTAATTATAGGTAATCAACTCTATAAAATGGCATTTCAATATTCCACAAGTTTAATTTTGCAGAATTTCAAGTATAGTTTTGAATAATATTTTTAAAATTCTATTATAATCTATTTTCTAAATAATGTGCTATTTAGAAGCATGATTATAAAATTCCAAATATATTGTAATTTCCTTTTATCTTTTTGGTTTTGATTTATAACACTTTTCATTATGGTCTGCGATAATGATCTGACATGCCATTTTTAGAATTTTTTCATTGCTACACATGGACTTTATCTAGCTGTGGGGCATGGATCTCTCACTACAATGGTTTCTCTTGTTGCAGAGCGCCAGCTTTAGGTGCATGGGCTTCAGGAGTTGCACCACGTGGGCTCAGAAGTTGTGACACATGTTTTCTGGCACATGTTTGGCATTGTCTGGGCTTAGTTGTCTGGTGGCATGTGGGATCTTGCCATACCAGAGTTTGTACCCATGTCGCCTGCATTGCCAGGCAGATTCTTTACCACTGAGCAACCAAGGAAGCACTGAGGTTTCTGTTATGATTTATTATGTGTCTAATTTTTATAAATGTTCATGTGTACTTTGGTAGGATATATGATCCAATTACAGACACAGTTTTTATATGTCCTGTAAAATAAACTTGTTTAAAAAAAAAACTTATAAACTGCATTATTCACCTCTTTAATGTACTGTTTGCTTTGCTTTTTTATTTGTTTTGGGCCATGTAGCATGTGAGATCTCAACCCTGACCAGGGATCGAACCCATGCCCCATGTAGTGAAAGAGCAGAATCAATCTTAACCACTAGACTGCCAGGGAAATCTTCAACTCTTTAATACCTTTATTAATTTTCAGGTTTCTGGACCTATCAGTGACTAAGAAGTGTATGTTGAAAGCTCCCAGTATGATGGTAAATTTGTCAATTTTCTTCTTAGTTTCATCAGTATTTGCTTTAAATATTTTTAGACATTTTGACTTTATAGAATATTGAAATTTTTAGTTGTCCTAGTAAATTTAACCTTTATCATTGTATAGTGATTCTTTATCCCTAACATATTTAGTCTTAAATTTATTTGATATTAGTAACTATTCCAGCTTAGTTTGTTTAGTTATTGTTCTTTTAATTATGCTGTATCCCTGAGTTTTAAGAGTGTTTCTTATAAGGAATATTAAGCTGGAAATTGTTTTTTTCTATAACATAATTTCTATATTTTAACTTCATTTTAGTGCATTTATATTTATTGATACTATTAATATCATGGAATTCTACCGTCCATGCTGTATAATTCAAAATTCTCAAGATAAACAGAACCAATACAATATTTGAGACAAAGTATGATTTTAAAGAATTGGCTCACACAATCATCAGTTCAGTTCAGTTGCTCAGTCATGTCGGACTTTTTGTGACCCCATGAATCGCAGCACGCCAGGCCTCCCTGTCCATCACCAGCTCTGGAGTTCACTCAGACTCACGTCCATCAAGTCAGTGATGCCATCCAGCCATCTCATCCTCTGTTGTCCCCTTCTCCTCCTGCCCCCAATCCCTCCCAGCATCAGAGTCTTTACCAATGAGTCAACTCTTCGCATGAGGTGGTCAAAGTACTGGGGTTTCAGCTTTAGCATCATTCCCTCCAAAGAAATCCCAGGGCTGATCTCCTTCAGAATGGACTGGTTGGATCTTCTTGCAGTCCAAGGGACTCTCAAGAGTCTTCTCCAACACCACACTTCAAAAGCATCAATTCTTCGGCACTCAGCTTTCTTCACAGTCCAACTCTCACATCCATACATGACCACAGGAAAAACCATAGCCTTGACTAGACTGTCTGGACTTTTGTTGGCAAAGTAATGTCTCTGGTTTTAATATGTTATCTAGGTTGGTCATAACTTTCTTCCAAGGAGTACGCATCTTTTAATTTCATGGCTGCAGTCACCATCTGCAGGGATTTTGGAGCCCGCCAAAATAAAGTCTGACATTGTTCCCACTGTTTCCCCATCTATTTCCCATGAAGTGATGGGACCAGATGCCATGATCTTTGTTTTCTGAATGTTGAGCTTTAAGCCAACTTTTTCACTCTCCACTTTCACTTTCATCAAGAGGCTTTTTAGTTTCTGTTCACTTTCTGCCCTAAGGGTGGTATCATCTGCATATCTGAGGCTATTGATATTTCTCCCAGCAATCTTGATTCCAGCTTGTGCTTCTTCCAGCCCAGCGTTTCTCATGATGTACTCTGCGTATAAGTTAAATAAGCAGGGTGACAATATACAGCCTTGATGTACTCCTTTTCCTATTTGGAACCAGTCTGTTGTTCCATGTCCAGTTCTAACAGTTGCTTCATGGGAGAGCATAAATCCACAATCCTCAGGGAAGACCAAGCAGGCTGAAAATTCAGGCAAAGTCCCTGTGTTGCAGTCATGAAGCACAATTCCTTCTTCCTTAGGAAACCTATCCTTTTCTCTTAAGGTCTTCAACTAATTGGATGAAGTCAACTCACATTATGGAGGGTAATCTACTTCACTTAAAGTCTACTAATTGTATAGGTCAATCACATCTAAAAACTGCATTCACAGAAACATCTAGACTGGTGTTTAACCAAACAACCAGCCACTATAACCTAGTTAGGTTAACACATAAAATTGAGCATAACACATACTTTGGGGTTTTATTTTTTTCCCCACTTCTTTGCTTTTCCTTGGCTTCTTTTGACCATTTCATTTGGATGGATTTAATCTTTATGTTAATGTTAAATTTTTTCATCCCATCCTCACGTTTCTTAATTTCTCTTGCATATTTTCATCATCTTTTATCTATGTGTTACAGTCTGAGTAATTTTTTTAAGCTCTATGTTCCAGTTTACTAATTCTCTTTTCATCTTTGGCTAATTTCATCAATTTAACAAATTCATTATACTTTTAATGTTGTCAATTATATCTATATATGTAAAGTTCTATGATTATTTTTTAAATCTGCCTGNATACAGTCTGAGTAATTTTTTTAAGCTCTATCTTCCAGTTTACTAATTCTCTTTTCATCTTTGGCTAATTTCATCAATTTAACAAAATTCATTATACTTTTAATGTTGTCAATTATATCTATATATGTAAAGTTCTATGATTATTTTTTAAATCTGCCTGGAAACTTTTGTTATTGTTCACCTTATGATTTGTTGTTTATTTATTTCCCTCTTGTATTTCTTTAAATAATTCAAATGCAGTTATTTCATATTTAGTATCTGTTAATTTTGATATCTGAAGTGTGTGGGAGATCTAACTCTGCTGTTTCTCTTGATTTTTAACCATGTAACACTTTATCTTGCTGTATTGTATTAATTTTTTTATAATGAGGTCATATTTATAGAACTTAAACATTACTCCAGGCTAAGAAAAGATGGTTTTCTCCAGGGAAGACATGTATTTGCTCCTAGTGAGACCACAGGGGAGACTACTTATGTGTTACTACTCTGGCTCATTTTGTCAGCCTTGGATTAATGCAGAGAGTTTATACTCAAGTCTCTTTTCTTGTCTTCACTTAGTCTTACTGTCACAGTACAGCATTGCTCTCAGGAAAACACCACTTCTGTCCTCACTTAATGTTCAGCTCACTATTCTTCTTTCACTACTCTCATTGCCACAGTCCCTGAAAACTATAGAAGGTGGCATTCACATACCTGTGGTATGAATGTCACCCTCCAGATCTGTGGCATATAAAGTTTATGCAACCAAACACGGAGCTCTTGCTCATTGTTCTAATCTATCACACCCTCTTGGAGACTCCCAAGATTTGTAATAAATGCAGTAATACATTGAAAAGTGTTTGTTGCAATTTTTCAAGACACAGTTGTATTTTACGAGGTCTACTGAAATATCTATGCCTCCAAAATACCAAGAGCCTATCTTTGTCTCTTCATCCCCTATTCTTTCCAATTTTCTGAAGTCCATTATTGGACTTCAGTCCCCTTTGGTCTAATAATGTAGAAATTTCAGTTGTCGCCAATTTGTAAAATCTAATATTTATCTTCATTTTCCCTCAACTTTATGCATAAAGTTGTTGTACTTATTTCACATTCCTTCTTGAAACTCTCCCCTGCCTTAGCATCTAAGATTCTATGTTATCTTGATGAGTAAATAATATGTTTATATAGTGATTTATCAACTTACTCCTGATAGTCACATTTCTCAGCCACTGAACATCTCATCCCTGATCACAGCAAGACCAGAGACCAAGTCATTATATTCTTGTTTTTATTCTATTATATTCTTAGTTTCAAAGCAAAGTTCCAGATGTAAGACAAAGGTATTTGGAAGACTATGTGAATAGGAAAGCCATTATTTTTCTCACCCTTTAATAAAGTTCTGAACTATGGAAGGTAGAGAAAAAAGAGGCAATTAAGAAAAGGTTAAAATCCACAATAGGGGGACCAGGTAAGGCCCAGATCAGAAAGAGAAAGCAGCAATGAGAAGAGTCAGTATCCAAAGATCTTAGTGATTTTTCAGGCACAATAATCTCTTGTCAGCACAAGAGAATATATGTGAGCCTGACTATGCCCCCAGATCGTCCAGTCTCTATTCCAGTGAATAACACACATCACTACCCTACGCACTGGTGTTCAGTGAGAAATTTCCAGTGTAGACAGCCATAAATTTATTTAGAATCATTCAGAAAAAAGATGCCTGTGGTTTCTTAGAAATTTAAGTACCCATTGTAAACAACAGTATTTTCTTCTAGGGAAATTCAAGAGCTATCAGAGAAAGATGAAGGCTAGGACACTGAACCAGAGATCAAGTTACTAACATNTGAGCCTGACTATGCCCCCAGATCGCCCAGTCTCTATTCCACTGAATAACACACATCACTACCCTACGCACTGGTGTTCAGTGAGAAATTTCCAATGTAGACAACCATAAATTTATTTAGAATCATTCAGAAAAAAGATACCTGTGGTTTCTTAGAAATTTAAGTACCCATTGTAAACAACAGCATTTTCTTCTAGGGAAATTCAAGAGCTATCAGAGAAAGATGAAGGCTAGGACACTGAACCAGAGATCAAGTTACTAACATTCATTGACTCACAGAGAAAGTAAGGGAATTTCAGAAAAAAACCTTCTACTTCATTGACTACACAAAAGCCTTTAGGTGTGGATCACAACAAACTGGAAAATTTTTTAAAAAGATGGGAATACCAAACCAACTTACCTGTCTTCTGAGAAACCTGTTTGTAGGTCAAGAAGTGACAGTTAGAATCAGACATGGAACAATGGACTGCTTACAAACTGAGAAAGGAGTACGATAAGGTTGTATATTGTCACCCTGCTTATTAAGCTTATATGCAGAGTACATCATGCAAAATGCTGGGCTGGATAAATCTCAAGCTGAAATCAAGATTTCCAGGAGAAATATCTACAACCTCAGATATGCAGATCATACCACTCTAATAGCAGAAAGTGAAGAGGAACTTAAGAGTCTCCTGATGATGTGAAAGAGGACAGTGAAAAAGCTGACTTGAAACTGAACATTCAAAAAACAAAGATCATGGCATCTGGTCTCATCACTTCATGGCAAAAAGATGGAGGGAAACTGGAAACAGTGACAGATTTTATTTCTTGAGCTCCAAAATCACCGCAGACAGTGACTGCAGCCATGAAAGTAAAGATGCTTACTCTTTGGAAGGAAAGCTATGATAAACCTAGACAGCATATTAAAAAAGCAGAGAGGGGAGGAGAGGGTGAGATGTACGGAAAGGGTAACATGAGAACTTACATTCAGTTCAGTTCATTTCAGTTCAGTCGCTCAGTCGTGTCTGACTCTTTGCGACCCCATGAATCGCAGCACGCCAAGCCTCCCTGTCCATCACCATCTCCCGGAGTTCACTCAGACTCACGTCCATTGAGTCCGTGATGCCATCCAGCCATCTCATCCTCTGTCGTCCCCTTCTCCTCCTGCCCCCAATCCTTCCCAGCATCAGAGTCTGGGAAGGATTTCCAATGAGTCAACTCTTCGCATGAGGTGGCCAAAGTACTGGAGTTTCAGCTTTAGCATCATTCCTTCCAAAGAAATCCCAGGGTTGCTCTCCTTCAGAATGGGCTGGTTGGATCTCCTTGCAGTCCAAGGGACTCTCAAGAGTCTTTTCCAACACCACAGTTCAAAAACATCAATTCTTCAGCACTCAGCCTTCTTCATAGTCCAACTCTCACATCTATACATGACCACAGGAAAAACCATAGCCTTGACTAGACGAACCTTAGTCGGCAAAGTAATGTCTCTGCTTTTGAATATATTATCTAGGTTGATCATAACTTTTCTTCCAAGGAGTAAGCGTCTTTTAATTTCATGGCTGCAGTCACCATCTGCAGTGATTTTGGAGCCCCCCAAAATAAAGTCTGACACTGTTTCCACTGTTTCCCCATCTATTTCCCATGAAGTGATGGGACCGGGTGCCATGATCTTTGTTTTCTGAATGTTGAGCTTTAAGCCAACTTTTTCACTCTCC
>SJYW01036268.1:24798-89347 GCA_006410735.1 Raphicerus campestris | reverse complement strand
AAGTTAGGTTTTCTATTCAATGCTTTTCTTGTTTCTTGAGGTAGGATTGTATTGCTTTAAACTTTCTTCTTAGAACTGCTTTGGCTGCATCCCATAGGTTTTGAGTTGTTGTGTTTTCATTGTCATATGTTTCTAGAAATTCCTTTATTTCCCATTTGATTTCTTCATTAACCTGTTGGTTATTTATAAATGTGTTGCTTAATCTCCATGTGTTTGTGTTTCTTACAGTTTTTGTTTTGGGTTTTTTTTTAAAAAACTTGTAATTTATACCTAGTTCATAGCATTGTGGTCAGAGAAGATGCTTGATATGATTACAATTTTCTTAAATTTACTGATACTTGATTTGAGACCAAAGATGTGGTCTATCCTGGAAATGTTCCATGTGCACTTGAGAAGAAGGTGTATTCATCTGCATTTGGATGGAATGTTCTGAAGATATCAATGAGCTCCATCTTATCTAATGTATCATTTAAGGCTTGTGTTTACTTATTAATTTTCTGTTTTGATGATCTGTCCATTGGTGTGAGTGGAGTATCTCCTACTATCATTGTGTTACTGTCAATTTCTCCTTTTATGTCAGCTAATGTTTGTCTTATGTATTGAGGTGCTCCTCTGTTGGGTGCACAGATATTTATAATTGTTATGTCTTCCTCTTGGATTCGTCCCTTTATCATTATGTAGTGTCCTTCCTTATCTGTTGTAAACTTCTTCATTTTAAGGTGTTTTGTCTGATATGAGGATTGCTACTCCAGCTTTCTTTTGCTTCCCATTTGCATGGAATATAGTTTTTGATCCTCTCAGTTTCAGTCTATATGTGTCTTGAGGTCTGAAGTGGGTTTCTTGTAGACATCATATATATGGGTCTTGTTTTTGTATTCATTCAGCCAGTCTGTGTCTTTTGGTTGGAGCATTTAATCCATTTACATTTAAAGTAATTATTGATATATATGTTCTATTGCCATTTTCTTAATTGTTTGGGGCTGATTTTGTAGATCTTTTTCCTTCTCTTGTATTTTTTGTCTATGTAAGTCCCTTTAATATTTGTTGTAAAGCTGGTTTGGTGGTACTGAATTCTCATAACTTTTGCTTATCTTAAGGACTTCCCTGGTGGCTCAGATGGTAAAGCATCTGTCTACAATGCGGGAGACCTGGGTTCGAGCCCTGGGTTGGGAAGATCCCCTGGAGAAGGAAATGGCAATCCACTCCAGTACTGTTGCCTGGAAAATCCCATGGACAGAGGAGCCTGGTATGCTACAGTTTATGGGATCGCAAAGAGTTGGACATGACTGAGTGACTTCACTTCACTTTGCATGTCTGAAAAGCTATTTCTCCATCAATTTTGAATGAGATCCTTGCCAGGTCCAGTAATTTTGGTTGTAGATTTTTCCTTTTCAGTACTTTAAATATATCCTGCCATTTCCTTGTGGCCTGCAGAGTTTCTGCTGAAAGATCAGCTATTAAGCGTATAGGGTTTCCCTTGTATGTTATTTGTTGCTTTTCCTTTACTGCTTTTAATATTATTTCTGTGTCTTTGTTAGTTTGATTAGTCTATCTTGGCATGCTTCTCCTTGGGTTTATTCTATATGGGACTGTTTGTGCCTCTTGGACTTGATTGACTATTTCCTTTTCCATGCTGGGGAAATTTTCAACTGTAATCTCTTCAAAAATTTTCTCAGACCTTTTCTTTTTCTCTTCTTCTGAAAGTGAAAGTGAAGTCGCTCAGTTGTGTCTGACTCTGCCACGCCATGGACTGTAGCCTACCAGGCTTCTCTGTCCGTGGGATTTTCCAGGCAAGAATACTGGAGTGGGTTGCCATTTCCTTCTCCAGCAGATCTTCTCGACCCAGGACTGAACCCAGATATCCCACACTGTAGCAGATGCTTCACTGTCTGAATCACCAGGGAAGTATGGGGTCCCTATAATTTGAACGTTGGTGTGTTTGATAGTGTACCAGAGGTCTCTGAGACTATCCTCAGTTCTTTTCATTCTTTTTGCTTTATTCTGTCTTCAGAAGTTATTTACATCATTTTATCTTGAGCCTACTGATTTATTCTTCTGCTTCAGATATTCTACAATTGATTCCTTCTAGAGTATTTTTAATTTCAGTAATTGTGTTGTTTGTCTCTGTATGTTTATTCTTTAATTCTTCTAGGTCTTTGTTTATTGATTCTTGCATTTTCTCCATTTTGTTTTCAAGGGTTTTTTTTTTTTTTAATCATCTTTACCATCATTATTCTGAATTCATTTCCAGGTAGCTTGCCTATTTCCTCTTCATTTATTTGGATTTCTGTGTTTCTAATTTGTTCCTTCATTTGTGTAGTATTTCTATGCCTTTTCATTATGTTTATAACTTTTTGTTTGAGGCCTCCTTTTCCCAGATTTCAAGGTTGAATTCTTTCTTCCTTCTGGTTTCTGCCCTTCTAAGGTAGGTCCGGTGGTTTGTGTAAGATTTGTGAGATTTGTGCCGAGTTTTTGCTTGTTTGTTTGTTTTTCCTCTGATGAAGGCTGAGTGAGGAGGTAATCCTGTCTGCTGATGATTTGGTTTGTAATTTTGTTTTGTTTTTTGCTTAGATAAGGCGTCCTGCACAGGGTGATACTGGTGGTTGGGAGATGCCATGTCTTGTATTCAAGAGGTTTCCTTTGTGTGAATTCTCACTATTTGATACTCCCAGGGTTTCCCTGGTGGCTCAGAGGTTGAAGCCTGGGTTCAATCCCTGGGTCAGGAAGATACCCTGGAGAAGGGAATGGCAACCCACTCTAGTACTCTTGCCTGGAGAATCTCATGGAGGGAGGAGCCTGGTAGGCTACAGTCCATGGGGTCACAAAGATTCGGACACGACTGAGCGACTTCACTTCACTTGATACTCCCTAAGGTTAGTTCTCTGGTAGTCTAGGGTCTTGGAGTCAGTGCTCCCACTCCAAAGGTTCAGGGCTTGATCTCTGGTCAGAAACAAAGATTCCACAAGTGGCTTGTTATGGCATTAAGTGAGATTAAAACAATATCCAAAAGCGAGAAACAAAAGATGAACTCCAGACAAATAGCAATTACAAAATCAGGCAAATAATTATTTAAAAATGGAATATACATATATAAATATACACCCATGAGCAAAGTCAAAACAGTCCAACAAAAATAAAGTACAGTAGACTGACCCAGTGAACAAAAGATATCAAAAATTATATTTACCCATTAAGAACAAAACTAAAGCACAAACTAGAAAACAAAACTAAAGCCAGGTGTCAAGTGTGGAATAAAGCAATGAAAACAAAACTAACAAATATGTTGAGAGGAAAGGAAAGAAAGAAAGAATAGATATGCAGAGTTAAATAGAGGTAGATGGAGAAGATTTATATACATTAAAGATTAACTGCAAGGAGAAAAGAGAAGTAGGAAAGGCAAACNTGTGTTTCTAATTTGTTCCTTCATTTGTGTAGTATTTCTATGCCTTTTCATTATGTTTATAACTTTTTGTTTGAGGCCTCCTTTTCCCAGATTTCAAGGTTGAATTCTTTCTTCCTTCTGGTTTCTGCCCTTCTAAGGTAGGTCCGGTGGTTTGTGTAAGATTTGTGAGATTTGTGCCGAGTTTTTGCTTGTTTGTTTGTTTTTCCTCTGATGAAGGCTGAGTGAGGAGGTATTCCTGTCTGCTGATGATTTGGTTTGTAATTTTGTTTTGTTTTTTGCTTAGATAAGGCGTCCTGCACAGGGTGATACTGGTGGTTGGGAGATGCCATGTCTTATATTCAAGAGGTTTCCTTTGTGTGAATTCTCACTATTTGATACTCCCAGGGTTTCCCTGGTGGCTCAGAGGTTGAAGCCTGGGTTCAATCCCTGGGTCAGGAAGATACCCTGGAGAAGGGAATGGCAACCCACTCTAGTACTCTTGCCTGGAGAATCTCATGGAGGGAGGAGCCTGGTAGGCTACAGTCCATGGGGTCACAAAGATTCGGACACGACTGAGCGACTTCACTTCACTTGATACTCCCTAAGGTTAGTTCTCTGGTAGTCTAGGGTCTTGGAGTCAGTGCTCCCACTCCAAAGGTTCAGGGCTTGATCTCTGGTCAGAAACAAAGATTCCACAAGTGGCTTGTTATGGCATTAAGTGAGATTAAAACAATATCCAAAAGCGAGAAACAAAAGATGAACTCCAGACAAATAGCAATTACAAAATCAGGCAAATAATTATTTAAAAATGGAATATACATATATAAATATACACCCATGAGCAAAGTCAAAACAGTCCAACAAAAATAAAGTACAGTAGACTGACCCAGTGAACAAAAGATATCAAAAATTATATTTACCCATTAAGAACAAAACTAAAGCACAAACTAGAAAACAAAACTAAAGCCAGGTGTCAAGTGTGGAATAAAGCAATGAAAACAAAACTAACAAATATGTTGAGAGGAAAGGAAAGAAAGAAAGAATAGATATGCAGAGTTAAATAGAGGTAGATGGAGAAGATTTATATACATTAAAGATTAACTGCAAGGAGAAAAGAGAAGTAGGAAAGGCAAACAAAGGAATAAATGTAGAAAAAATATAATAGGTTTAAAAAAACTAAAAATTAAAATTATAAAAAAAGAAAAAAGGAAGAAGATATAAAAAGGAAGGAAAAAAAAAAAAAAGGAAAACTCCACAGAACTATAAAAGCCCAAAGTAGAGGCAGAAGTTTATAACAACAATAAAAAATGTGGCTGAATATAAACATATACACCCCTAAGCAAAATCAAAACAGTCTTACAAAATATAGTACAATATATTGTACTGGCAAACAAATGAAACCCAAAATTCTATCTGTCAGAACAAAACTAACTAAAGCACGAACTGGGAAACAAAACTAAAGGAAGGTGCCAACTGGGAAATAAAGCAATGAATATAAAACTAACAAATATGTTCGGAGGAAAGGAAAGAAAGAAAAATAGATATGCAAAGTTAAACAGAGATAGATAAAGAATATTTATATACATTAAAGAATAACTGCAAGGTGAAGAGAACATTAGGAAAAACAAACAAAGGAATAAATGTAGACAAATAATAATAGGTTGAGAAAAATAAAATTTAAAAAAGAGAAAAGAAAAAGAAAGGAAAACTCCCTGGAATTGCAAAAGCCCAATGTAGAGACAGAGGTTTATAACAACTATAAAAAATGTTACTGAGGAAAAAAAAAGTTCAAAAGCTTAATTAGACTTCATTGTGCCAATAAAATTGACAACTACAACAGAGGGGGAGAAAAGAAAAAGAAGGGAAAAAAAAAAAGAAAAAATCCAAAAGAATCTATAGAGCAAGTCAAAACATAAGAATAATAAATGTTTTCCTTGAGTCACTGCAGTCAGAGTCCTTTCCCTCGCTGGGAGTCACAGTCCACCTCACCTCCCTAGAATGCCCTCCAACACTGTGCTGATCTCTGGACCTGCTGTGGGGGCAGCTCGAGTTCTAATCTGGTCCTACTCCTGTGTGTTCTTGCCTCCAATGTCCACTGCTATCAGAACTAGTGTGTTTTATTTGGGGGGAGCTCTCAATGACCATTTATATACCCCACAGACACAGAGTCTGCCTAGTTGATCATGTGGATTTAATTTTCAGCTTGTATAGCTGGTGGGAAGGTTTTGGGTCTTCTTCCTTTGTCACACTGCCCCTGGGTTTCAACTGTGGTTTTATTTCCACCTCTGCATGTGGGTTGTCCACTGGGGTTTGTCCTCAGGGTTCCTGAGGCTGCCCTGGAGGACCTGGGTTTGCCCCTGTGAGGGCCAGATATAGAAGTGCTGCAGCTGTTTGGGTCACAGGGGTTCTGGCAGCACCAGGTACTCAGGGGAATTGGCAGCTAGAGCAGCAGGAAATATAGTGCTCTAGAGGGTATGGCAACAAGTACTGGCCCATTCGCTCCAGTATTCTTGCCTGCAGAATCCCCCTCCCTAACAGAGAAGCCTGGCAGGCTACAGTCTACAGGGTCACAAAGAATCAGACACTACTGAAGTGACCCTGTGTGCAGAGATGCAAGATTTTTTTGCCTGTGGCAGTTCTGCCCCAGTGAGAGTTGAGTATGAAGGTGGCACAGCTGCTTGGCTTCCAGGGACCCTGGCGGCACCAAGTGTACAGGGACACGGACTGCCTCTGTCCCAGGAATTATGGCCCTATCTGAGTCTCTTTTCAAGCCTCTTGTCACTGGTGGTCAGAAGGCCTCTTTGGCCTGTCTTTCTCTGTAGCTCTGCCCATTTAGGCACTTAGAGGGCTCCCTTGCCTGGGGTCCTTCTTTGTTGTTCAGTTCATCAGGCACATACAGGGGCCTCATGGCGGAGGTCTTACTCTATAGTTCAGTGTGTCAGGTATTTGAAGGGCCAGTCTCTCTATTGTTCAGCTGCGGATGCTGACATGTTGGAAGAGAGAGGCTACGGTGATGGTTCCACCGCCTACACGTGACTGAGCAGTATCATCTTGCTTCCATGGCTGCCCAGCTTTCCTCCACAGGCATTTCCCACCACAATTTCCTCCCTCACATCCCCTCAATCTGTCTCTCCATAGTCAACAGCAGCCCTTGCCCTGGGATTGCTCCAGAATCCCTAAACTCCAGCTCCCACCTGCTGTGCCTTCCAGGGGACTTGCGTCCCTGTCTGGGGTATGTATGGCTGCAGCCAGGACTGTTTGATTCTCATTCCACTTAGGCTGCCACAGATCAGCTGTTTCATTCTCAGCCTTAAATGTTTCTCCTCTGACTCAGACAATTGCCCTGCTGTGGGGATCGGACCCCTGCTTCCATTCCCCCACCAGCCGAGGGCAGGTCCAGTCCTACAAACACTCCTGTTTTCCCCTTGGTTCCTTCATCCTATCAAGTTTTGAGTGATCCTATATATTCTTTTCCACTGGTCAAGTACTCCTGTCCACTTTCAGCTGGTGTTCTGCATGCCCTTCTGTCGCTGAAGGTGTATTCCTGATGTATCCATGGAGAGAGCTGTACTCCACATCCACCTACTTCTCTGCCATCTTCTTCTCCAAGATGGATTATTGGCACTTTAAAAACTTATTAAAGTAATTATTAACTTTAACAATATTTTAATTCTAAGTTTTCTTTCTTGGATAAGGCTCTTAGATAAGGCTCTTGCTTACTGTATAGGATAGGCATTAACCTCTCAGTATAGATCCACAGAGTCCTACAGAGCCAGGATCCTAGGTGGAGATTTTATTGAGCACAGGCTATTACTCCATGAATCTGTTAGAATATTTTCATCCTCAAATAAGAAAATATCCACCCACACAGTTCCCTAGAAGTCCACTGGTTAGGACTCTACTCTTTCACTGCTGATGGCCCAGGTTTGATCCCTGGTTGGGAAACTAAGATCCCATAAATTGCACAGTGTGGACAAAAAAGAGAGAGAGAGAATATCCACTGAAAAATGGCTTTAACCATAAGAATACTCATTAGCTCACATGACAATATCTAGAGGTAGAGAGTGGCTACAATGTTGGTAAATGAACTGCTTTAAAAAATAAGATAAAAGTTGCATATTTTCTATTGTTTTTCTGCTTTACAATCCTCAGCACTTAAATTTCTTTCTTCACAACCTCAAAGCAGCTGATGCAGCTTTAGACATTATATCCTCCATGAGCTACGCAAAAAGTAGGAGGGAAGTTTTTCCTTTTATATTTCTTTATATAAGGTTTTCCTCCTTTTCCCAGAAGGCTCTCAGCAGACTCATCTTCTGGTCATATTTACCAGGATTAAGTCATACATTCATGCCCTATCCACACGAGCAGCTGGGAAAGAAGTACTAGCCATTTTTATTAATAACTCTTCTACTGGGAAATGAATGCTGGTATCAGAAATGACAACCCACTCCAGTATTCCTGCCTGGAGAATCCCATAGACAGAGGAGCCTTGTGGGCTACAGTCCATGGGGTCTCAAAGAGTTGGACACAACTGAGCAACTAAGCAGCAGATCAAGGAAGAAGAATAGAGGAAATACCTGTATCCCTCCTTGTGTGTACTTCTCATTATCTTCATAAGTAAGTAAAATAAAATTATATGCCAAAATGAAGTTGATACGTTCCTTGCTGGACTGGTTCTAGTTTGCATATTCTCAGACAGCTTCACTTTTTGTTCTCTTCTTTCCTCTTTTGTTTATTTCACCTCCTGGCCATCCTGTCCTTTTCATTTTGGTGGTGGTGGTGGTAGGTAAAATCTAGGCTGCTTGGAGGATAGCATAAATAGCTCCAGACTTAGCAAATAAAATTCTGGATTCCAGAATCTTCCCTGTCCCTCATCAGCCATGGAATCAACAAGGCTTTGGGGCTCTGAGCCTCATCTGTGAAGAGGATGTGATAATCCTTGCCCAACTTATTTCTGGAAGTAACTTTAGAGGCCACATGAGGTAAGATGTGTAAAAGACTGTTCTGTAAGCTGTTAAGCACTCTGCATATTCAGTGAGCTGCTGAGACATCTTAGGATTCTTGTTTGCAGTTAGAAACATCTACACCTCGAGTACACCACACAGAGGTCATTTTGAAAAGTAAAGTTCACAAGTCAGAGACATCCAAACATTGGCTGGAAAGAAGTCAGTGTGTTCACAGTAAAGAGTGTTTGAGTAGCTGCACTTCAGAGTCAGAGATTATAGTCTTCCCTTGACTGTATCACCAAGCGCAGTCACTACAGCTAATTATTTGCATAAGAACTTGTCTCCAAAGGAGTAAGCCACAGACTTGGAGAAGAGCCTCAGACAGTCAAATATTTGGACCTAGGAAATCTCTTTCAAGAAGTCTTCTCTGCCACCCAGCCCTTCTCCATAGTCCAAGCAGCTCACTCAGTACACTCAGCCCCTCTTCTAAGGCTCAGGTGCTTATTATGGCCTCATAACCTGGCTACCCATGGAGCAGGACTGACCTTAAGCAACATGATGAATTCTAGTCAAAACTCAGGAGGACCCCTCTTCTTTGAGCACTGACTTACTACGTATTTGAAATAAGTGTGTATATATCTACATACTTGAGAGGCAGAGACACAGGCCTCGCCCTCTGAACTCTAGAAGGGGAATCATATATGAACTTTACTTCAGTTCAAGGCACAATACAGCAGGTGCCAAAAGCATCTAAAGTGCTCAGACCTTTTATCTCAAAGTCAAAACAGAAGGAGAATGAATCCAGGCAAGAGCATCAGGGAAGATCTGAAATGGACATGGGAAAATGGTGTCTTGTTTGCAGGTAGAGATGCTGGGAGAAACAGCATGATCAAAGGTTCAAGCTGGAGGAGACAAATCATGCTTGAGGAAGGGTTCCTACTATAGATAGGACAGATGAAATGACAACAGGCAAATTACAGGGGGCCTGGGGTCACAGGAAAGCATGTTGGAAGCTAAACTTTTGTGTTCATATAACAACTTTGGCGATTTCTCTTTCTTCCCCTTTCATTATTTCAGGATCTTGGTGTCCAGTATCTCCTTCTGCTGCCCTCCCTCATCATCAAAATTGGTATCAGGGAGAGAGCTAATATAGATGACTTATGGTTTGGTGAGAATGGGAGGCAGACTAATATTTCATTTTATACCTTGTCTCAATTACAGAGTAAAAGGCATTTTTTCCTATTAGAGAAATTCCAGAAATCAAAATGAGGAAAAACCACATCCCCAGCTGACAGAAAGCTAGTGTGATTGAAAGAATATCTGAATTCCAATCAGTTAGAGGATTTATGTGTCCCTCAAGCAGGTCATCTAACCTCTCTGCATTTCGGTATCTTTGTCCATAGTAAGAAAATCCTGTTAGGCCTTCATCACAGAGCTGTTTGTAAAGCATAGGAGACAACCCACATAAAGATAAAGCACGGGCTCTGAGGATGCTCAGCCCACTCCCGCAGCCTCTGGCTACTTGCAGGTACCCTGGTGACACTCTCACCCAGGGGCTAATGGCTCAGAGAGGAAAGGGCAGAGAGCTGCATAAGCTACGGGACATTCCTCCCCTGGTTTAAGCTTTCTCCCCATCAAGGAATTTCCAACTGTGTAAGACTCTGGCCTGCGCTGGCCCAACCTAGGCCACAGGCACTGGGACACGGCTGATAACACACTTAGATCTCATCTTCTCATGGGGGCTGAATGCTGGAGCACACTAATCAAGCAGGCACCAAAGGGCCCCGAGTAAGGATCCTGCTCTGACTTTTTGTCCCAGCTCCACCCTTACCTACCCGCAGGAACTGAGAAAATCGTTCTCTCTCTTCGAACATGATTTCTTCTG
The DNA here is from genome assembly GCA_006410735.1 of Raphicerus campestris. Classification (NCBI taxonomy): domain Eukaryota; kingdom Metazoa; phylum Chordata; class Mammalia; order Artiodactyla; family Bovidae; genus Raphicerus; species Raphicerus campestris. Next base: position 79,134 of record SJYW01036268.1, on the reverse strand, counting down.
CAAACTGGAAATAAGACATCCTGTTCTGACTCCCTCACAAACCTAAGATGTATTTCAAAAAAGTACACTATTATCACTGTGTGTGACTCTGACAGAAGAGCCTCTGAACGCCCTTGGACATGGGATGTCCTTTGGAATCAAACTCAATTGTCGTGTCCTTGAAGATCGCTTCCCCAGTTTTCTGGGCAGAGTTCCCTTCCATCCTATGCACACTCCAGGCACTTCAGTAGTTTCTCTGACACAAACAACATCACAGTCTGACTAATTGCATGTGTATGGCCCACACTGAGGTTCCTAAAGCTCAAGAGTCCTATACTTTTCACCTTTGAAGCCCCAGGACCTGCCTTGGCCCTGCACACAATGTGTGCAGAGGAAACATCTGGGTGAATGAAAGCTTCTCAGGCAGTGGTTTTATTCTGGCCTTCCTTTTTCCCTCTAGGACATCCCAGTCTTGGAGACAGGGCACTTTCAGCAACTTGGTAAAAACTGGGTCTAGAATATCAGAAGGTAAATACAGGAATATTATGACAGGATGGGGATAGCCAAGTGACACGTGGACCATTTTATATTCAGCCTTTGTCCTCAGGGCTGCAAGATGTTCTTACACCTTCTTTTTCCTCTATCTTAGAAACTGTCCTAAAGATATTCCTAACTGAAACACTGGAATTAGAAAGTAATCCACATGGTCATATTGATGGGTCCACTGCAGGAGAAGTGCCAATAAATTGCTCAGGGGCACACACCGTTGCTTGCTCAGGCTCCGTTAAATACACAATATTCTTCACAGGGAGGCCAAGAGACATAAATGAGATGCTTTCATTGTAAAGCAGAGGAATGTGAAGCAGCTAAACCAAAAATTTTGCTAAAGTTTCTCTTTTTCCTTCCCTCAGAGTGATCTCAAGATGGAATGCAATCCAGCATTTGAAAATGGAACAATTTAAGAGTGTTTGCTTCCAAGACATGAAACATGCAAAAGTGTTCTGAAGAATGTTGAGTCGGGCTGGCAATGAGATTCGCCCTCCATTTTCAGGCACTTCCTAGAGGCAAGTATTATTGAGACTCAGCTGAGCTGGGCAAAATCCCAATAATATTAACATCACTTGCTCCATTGCTTTTCCTAGTAAGAAAAATACACAGTAATGGTTTGTAATCATATTGCAGAATGTTGTGTCTAAAGACATGGTTTATTAAGGAGAAGATGGTCATTGAAGTGTTTCTCTGTGTGATAAAGCACTTATAATAAAAAAAATCATCAAGGCAAACAGAATATTAAGAAATGAATCTGAACGCCACAGAGAGTTAAAACAAATTGGATATTGGTGCCTCTAGTTGGGTTGCNATCCCAGTCTTGGAGACAGGGCACTTTCAGCAACTTGGTAAAAACTGGGTCTAGAATATCAGAAGGTAAATACAGGAATATTATGACAGGATGGGGATAGCCAAGTGACACGTGGACCATTTTATATTCAGCCTTTGTCCTCAGGGCTGCAAGATGTTCTTACACCTTCTTTTTCCTCTATCTTAGAAACTGTCCTAAAGATATTCCTAACTGAAACACTGGAATTAGAAAGTAATCCACATGGTCATATTGATGGGTCCACTGCAGGAGAAGTGCCAATAAATTGCTCAGGGGCACACACCGTTGCTTGCTCAGGCTCCGTTAAATACACAATATTCTTCGCAGGGAGGCCAAGAGACATAAATGAGATGCTTTCATTGTAAAGCAGAGGAATGTGAAGCAGCTAAACCAAAAATTTTGCTAAAGTTTCTCTTTTTCCTTCCCTCAGAGTGATCTCAAGATGGAATGCAATCCAGCATTTGAAAATGGAACAATTTAAGAGTGTTTGCTTCCAAGACATGAAACATGCAAAAGTGTAGTCTGAAGAATGTCGAGTTGGGCTGGCAATGAGATTCGCCCTCCATTTTCAGGCACTTCCTAGAGGCAAGTATTATTGAGACTCAGCTGAGCTGGGCAAAATCCCAATAATATTAACATCACTTGCTCCATTGCTTTTCCTAGTAAGAAAAATACACAGTAATGGTTTGTAATCATATTGCAGAATGTTGTGTCTAAAGACATGGTTTATTAAGGAGAAGATGGTCATTGAAGTGTTTCTCTGTGTGATAAAGCACTTATAATAAAAAAAATCATCAAGGCAAACAGAATATTAAGAAATGAATCTGAACGCCACAGAGAGTTAAAACAAATTGGATATTGGTGCCTCTAGTTGGGTTGCCATCCATTGTAATAAAATTGTCTCCTAAGAGGAGTGTGTGCTGTTTCAGGTTGAAAAGACATGCCTTTAAGCTTCTGCTGAAAATTCAGAATTTGTTTTACTCGTGTAGCTGCTGTATTTCAAGAAATTATGGGACCACTACAGTCAGCCAAGGCTTCCATTATTGAGCACTTCTACTATGTTAACTTGCTATATATGTCTCATTTAACCTGATCTACAACCTTATTATCAGATTCTATTACTATGTCCATTTTATTAAAGAGAGAAACCAAGGCTTAAAGAAGGATAACTGGGTCCATGTTATAAACTAGTAAATAGCAAGACTATTTTTTAAATTAATTTTTGCTGGAATATAGTTGATTTACAATGTTGTGTTAGTTTCTGCTGTACAGCAAAGTCAATCAGTTAGACATAGATATATACCCACTCTTTTTTAGATTAAAACTAATTTTCAAACTTAAGTCCATCTGACTTCAAAGCCCATAATTCCCATTTTATGGATGAAGACATTAAGGCTGAGAGAATTTAATAACTAGACCACTGCTGATTACATCATAGAGTTGAGATGCAAAACCAAGCCCTTTTCCTATTACATGACCATGTTGCCTCTTGCATTTACCATCTTTCTTGAAATGTTTGGAGTGAGTGGATATGGGTCGGTCCCTCTCAGCTGTCTCCAAGCTCCAGTCTCTTTGGGTATTTACTGCCTCCCAAGCAGTTCAGCTGAATCCCAGCTGTTGAGAGCAGATGCCTCTGTTCCACAGAGCTCTCCAGTTATGCCTGTGCTAGGTCAAGGCCGTGCTGCCATCATCCATTAAAGAGATCCATTAAAGAGGAACTTGAGTGAGTCTGGGTATTTGAAAAGCCACAGGAATCTTACCAGAGGCATAAGTGTTCCCAAGTCCAATCTACCCTTACAGAGTTCTTGACCTCCTCCCAGGTATTTAATAAATACGTCTTGGCAGATCACTCTGTGCCAGCACTGAGGCACAGTGCTCTTAGAGCACTCTAAGAACATAAAAAGCATATGTCCAGCCCCTGTCCTCAAGTATAAAAATAACAGCTGACATCTGTTGAGCACTTAGCGTGAGCCAAAGAGCCTCCTAGTGTTGCACTTGGATCCTTTACTCCTCACCTGGGCCATGGTCAGTATAACTGATGAGCCTGTTTTGCAAATAAGGAAACTGAGGCAAGATAACTGAAGTAAAGCTTTCCCAGTGTTCTGGCACAGGACACAGAGAAAGTAGATAAGCCTTACCAATCCAGTGTTAAGCACTGGGCCTGAGGGAACACAGGATGATGTAGGCTCTTAGACCAGCCCGGGGGTTAGGAAAGGCTCCCCCTCCACACAACAAAGAATGAGTTGGAATTAGCCAGTGAATGGTAAGGCAAGACTGTCTGACACAAAAGGGACAGCATATATGAAGGGGAGGACAGGTACCTTCAGGCCCTGGAGTTCAATGTGCCCAAAGCACAAAGAGAACAAAAGCAGAAGCCAGAGAGGTAGACACTTGACCTTTTCTGTCATGTGACTCATTGCCAGGACCTTTTTAAGTGAACAGAACCAGAAACTTTTCAAAGTCATGAACATAATCTAGACCACAGCAAATTACAAGGAGGAAAGTATAGTTAAAGTCATACTTCACCACAATATTGCTTTTTAAAGGATGGCTTATTTTATCTCCTTTGATGCAGCATAATTCTGGGGGATCTTGTTTTACCTCCACTTAGAATCCCAGGGATGGGGGAGCCTGGTGGGCTGCCGTCTATGGGGTCGCACAGAGTCGGACACGACTGAAGCGACTTAGCAGCAGCAGCAGCAGCATGATGATCAGAGGTGCTAGGGAAAATACGGTTCTGTCTCCCAGAATACTGTCTACAGCAAGAAGGGCATTCATGGAACCGTTGGCTCACCCACATCATTCTGGGCAGGTGGATTAAGCACACCACATTTGCACATGCCTGACTCCTCTCCAGCGCCGTCACCATGTCTGAGAACAGTGTCTGAGAACAGGGTTCAAAAAGTGTCATACTACTGTGTATCTCTCATACAATGAATCCTCTGGCTCTTTCCAAAAATGAGCCCAGTGAAATTTTATTACAGGATCATATGTATTTCATATCTGAAAACAGATAATGACTCACAAAAGCATAGTCATTAAAAGTCCAAGTTAAAAAAAAAAATCAAAGTACTAATACAAGACATTTGAAAACCAAGACTAAGCCTTTTTTTGGCCAGGCCATGCAGCTTGTAGGATCTCAGTTCCCTGACCAGGGACTGAACCAGGGTTCAATCAGCCCAGGGTTCAACCAGGGCTGTAGCATGAAATCTAATCCTAACCACAAGGCCACCAGGGAACTCCCAGCACCAAGGATTAATAATCACATGCAAATCAATATAGTGTAAAAAATTAGAGCATGCCTCCCAAGCTCAGTCAAGAACCTAGCCCCAGCTCCCCCATATATTCGTGTCCCCAGCACTGTCTAGATGATGTTCATGACTGAATCGTCTCTGGTTCTGATCACTTGAAGAGGATTTCAGGACCTGGCAATGAGCCACATTGCCACATTCAGATCTCACTTCTCTGGTTTCATTTCATGCCCTCTCTAGATTTCAGACATGCAGTCCTTGCTCTATAATCCTTGAATTATAATTCTATAATTATAATCCAGGTGAATTTCTATCACTTGCCTAGACACGGTGGTCAGTTGTGAAAATATTGACAGTTTAGACACTGGTTTTTGCCCCTGAATAAGGACTGAAATGTAAGGGGATAGAAAAATAAGAGCTATTGAGAGGGCCTCACAAAGGGATATCCCTTCACCTCAGATCATCTCATTCTAAGAGTCAGTTCTTTTCTCATCTCCCAAATTTGAGGCCCATCTAGTGGGACAGAAGGTGGCTGTACGTCAGAGAATAAATTAAAGAAGATAGCAAATTCCAAAAACCTACTGTTTTCACAAATTAAACTTTTTATAAAATCCATTTACTGGGTAAATCCAAAACGCAAAGAGAGACTTATTTAAGGTTAAAACAGAAAATAAAGTATTAACCCTAAAGCTCAACATTCAGAAAACTAAGATCATGGCATCTGGTCCCATCACTTCATGGGAAATAGATGGGGAAACAGTGGAAACAGTGTCAGACTTTATTTTTGGGGGCTCCAAAATCACTGGAGATGGTGATTGCAGCCATGAAATTAAAAGATGCTTACTCCTTGGAAGGAAAGTTATGACCAACCTAGGCAGCATATTCAAAAGCAGAGACATTACTTTGCCAGCTAAGGTCTGTCTAGTCAAGGCTATGGTTTTTCCTGTGGTCATGTATGGATATGAGAGTTGGACTGTGAAGAAAGCTGAGTGCCGAAGAATTGATGCTTTTGAAGTGTGGTGTTGGAGAAGACTCTTGAGAGTCCCTTGGACTGCAAGGAGATCCAACCAGTCCATTCTAAAGGAGATCAGTCCTGGGTGTTCATTGGAAGGACTGATGCTAAAGCTGAAACTTTAATACTTTGGCCACCTCATGCAAAGAGTTGATTCATTGGAAAAGACTCTGATGCTGGGAGGGATTGTGGGCAGGAGGAGAAGGGGATGACAGAGGTTGAGATGGGTAGATGGAATCACTGACTCGATGGACATGAGTTTGAGTGAACTCCGGGAGTTGGTGATGGACAGGGAGGCCTGGCGTGCTGCGATTCACGGGGTCGCAAAGAGTCAGACACGACTGAGTGACTGAACTGAACTGAAATAGTAATTTCTAATATTGTATTAGTCTCAAGTATACAACTAAGTGATTAAGTTTGATACAGATATATGTATTTTTATTCAGATAAGTATTTCCTGCATAGGACAGGTAATTATAGGCTTCCCAGGTGGCACTAGCAGTAAAGAACCAGCCTCCCAGTGCAGGAGGGTACAGTCTCTAGGTCAGATGATCCCTAGGACGTGTACATGACAATCCACACCAGTATTCTTGCCTGGAGAATCCCACAGACAGAGGAGCCTGGCACGCTAGTACATAGGATCACAAAGACCCAGACACAACTGAAGTGACTTAGCACACATGCATGCACCCACAGGGAATTATATTCAATATCTTGTAATAACATATGATGGAAAATAATGTATTTTTAAATCCCTCCCCAGTTCTTTGATTTCTCAAAGCCTGTAAAATCAAGTCAGTAAGTCAAATGGTTTTCAGACCTCTCTCTCTCCCCACCTTCATTTCCCTCCTACTTTCATTCAGCAAGTTTGTACCAGTCAGCATCCTTGGAGCTCAAAGGCAGAGTATGGCCCTGCTATCTACTACTAGGGAGACCCTGGCCTTCTTGTACTGATCTGCTCTTGAGGCAGATTCTACAACCAGCCCCAAAGGTAGCATGACAGAAACCTCAGACTTCTCTAACTAGGTGGGCCTCCTTCCTGCTCTACTCACTCATCCTGTCAGAGGGCAGAGGTTAGACATATCAGATGGAAAAACAATGAAGAGGGATGCTGACTGAGTCAGAGCTTCTTCTCTGGTGCTTTACCTTCATTCGCAAGTGAGTGTCCCCTCCCCACCCAAACACCCCAGTTGCTTATGTTTGGACTTTCTCAGCCCCAAACGTGCCAAGAGCTACTTCTTCTTAACTTCTTTAAATAAGATCTGAAAATAGTTGAAAGTCCCCGTGATGATTTTATAATGCCTGTGACCATTGTCTCCTAAGGATTTAACTTCCAACTGCTCTAAGAGTGTCCCAGTGGGACCGTTTCATAGGAAATAACTATCTGTGAAAACACAGCATATGATGCTCTATTATTTTCTAAGCACATACAGCAAGATCGTTGGGGGTCTGCAGCTCCCCTGGGCCTATCTTTCCTTACCTGATTAGGTACTTCTGAAAATTGAAAAAACAGTGCTTTCTCTGGCCCAAGAGCTCTTTAACCACAAAGACAACCTCAGCTGCAATTCATACTGTCTGACTCTCCAAACGCTTCAGAAATGGCTGAGGCAGACAAAATTCTTCAGAATCCAGGCCCCCCTGAATCTTGGAGGAGAGCAAGGGGGAAAGGGATTCCTTTCTCCTTTTATAACCTCAAGACAATTGAACGCTGCCAGTGGAATTCTTGCCAGCTAGTCCCAGAGTTTGACCTCAGGCTGTTACAGAAACAATGTTTTCCATGAGGAGCTCTTGGTTAAGAAATTTCCTCTCACCCTGAGAATCCAACAAAGCGTGGTTTATAGACCCTCAGACTCAACTCGAATAGTCTAAGCTGGGCTATCCAAGCTGGCGAGAATTGTAATTTCCAAGTAGCTCTGTACTCAGTGTGCCCAGCTGTCATTTTATAGCTGGGGNCCAAAAATGAGCCCAGTGAAATTTTATTACAGGATCATATGTATTTCATATCTGAAAACAGATAATGACTCACAAAAGCATAGTCATTAAAAGTCCAAGTTAAAAAAAAAAATCAAAGTACTAATACAAGACATTTGAAAACCAAGACTAAGCCTTTTTTTGGCCAGGCCATGCAGCTTGTAGGATCTCAGTTCCCTGACCAGGGACTGAACCAGGGTTCAATCAGCCCAGGGTTCAACCAGGGCTGTAGCATGAAATCTAATCCTAACCACAAGGCCACCAGGGAACTCCCAGCACCAAGGATTAATAATCACATGCAAATCAATATAGTGTAAAAAATTAGAGCATGCCTCCCAAGCTCAGTCAAGAACCTAGCCCCAGCTCCCCCATATATTCGTGTCCCCAGCACTGTCTAGATGATGTTCATGACTGAATCGTCTCTGGTTCTGATCACTTGAAGAGGATTTCAGGACCTGGCAATGAGCCACATTGCCACATTCAGATCTCACTTCTCTGGTTTCATTTCATGCCCTCTCTAGATTTCAGACATGCAGTCCTTGCTCTATAATCCTTGAATTATAATTCTATAATTATAATCCAGGTGAATTTCTATCACTTGCCTAGACACGGTGGTCAGTTGTGAAAATATTGACAGTTTAGACACTGGTTTTTGCCCCTGAATAAGGACTGAAATGTAAGGGGATAGAAAAATAAGAGCTATTGAGAGGGCCTCACAAAGGGATATCCCTTCACCTCAGATCATCTCATTCTAAGAGTCAGTTCTTTTCTCATCTCCCAAATTTGAGGCCCATCTAGTGGGACAGAAGGTGGCTGTACGTCAGAGAATAAATTAAAGAAGATAGCAAATTCCAAAAACCTACTGTTTTCACAAATTAAACTTTTTATAAAATCCATTTACTGGGTAAATCCAAAACGCAAAGAGAGACTTATTTAAGGTTAAAACAGAAAATAAAGTATTAACCCTAAAGCTCAACATTCAGAAAACTAAGATCATGGCATCTGGTCCCATCACTTCATGGGAAATAGATGGGGAAACAGTGGAAACAGTGTCAGACTTTATTTTTGGGGGCTCCAAAATCACTGGAGATGGTGATTGCAGCCATGAAATTAAAAGATGCTTACTCCTTGGAAGGAAAGTTATGACCAACCTAGGCAGCATATTCAAAAGCAGAGACATTACTTTGCCAGCTAAGGTCTGTCTAGTCAAGGCTATGGTTTTTCCTGTGGTCATGTATGGATATGAGAGTTGGACTGTGAAGAAAGCTGAGTGCCGAAGAATTGATGCTTTTGAAGTGTGGTGTTGGAGAAGACTCTTGAGAGTCCCTTGGACTGCAAGGAGATCCAACCAGTCCATTCTAAAGGAGATCAGTCCTGGGTGTTCATTGGAAGGACTGATGCTAAAGCTGAAACTTTAATACTTTGGCCACCTCATGCAAAGAGTTGATTCATTGGAAAAGACTCTGATGCTGGGAGGGATTGTGGGCAGGAGGAGAAGGGGATGACAGAGGTTGAGATGGGTAGATGGAATCACTGACTCGATGGACATGAGTTTGAGTGAACTCCGGGAGTTGGTGATGGACAGGGAGGCCTGGCGTGCTGCGATTCACGGGGTCGCAAAGAGTCAGACACGACTGAGTGACTGAACTGAACTGAAATAGTAATTTCTAATATTGTATTAGTCTCAAGTATACAACTAAGTGATTAAGTTTGATACAGATATATGTATTTTTATTCAGATAAGTATTTCCTGCATAGGACAGGTAATTATAGGCTTCCCAGGTGGCACTAGCAGTAAAGAACCAGCCTCCCAGTGCAGGAGGGTACAGTCTCTAGGTCAGATGATCCCTAGGACGTGTACATGACAATCCACACCAGTATTCTTGCCTGGAGAATCCCACAGACAGAGGAGCCTGGCACGCTAGTACATAGGATCACAAAGACCCAGACACAACTGAAGTGACTTAGCACACATGCATGCACCCACAGGGAATTATATTCAATATCTTGTAATAACATATGATGGAAAATAATGTATTTTTAAATCCCTCCCCAGTTCTTTGATTTCTCAAAGCCTGTAAAATCAAGTCAGTAAGTCAAATGGTTTTCAGACCTCTCTCTCTCCCCACCTTCATTTCCCTCCTACTTTCATTCAGCAAGTTTGTACCAGTCAGCATCCTTGGAGCTCAAAGGCAGAGTATGGCCCTGCTATCTACTACTAGGGAGACCCTGGCCTTCTTGTACTGATCTGCTCTTGAGGCAGATTCTACAACCAGCCCCAAAGGTAGCATGACAGAAACCTCAGACTTCTCTAACTAGGTGGGCCTCCTTCCTGCTCTACTCACTCATCCTGTCAGAGGGCAGAGGTTAGACATATCAGATGGAAAAACAATGAAGAGGGATGCTGACTGAGTCAGAGCTTCTTCTCTGGTGCTTTACCTTCATTCGCAAGTGAGTGTCCCCTCCCCACCCAAACACCCCAGTTGCTTATGTTTGGACTTTCTCAGCCCCAAACGTGCCAAGAGCTACTTCTTCTTAACTTCTTTAAATAAGATCTGAAAATAGTTGAAAGTCCCCGTGATGATTTTATAATGCCTGTGACCATTGTCTCCTAAGGATTTAACTTCCAACTGCTCTAAGAGTGTCCCAGTGGGACCGTTTCATAGGAAATAACTATCTGTGAAAACACAGCATATGATGCTCTATTATTTTCTAAGCACATACAGCAAGATCGTTGGGGGTCTGCAGCTCCCCTGGGCCTATCTTTCCTTACCTGATTAGGTACTTCTGAAAATTGAAAAAACAGTGCTTTCTCTGGCCCAAGAGCTCTTTAACCACAAAGACAACCTCAGCTGCAATTCATACTGTCTGACTCTCCAAACGCTTCAGAAATGGCTGAGGCAGACAAAATTCTTCAGAATCCAGGCCCCCCTGAATCTTGGAGGAGAGCAAGGGGGAAAGGGATTCCTTTCTCCTTTTATAACCTCAAGACAATTGAACGCTGCCAGTGGAATTCTTGCCAGCTAGTCCCAGAGTTTGACCTCAGGCTGTTACAGAAACAATGTTTTCCATGAGGAGCTCTTGGTTAAGAAATTTCCTCTCACCCTGAGAATCCAACAAAGCGTGGTTTATAGACCCTCAGACTCAACTCGAATAGTCTAAGCCGGGCTATCCAAGCTGGCGAGAATTGTAATTTCCAAGTAGCTCTGTACTCAGTGTGCCCAGCTGTCATTTTATAGCTGGGGGAATTTTTTTTTTCCTAAAAAAATTATGCTTGGGTGAGAAGATGTTGCAAATTCCCTTTGAAGCATCAAGACAAGTTGAAGGAAAGGGGTAGCTCTGAGGCAGATGGAAGATGTGTGTGAGGCGGTGCTCTTCAGAAGAGGGAGGAAGAAGACGTGCCTGCTTTTCAATAAAAGCTTCAAAATGGGTTTCTGATTATTTTCTTGTTTACTCCTCCTCTGTGTAATTTTCTCCTGATCAGCTGAATTGCTGACTGGAAATGACTGTTCCATCCCTGAGGAATACCAAGGGAATTATCTAATGCTGGGCTATTTTCAGAAGCAGTTGGAAAAAGAGCAGGGACGAGGAGTGGAGAAGAGGATGGAACAGGGCAAAAAAGAAAATAATCACATTACCTGGTGGCTCAGACAGTAAAGACTCTGACTGCAATGCGGGAGACGTGGGTTTGATCCCTGGGTCAGGAAGATCCCCTGGAGAAGCAAAGGGTAACCCACCCCAGGATTCTTGCCAGGAGAATTTCATGGACAGAGGAGCCTGGCGGGCAACAGTCCATGGGGTCGCAAAGAGTCAGACACGACTGAGAAACTAACACAAAGATGCTCATCTATAAATAATATTTTCTGGTTCTGTCCCTAAAGACCAAAGTCATTTGCTAAATCTGTGTTCACTGAAGAACCATGTATTAAATTATAAAATAAGAGGGCATCTATCTCCTCATGAGGCTTTTCATTAAGAAGCATTCTATAACCACACAATGCAATATCCTGATGAATCCACAGCAAATAAATAACATGTACTATTTCCAGAAGTAATTGCTGTGTCTCTTCCTTCCTTTCTGATTGAGTGTGCAGTGAAACTGAGAATCTGTCGTATTCTTCCACGTGTCTTGCCATCTACAGCTCAAACAGGCATCACTGCCTTCTGTTTAAGTACTTTCACCTCTCTTCTAAAACATGTGGGCAGCCTATCACCTGCTCCAGGCCTATTTTCACAGGGTGCCCATGAGCTGGGCCTTCGCTGCTTATCTGCTGAGGTGCATCATGATGCTACAATAAGAAGCCTTCAATACAAGTATTTATGGCTCCCCTGGTATTTATCTGCAGTGGATAGGATGCTCAACTCAGCTAGGTTAGTCTGTCTGTCCAGGATGCCCATCCAGCCCTCAGCCACTAGGGCTTTGAGCTCTCTCAGGGCCAAAGTTAACAGTTGCTTNGAGGCAGATGGAAGATGTGTGTGAGGCGGTGCTCTTCAGAAGAGGGAGGAAGAAGACGTGCCTGCTTTTCAATAAAAGCTTCAAAATGGGTTTCTGATTATTTTCTTGTTTACTCCTCCTCTGTGTAATTTTCTCCTGATCAGCTGAATTGCTGACTGGAAATGACTGTTCCATCCCTGAGGAATACCAAGGGAATTATCTAATGCTGGGCTATTTTCAGAAGCAGTTGGAAAAAGAGCAGGGACGAGGAGTGGAGAAGAGGATGGAACAGGGCAAAAAAAGAAAATAATCACATTACCTGGTGGCTCAGACAGTAAAGACTCTGACTGCAATGCGGGAGACGTGGGTTTGATCCCTGGGTCAGGAAGATCCCCTGGAGAAGCAAAGGGTAACCCACCCCAGGATTCTTGCCAGGAGAATTTCATGGACAGAGGAGCCTGGCGGGCAACAGTCCATGGGGTCGCAAAGAGTCAGACACGACTGAGAAACTAACACAAAGATGCTCATCTATAAATAACATTTTCTGGTTCTGTCCCTAAAGACCAAAGTCATTTGCTAAATCTGTGTTCACTGAAGAACCATGTATTAAATTATAAAATAAGAGGGCATCTATCTCCTCATGAGGCTTTTCATTAAGAAGCATTCTATAACCACACAATGCAATATCCTGATGAATCCACAGCAAATAAATAACATGTACTATTTCCAGAAGTAATTGCTGTGTCTCTTCCTTCCTTTCTGATTGAGTGTGCAGTGAAACTGAGAATCTGTCGTATTCTTCCATGTGTCTTGCCATCTTCAGCTCAAACAGGCATCACTGCCTTCTGTTTAAGTACTTTCACCTCTCTTCTAAAACATGTGGGCAGCCTATCACCTGCTCCAGGCCTATTTTCACAGGGTGCCCATGAGCTGGGCCTTCGCTGCTTATCTGCTGAGGTGCATCATGATGCTACAATAAGAAGCCTTCAATACAAGTATTTATGGCTCCCCTGGTATTTATCTGCAGTGGATAGGATGCTCAACTCAGCTAGGTTAGTCTGTCTGTCCAGGATGTCCATCCAGCCCTCAGCCACTAGGGCTTTGAGCTCTCTCAGGGCCAAAGTTAACAGTTGCTTTTTTCCCTTCTGGTTTTGCTATGTTGGGTCACCCATAAAAATTGTTCCTGGGAAAACCCATCCTAGTTCACACATTGTTGCTTACTCTCTTTTACAGCAGAAGCTGCTTTCCTCCAAAGTATCCACATAGGCAAAATGTAGGACCACGGGTGTGGGATGAACTTGTACTGGGGCAATTGCATGTCACAAATGAAAAGCTTTCCTTTTCCTCAATGAAACAAATATGTACTGAATTAGAAGGAGAAATGGGAAGAAAACTGAGTTGATCTTATCTTATTTGTTCCTACTTTAGGAACAATTGAGAAAAAAAAAAGATTGATCAATAACAATAATAGTAACCCATTCATTCAAAGCTGATAAGTTTACCCACAAAAGGTAAATAATTTGAAAGCAGTCTAGAAGGTCCCATTCAAACAGCCTTTGTTTCATGAACCCAGTAAGATGCTAGGCCATTGCTCTTTGCCTCTCTTCTGATAAGGCTGGTAAGCTTTACAAAGCAAAAAACCATTTTGTTAAAGCAGCCTGGAATATTTTTTTCCTTTCTTTGTTACTTGTGTGGGCTTTTCAGCCCCAGAATCTTTTAATCCCATACAATTCATTTAAAATAGATAAGAATGTTCTATCATCCCATCTAAATGCCTCTGGGAACAGAAAGGAGCTGTCATAATTGTGAACTGTACAGTGAATACTGAAAGTTGTCATGCAGCATTTGCATGGCTGGTTTTAGCTGGGATTAGGGTTGTGCAGACTGAGTTTATACAGCAAAAGTGGCTTATCAAATGCAGATACTCCAGGTAGTCTATAAGGCAAAAAAAGGATGTCAGGCCCACCCAGGCCTGGCAGCTGTTGTAGAAGACCCTCAACAAGGGCTTGCAAGCTGAATCACTGCAGTGAAAGCCAGCTGCTCTTGTCTTCGAAGATTCTTCCTCGTTGAGTCATGACATTGTTCTGTCTTGTGACCCCCTTCATTGTTAGTGTCATGTGATAACCACCTACTATTTTGCTTAGGTTCCAAGGCTTCTTAGCACTTCCAGCTTTCCCAAGTGTTTATCTGGATTCCGCCTCTGCATTTAGAGCACACAAATTTCCCAGTCCTGTCCTATTTGCCAGGTTTTGATATACAACCTTGCTTCTGAAGGCCTGGATTTCCTGGTGTTTAACACCTTGCCTCTTCTTATCTCATTTGTTGGCCTTTTGCTATATGTGATATGTGTCTGAGCTGTTTATTTTTATTTTAAACCCAAGATACATACACACGTTATTTGAATGGCTACTGTGTGTCAGTTATTGGTGGTTCCATAGTGGACAAAACAATTCTCTTTCCTATGTCTACAAATCTTAAAATCCAACAATTAAGATAGATATTAATCCTAAAGCCAGATAAACATATAATTCCAACTTGTGATAAGTACCACAAATGAAAACAAAATGCTCTGAAATAGATCAACAAGAAAGGTCTTTCCGAGAAAGTGATATTTAAACTAAACCCTGAAGGATTAGTAGGAGTCAAACAGACAGCTTTCCAGGCAAGGAAAACATGACTGAAGATCTGGCAGGAAAGAGTTTGGCAAATTCAAATAAACTAAAATAAGTTAATGTGACTGGAAAATAGTGGGGGAAAATAGAGAGAGTGAAATGAGGTTATAGAGTCAAGAGGGACAAGGCCAGACATGGCCTTTCTAGCTGTAGTTAAGAATTTGGTGTCCTGGTCTAAGGCAATGGAAGCAACCACAAGATTTTAAGCGGCAGAAATGTCCATGATGCCATTGATATTGGGAAAGACCTGATGCCAGAAGACCAGTAAAAATACAGTCACAAACTGTGAGAATGTTGATCTTGACCCCTAGGGAATCCACAGTGTTCAGTCTCCTCTCATGCAACCTTCCAGTCCTGGACCACAGTCTTGAACTGGTTCTTTGTGTGCCCTGGTGGCTCAGCTGGTAAAGAACCTGCCTGCCAGTACAGGAGATGCAAGAAACACAGATTCGATGCTGGGTTGGGAAGATCCCTTGGAGAAGGGAAAAGCAACCCACTCCAGTAGTCTTGCCTGAAGAATTCCATGGACAGAGGAGTCTGGCAGGCCACAGACCATGGGGTTGCAAAGAGCACGCCTGTATGTGGGCATCTTCTCCTACTATACCTAAGCCCTCTGGGAGCTCAAACATCACTGTGGTTTGCCCTCCTTCAAAAGGAAAGGCCAACCAGAGAAGAGATCAAGAAAACCATATATCACATTTGGACACAATTATCTCATTTTCAACAATTTGTTCTTCTGCCACAAAAAGAACCTTAGGGGTCAGTCATTTGTCTCTGTTCATGCCCCTCTCTCCACCACACACATAGGAACAGAAACAGCCCTGAACCAGGAATAAGAAGAGTAAATATCTGGTCTTATTTCAGAGACTGCTCAGACTATAGAGGTGACACAAATTTAAATGGAAGGTAGGATGAATAGTATCAAAACTGACTATAAAGTAATAACTGACTGTTGACAAAACACAGAAGTAAAGTGTTTCCAATTCAGGCACTCTGTCAAAAAATAGAAACTTAAATCTCTGAGAAATCCAATCCAAGCTTTGATCCAAGGGAATATATCCTTAAATAGAGCAGAAAAACCAAATGACCTGAACATCAGCCCACGTACAAGAGATAATCCCAGGTACAAGTTCTCTCACAAATGTGACTGAATCCTCCTAGATACCAGGAGGTCCCTGGAGTAGGAGGTGGTGAGAGGAAACATTTATTATTACAATTCAAGGTTTATGGAGGGGAAATTTAGTGAAAATCTTTTTCCATGGTCAGGAAATTGAATAGTGTTGGAATCAGAGTCAGAACACAAAGGTTTTTGACTAAAGGCCAGAGTAGTCTTGCAAGAAGAAGCCCCAGGGCCCATTGGTAGTAAATACTGATAGAGGCCCACAGTGAATGTTGCTGAATTATGTGGATGGTATTTTATTGCCTATATATCCTCTTAGCTGCAGGGAGAAGAAAGGGGCTAAAGCATGTTGAGTGCTTATGTGTGTGTGTGTCTGTCTGTCATGCACATTTGATTTTTCTCAAAGAAGGGCAATGTTATGTTTCAAAGCACAGAAAAGATAAATTTTCAGGGTGACTTCTCTTCCAAAATACTGCAATAACCACCTTGAAAGCAGACAGATTCATTTCTTTAATGCTGAAAGAAAATAAGTAATACTAGTTTAATTCATTTTACAATCAAAACCAGTTGAATATCTGGTTAAATGGTAGTAGGGTGAACTGCCTTCTAACAGTAAGTTCCCCTTTATTATCACTTTAGGCAAAGCTACACCTAAGGGAGATAAGTGGCATGTTTATCTTCACGTTACCAATTCTTTGTGACGTTTCATGTATTAATTCCAAATTTTAATTCTCCTTGACTCCAGTAGGAAATTGGAAGGAAATTTTTGAGGTTTCTGTAGATGCTATGTTTAGCTCTGATACCAAGAATGATCATAAAATAAAGCAAGCTGTTACCACCCTGAACTGAGGAGAAGCAAAAGCCAAGCAAGGAAGGCAGAAGAAGAGCAGGCAGCATAGCTCAAGCTGGCGCCTGGCCTTGTTCTGAGAGTCAGTGGTATTTACTCAAAACCAAAAAAGAATCAACTGTGAGGCAGAAGGTGGATCCCAGAAAACTTTTCAGCTCATCCTAGACAAGAACCTCATACCTCCATTTATTACTCTCTTGAAATGTGGTGGCATCCCATAAGTCAGACATACCCATTGGAGCCATTAAAAATGCTTTTTAATAAAATAAGAATGACTTTTTTTCTTTAGCTATTCAGTTACCAACACATTAACCCAGAAAATCCAGAATGGTATATTTCTAAAGTTGCATGTTGTACACCATGTGTTAAAATCACATCCAGGAAAGTAACTGCCTTGTCTCTTCACTCCTGGTCTAGATGACTCTCAGTAGGCATGATAGCAAAGGGAAATATCAACTCATGAAGCTGACTCAGAGTTTACTAAAATTCTCAGTTGAAGGAGCTATCCCAATACATAAATTTGTTTTCCAGTTAAACAGGGCTTATACTTCTTTCCCCAAGGTCAATATAGCTGGAAACAACACAGATATGGCCTCTGGTCCTAGCCTAGCTCTGGTATTAAACAGCTGTGTAAGCTCAAGCAAATCACTGAATCTAAGTCCCAGTCACATCACCTATACATGAAGGATGGCAATCAGAGATCCAGCAATCAGGGCCCAATAAACATCAAACACTCTCCTTGCTGTTATTCTTATTAGTATCAATGCTTTGTGTGACTTTAGGCAAGTAACTGAACCTCTCTTGTCCCTTGGGTTTACTTATTTGTAAGCTGAATTAAACAATTACTATAAATATTAAATGAGATAATATTTGTGAAAGGGCCAGGCACAGTACCAAGCANCTTCTTAGCACTTCCAGCTTTCCCAAGTGTTTATCTGGATTCCGCCTCTGCATTTAGAGCACACAAATTTCCCAGTCCTGTCCTATTTGCCAGGTTTTGATATACAACCTTGCTTCTGAAGGCCTGGATTTCCTGGTGTTTAACACCTTGCCTCTTCTTATCTCATTTGTTGGCCTTTTGCTATATGTGATATGTGTCTGAGCTGTTTATTTTTATTTTAAACCCAAGATACATACACACGTTATTTGAATGGCTACTGTGTGTCAGTTATTGGTGGTTCCATAGTGGACAAAACAATTCTCTTTCCTATGTCTACAAATCTTAAAATCCAACAATTAAGATAGATATTAATCCTAAAGCCAGATAAACATATAATTCCAACTTGTGATAAGTACCACAAATGAAAACAAAATGCTCTGAAATAGATCAACAAGAAAGGTCTTTCCGAGAAAGTGATATTTAAACTAAACCCTGAAGGATTAGTAGGAGTCAAACAGACAGCTTTCCAGGCAAGGAAAACATGACTGAAGATCTGGCAGGAAAGAGTTTGGCAAATTCAAATAAACTAAAATAAGTTAATGTGACTGGAAAATAGTGGGGGAAAATAGAGAGAGTGAAATGAGGTTATAGAGTCAAGAGGGACAAGGCCAGACATGGCCTTTCTAGCTGTAGTTAAGAATTTGGTGTCCTGGTCTAAGGCAATGGAAGCAACCACAAGATTTTAAGCGGCAGAAATGTCCATGATGCCATTGATATTGGGAAAGACCTGATGCCAGAAGACCAGTAAAAATACAGTCACAAACTGTGAGAATGTTGATCTTGACCCCTAGGGAATCCACAGTGTTCAGTCTCCTCTCATGCAACCTTCCAGTCCTGGACCACAGTCTTGAACTGGTTCTTTGTGTGCCCTGGTGGCTCAGCTGGTAAAGAACCTGCCTGCCAGTACAGGAGATGCAAGAAACACAGATTCGATGCTGGGTTGGGAAGATCCCTTGGAGAAGGGAAAAGCAACCCACTCCAGTAGTCTTGCCTGAAGAATTCCATGGACAGAGGAGTCTGGCAGGCCACAGACCATGGGGTTGCAAAGAGCACGCCTGTATGTGGGCATCTTCTCCTACTATACCTAAGCCCTCTGGGAGCTCAAACATCACTGTGGTTTGCCCTCCTTCAAAAGGAAAGGCCAACCAGAGAAGAGATCAAGAAAACCATATATCACATTTGGACACAATTATCTCATTTTCAACAATTTGTTCTTCTGCCACAAAAAGAACCTTAGGGGTCAGTCATTTGTCTCTGTTCATGCCCCTCTCTCCACCACACACATAGGAACAGAAACAGCCCTGAACCAGGAATAAGAAGAGTAAATATCTGGTCTTATTTCAGAGACTGCTCAGACTATAGAGGTGACACAAATTTAAATGGAAGGTAGGATGAATAGTATCAAAACTGACTATAAAGTAATAACTGACTGTTGACAAAACACAGAAGTAAAGTGTTTCCAATTCAGGCACTCTGTCAAAAAATAGAAACTTAAATCTCTGAGAAATCCAATCCAAGCTTTGATCCAAGGGAATATATCCTTAAATAGAGCAGAAAAACCAAATGACCTGAACATCAGCCCACGTACAAGAGATAATCCCAGGTACAAGTTCTCTCACAAATATGACTGAATCCTCCTAGATACCAGGAGGTCCCTGGAGTAGGAGGTGGTGAGAGGAAACATTTATTATTACAATTCAAGGTTTATGGAGGGGAAATTTAGTGAAAATCTTTTTCCATGGTCAGGAAATTGAATAGTGTTGGAATCAGAGTCAGAACACAAAGGTTTTTGACTAAAGGCCAGAGTAGTCTTGCAAGAAGAAGCCCCAGGGCCCATTGGTAGTAAATACTGATAGAGGCCCACAGTGAATGTTGCTGAATTATGTGGATGGTATTTTATTGCCTATATATCCTCTTAGCTGCAGGGAGAAGAAAGGGGCTAAAGCATGTTGAGTGCTTATGTGTGTGTGTGTCTGTCTGTCATGCACATTTGATTTTTCTCAAAGAAGGGCAATGTTATGTTTCAAAGCACAGAAAAGATAAATTTTCAGGGTGACTTCTCTTCCAAAATACTGCAATAACCACCTTGAAAGCAGACAGATTCATTTCTTTAATGCTGAAAGAAAATAAGTAATACTAGTTTAATTCATTTTACAATCAAAACCAGTTGAATATCTGGTTAAATGGTAGTAGGGTGAACTGCCTTCTAACAGTAAGTTCCCCTTTATTATCACTTTAGGCAAAGCTACACCTAAGGGAGATAAGTGGCATGTTTATCTTCACGTTACCAATTCTTTGTGACGTTTCATGTATTAATCCCAAATTTTAATTCTCCTTGACTCCAGCAGGAAATTGGAAGGAAATTTTTGAGGTTTCTGTAGATGCTATGTTTAGCTCTGATACCAAGAATGATCATAAAATAAAGCAAGCTGTTACCACCCTGAACTGAGGAGAAGCAAAAGCCAAGCAAGGAAGGCAGAAGAAGAGCAGGCAGCATAGCTCAAGCTGGCACCTGGCCTTGTTCTGAGAGTCAGTGGTATTTACTCAAAACCAAAAAAGAATCAACAGTGAGGCAGAAGGTGGATCCCAGAAAACTTTTCAGCTCATCCTAGACAAGAACCTCATGCCTCCATTTATTACTCTCTTGAAATGTGGTGGCATCCCATAAGTCAGACATACCCATTGGAGCCATTAAAAATGCTTTTTAATAAAATAAGAATGACTTTTTTTCTTTAGCTATTCAGTTACCAACACATTAACCCAGAAAATCCAGAATGGTATATTTCTAAAGTTGCATGTTGTACACCATGTGTTAAAATCACATCCAGGAAAGTAACTGCCTTGTCTCTTCACTCCTGGTCTAGATGACTCTCAGTAGGCATGATAGCAAAGGGAAATATCAACTCATGAAGCTGACTCAGAGTTTACTAAAATTCTCAGTTGAAGGAGCTATCCCAATACATAAATTTGTTTTCCAGTTAAACAGGGCTTA
Source organism: Raphicerus campestris (assembly GCA_006410735.1). NCBI lineage: Eukaryota > Metazoa > Chordata > Mammalia > Artiodactyla > Bovidae > Raphicerus > Raphicerus campestris. The sequence goes on along the minus strand of SJYW01036268.1, from coordinate 58,537 downwards.
TACTTCTTTCCCCAAGGTCAATATAGCTGGAAACAACACAGATATGGCCTCTGGTCCTAGCCTAGCTCTGGTATTAAACAGCTGTGTAAGCTCAAGCAAATCACTGAATCTAAGTCCCAGTCACATCACCTATACATGAAGGATGGCAATCAGAGATCCAGCAATCAGGGCCCAATAAACATCAAACACTCTCCTTGCTGTTATTCTTATTAGTATCAATGCTTTGTGTGACTTTAGGCAAGTAACTGAACCTCTCTTGTCCCTTGGGTTTACTTATTTGTAAGCTGAATTAAACAATTACTATAAATATTAAATGAGATAATATTTGTGAAAGGGCCAGGCACAGTACCAAGCAAACTGTAGATGCTCAAGAAATGTTTTCTTTCTTCCTCAAAGTTCTACGGCTTTATTACTAGAAAAAATAAACAAACAAAACTCTCTTTTCCATAGAAAAATCTTTGAGGGAAGCCAAAGGCCTGCCTCTTGAGAAATCTGTATGCAGGTCAGGAAGCAACAGTTAGTACTGGATATGGAACAACAGACTGGTTCCAAATAGGAAAAGGAGTACNCAGATGCTGAAACTGGAGAAAAACAGAGGGCAATAGTAGTACTTAGTAGTCTGTTGCTCAATCGTGTCCAACTCTTTGCAACTCCATGGACTGTAGCCTACCAGGCTCCTCCCTCCATGGGATTCTCCAGGCAAGAGTACTGGAGTGGGTTGCCATTTGCTTCTCCAGGGGATCTTCCCGACCCAGGGATCGAACCTGCATTGCAGGCAGACGCTTTAACCTCTGAGCCACCAGGGAAGTGACTTCCTAAAGGCAGTACGCAGAGTCCTGGCTTCCTTTGCTTTTCAAAGTCAGCCTCACTTTTCTTCTGGTTCAGTGCTACTCCCATCTTGCAAAAGAGGAAAATAAACAGAGAAACTGATTGACTGGGCTATGTTACTAAGCCATTATAGAGTTTCAGAACTAGAAACTCTGAACCTCTAATACTCAGCTCTATATTCTAGTTTGACAAATGAAGAGATGATAATAAAGAGGAAACTTCTTTCTTCAGAATTTTTGTTTTGTTTTATCCTCTCTTGCTTGTTGTCTGTCTGTCTCTCTCTCTCAACCCTTTCTCTCTCAACCCTTTCTCACACACACATGCAACTATAATACACCATTATATAGCTATTTAAAGCAATGGTTCTGTAAAGAGAAAAAAGAGTTTCTTGGGTGTGGATTGAGGTTGGGAATGCCTTGCATTGAGAATATGGTAAACATTCTCAATGGAACTAGACTGGTACACTGAGGCCTGTTGCATTATGGAAGAATTCTTGGTCTTCTTTTAGACCTTTTTATTCAAAGGACAGATAAAGAGGAAATTCAATCTGCATGTTAGCCCATTTAAAGAAGGAGAAAAAAGCAACTGAAATCCTTTGGAGAGTTTATTAGAAAAGCATGGAATTTTTGTTATTACACTCTAGTATTTTCTCTTTATAACAAGAGAAGAGTGTGATGGTATCCAGACCTTGGTCAGAGGCATGATTTTTCTGTCTAATTCATATTCAGGTGTAATAAGGTGTGATTTTTTTCTGTGAGGCTTCTCTACATATTGGTGATTGGTGGTATTTCCTAAAAATGAACTTTGGATCTTTCTCCAGTTCCTCTCCTAAATCCAGAGCTCAAGCAATGAGGGCACTTTATGGGAGTCTTGGGCTTTGGAGGGCCCTGTCTAAACCTCCTACAGGGCAAGGAGTCCATAGGGCCAGGGTATATGCCAATCTGGAACACACACCTCTGATTGTAAACCACACACTGGGCACCTTAGATCTGGGATTCCCACCCAAATACCCCAGAATATATGTAGGGGGCTTGTACAGCCTCATACAAGAGAGTATTCTTCTGAGAATAGACAAAGCAACCCAGGTACACATTCCCCAGGTCTGAGCTGTGATGGAAAGCTAGCTGTTTGTGGGCTGAGGATGGGGCAGACAGATGGAGTTTGGACATGTGGATGCAGGCATATGACTGCCTTGAACCCTCACAGGAGATGGGGGGATAAAGGCTAGGCCTCAGTGGACTAAGATCTTGGGAGAGGGGTGGTCTCCATCTATGCTCTTGCTCCAGGCCCTACAAATGAAATCAATGTTGTGTGTGTGTGGAGGGGTGGCAGAGGGTGGGGAGACTGGTTCTATCATCTCCCAAGAAGCAAAACCTCATAACTAGATTCATGGTCTCCTTCTAACTCATCCTCCACAGTGTGACCAGCATCATCTTCAAAAACACAAACATGATCTTATCAAGTCTCTGTTTAAAAATATTTCTATAGCATCTGTTAATTATAATATCATAAGCAAATTCTGAGTACTTAAAGTACCTCATGATCTGGCTAGGTCCTGCTCATTGTTCCCCCTCCCACCACCACCACTTGCTGTAGCTTATACACTGACCATCTTGGGTAATGTTTTGATTTTTATTTTTGTTAAAGGTTTTTTGTGTGTAGACCATTTTTGAAGTCTTTATTGAATTTTTTTGTTAAAACAATATTGCTTCTGCTTTATGTTTTGGTTTTGTAGCTGTGAGGCATGTGGGATCTTCGCTCCCCAATCAGAGATCAAACTCACACTCCTTGCACTGGAAGGTGAAATCTTAACCACTGGACCACCCGCGAAGTCCCTCTTGATTTTTAAACACAACCTGTTCACTCAAGCTCATGTACCCTTAATCATGATGTCTCTTTGTCTGATTAGCTTATAGAAGGTGCAAAATAAACTTTTGCTGGATTGAATTGAAATTTACTGACAAGACGGAACAATTTTTGAGGAATTTTAGAAGTTTGTTCTCTCTGTATTTCCCATGTGCCCTTTCCCACCCCTAATTCTAAGCAGGTTGCCAACCCTTTTGTATTTCATTGTCTTGGGAATTTTTTTCAGTATAAAAAGCATATACTTTTTTTTCAATCTATAGGTTAATCTCACGTATAATAAAAGCCTAAACCCTCTTGAGAGATTACACTTCAGAGGGGAAGTATGCTCCAGTGGTGGCCATGGGAAGATGATTTTTAGGAAAACATATAAGGAAAAGTAAAGAAATAACCAGAGACTAAGAGGGGGAAGAAAGGGTGTTTGCAGTTGGCATGATGAATTCAAGGTTATTCGGCATAGCTGGCGCGCTGGCCCCGAAGGTCCGCAGTCCTAATGGAGTCACCACAGCGTGCTCCATGGCATCTGGAGGTGGTGTTCCTACTGGTGATGAGCAGGTGATGGGTTGCAGAGGGAGATCACACTCGCTATATGCCAGGGCTGTACTCACACTATATACTTGCCCAAAGGCAACCTCAGGTACCAAGAAAGACCCTACTTTTGTCCCCTCCATCACCAACAAGCAGAAATTGGGCAACAGTTATCAAGAAGACAACAGTGCTGCCATGAATTGAAAAGGTGCTGTCGTCTGGTTCTGGCTGCACAAAGGCAAGACCTAGCCATGTCCTAGGTATGGAGCCCATTACAAGCTGGTGCCCCACCAGCTGGCCCCCTGAGCCCCTGCATTAACTCACCCAAAATATGGGTATAAAATTTCTTCTTTCTAGTAAAGTGAGCCATTACATTGGCTCCGCCTCCCATTTAAAAAAAAAAAAAAGTGGGGACAGAGAATAGCAGGTTTCTGAATCTGATGTCAATATCTTGGAAGAGTCCAGTCCTCAGAAGGGTTGATTTGCTGCAGGATTAAGAAGCTATAGAGGTGGCTGTTGATACAATCTCCACAGAGCTGGTTGGACAATCTGTCATGTGCCAGACTGTGGAACTAAGTTCTCTGCAATATTAACCAAGGAAGCCTTCCTCTCTCCCAAGTACAGTAAGTTCACATTATCCTTTAGTCAATGAGAATATGCTAGAATAATGATACGACAGCCTTCTTCTGGTCAGAACATGGGTGTGTGGCTCAATGAGTGAGGATCTTTTCTAGCTACTCTCTTGTAACAAAGTTGATGTACTTGTTGGTCCCCACCTTATCTAATAGTTTGAATCTGATTTCTTCAGGCTTTGTCTACAAAAGAAAATATTTTCTAGCCCCTTATTATTTTGTCCCTCCATCCCATCACATTTTTTTCCTACACAAATGATAGTGTGAGGCCAGTCATGGAAAATGAGCTCAATAGTTTCCCGGGAGCTGCTTATGCTGGCTTCATGAAAGACATTCCTCAGTATACACAAGCAAGAGCTACCCACTCTAGGTGCCAGCAGACCCAGACAGCTCAGTCTCAGAAGTTCTTATCTATTTAGGATGAAAGGGTATTACTGTCGAGAACTGTACTGTAGGCTTCTCAAAGACATGGGACTTGACAATCGGAAATCAGATACAAAAGATAAACACACAGTCAAATGCAGGCATCTTCTGTCTACTTACAGGTCATTTTAAGTCTCCCAGGAACTTCTGCTTTATTCTCATTGTGCAAAAGAGCTTATAGGTGTTTCAAAATGGCTTGTCAGAAAGCAGCACAAGCTGTTTTGGCTGCAAAACCCCTCATGTACCAAGATGTTTGCCTTGAAATCATCCTACAAGCACCTGGAGTCAGCTCAGAACAAGCTGAGCTGAAAATTGAGATTCACTTTCCTTCTCAGTTTTAGTCATTCAATTGGATTGAAGTAAGTCAACCTAACTGACTAAATGAGTCTATTTCAATAGCCTACCAAATGTTGTTTGGCACACACACACACACACACACACATACACACACAAATCTTCCTCCAATACACAGTAATACCCTGGGAGAAAGAAAAGTTTCCAAGAAAAGTCTAATAAAGGCGTATTTGAAAGTTTAGAAGAGTCTAGCCTGAATATGAATGCTGATTTATTGTTCATAGGTCTGCTACCCACCAAGTCACCCTACAAACAATCTGCACATTCAGCCTTAGCTGCTTAGAAGAGAGCCGATAAATAAGTAAACAAGGCTTTGGTTATGAAATCAAAAAGCACTTAGCTGTTCCCACTCACTAGGTGACTATGCATTTCCCACCTAGACAAGAGATCTACATCAAAANGTTCATAGGTCTGCTACCCACCAAGTCACCCTACAAACAATCTGCACATTCAGCCTTAGCTGCTTAGAAGAGAGCCGATAAATAAGTAAACAAGGCTTTGGTTATGAAATCAAAAAGCACTTAGCTGTTCCCACTCACTAGGTGACTATGCATTTCCCACCTAGACAAGAGATCTACATCAAAATTTCCTGGAGCTTCCTCATTCAGCTTTAAAGCTCATAAATAATGGTGAAGATATCCATGCCACCTTGGGTTGTTTTACTCCCTTTCTTATTGGGAGGCCAAAACATTTCACCTAGACCAGCATTTATCCCTCTTGAGATGACAAGTTAAGACCAAGATCATCAGCTACTTGGTAGGCCCTCTTGTTCTCTCTGTTTGGATTCTTCCTCAGTCAGAACCTATATCGCCTAGTAGGACATCTTTTAAGCTTTCTGTCTGCAAGGGGCCTCATTTAAATGTAAATCAAAATCAAAACACTTCTTCCAGACTGAAAATCAGATGTGGTCCTATTGTGGCAAAGTTGAAACCATTCTTTTCAACTCAGTGAGTTCAGAGACTGTTAAAAGTGTAAGTAATGGAGAGAAATTAACATTTTAATACCATTTCAAACTTTTGCCTCGGTTCTATTTTTGGGTTCCAGCACTGTTTCAGCCAAGAGTTGCATGAAGAATCCTCTATGCTCAGCATGGAAATTCAAATGTTCTTATTTAACTTTTAAGACTGTTGGATATTCTAAGGATTTGGTGTTTCTCCGATATTTGAGAAGTTAATTCATGAGAGTCTCACTTTTGAAAGCTCTGAAAGGTTTTAATAATAGTCTTCTTTTATATATGTTTAGTAAGTGACTCTTTGGATAATTTACTTTCTTGGATCACATCTGTCTGTTGTTTTCCCAGAACTTGTTCAAACAGTGGCAGAGGGACAAGTCTCCCTTTTTATAATAGAGGAAGATTTGCCATTTAGAAGTTAAACAGCAATAAAAATAAGAATGCAACACATTGAACCTTATATATTCCAAGAAGTGTATTGGACCACACTGATGTTTGGAAGAGAGCCAAGCCTTAGATGCTTTTCATTTACATAGAGAATAATGAGCTTGTTTATGCTGGAGGAAGTGGGACTACAGGGAACTAAGAGGGCACGTGAGGACATGCAAATTGGCTTTGCAAGCCCCTGCACAGTGAAGTGTAGACTGAGAGCCTGCAGAGTGGACAGGTAGAATGAGTTTGGGGACACAGTCCTCCAGACGTCTGCCCAGCATCACTGGGCAGAGCTGCCTTACAAGGTCAGCATCTGCGTCTACCATGCCATCAAGGCTCCCACTGGTCTCCTAAGTTAGAGAAATCTCAGCCTGCCTAATGTTATTCCTAGATTCTCCATCTCTACNTCCAACCAGTCCATCCTAAAGCAAATCAGTCCTAAATATTCATTGGAAGGACTGATGCTGAAGCTGAAACTCTAGTACTTTGGCCACCTCATGCAAAGAGTTGACTCATTGGAAAAGACTCTGATGCTGGGAGGGATTGCAGGCAGGAGGAGAAGGGGACAACAGAGGATGAGATGGCTAGGTGGTATCACTGACTCGATGGACGTGAGTCTAAGTGAACTCCAGAGTCGGTGATGGACAGGGAGGACTGGTGTGCTGCGATTCATGGGGTCACAAATAGTCGGACATGACTGAGTGACTGAACTGAAATGAAGTGAGGAGAAAAAAGGAATCCTCCCATTCTAAGAGAGAAGACAAGTCTAATTCCTCCAACCCACATCAGTTCACCAGGCCTCCTTGTCCATCCCCAACTCCCAGAGTTCACTCAAACTCATGTCCATCAAGTTGATGATGCCATCCAGCCATCTCATCCTCTGTCATCCCCTTCTCCTCCTGCCCCCAATCCCTCCCAGCATCAGGGTCTTTTCCAGTCAGTGAACTTTTCGCATGAGGTGGCCCAAGTATTGGAGTTTCAGCTTCAGCATCCGTCCCTCCAATGAACACCCAGGACTGATCTCCTTTAGGATGGACTGGTTGGATCTCCTTGCGGTCCAACTCACATAGATCCTTTAAAAATAAATAAAAATGTTAATATTGGGAGGAAAACCAGTTAACTGGAAAGTCTTCCTGCCTAAGTGTTCACTATTATATATGCCCCATTTATTTCCATTCTCTAATAAATATTGACATGGCCCCCAGTTCTTTTATACCACAGTTTGGATGAAGAGGATTTTATGATACAAAAGATAGATACAGCTAATAATATAATAGCTAATACATGTATGTGTGTGCTACATAGTCTACCTATGGCTTTTACATCTGTATCTCACTATGGTCCCGTCAGTTGAATGATGAGATCCCTTTGAAAGCCAAGAACTTCTGGCACTGTCTTTAGTGTTTTTTATGTATTAATTAATTGAATCCTTACAATAGTCTGATATTCTGAGAGTTTAGGGTAAGCACTAGAAGAATTGTTTGGTAAAGCACATCAGGAAAACAGATTTTGATTTTGGACAACAGTATGATTTTGGAGCATTCTGCAGAGGGCCTGTTTGGAGGCACTTTGCACCAATAAAAAGACCCTGTCCCAGAAAAGGGTGCTACCTCCTGTTGCTCTGTTTTCACATGGAGCAAGCAAGAGATTCCTCTCACACAAGCAGGTAGTCTGAGCTTAGATGCCAGCCACTTACATCAGTTGCTGGGAAGGCCAGCCGCCCGTGCACACTGCAGTTTCCCATATCCACCACCCACCAGGAAGAGGAAGGCCACAACCTCATGAGATTCTCAGACTGGAGAAAGCTCCCCTCTCCCAGCTGAGGTGAAGGCAGTGGCTCCAGTTTGAGCCAGCTTGCACCAGACAATCTCGGACAACCACTCAAGGCCATTTTTGGACAAACCTACATATCATTCCATGTATCCCTAATCTTGAGGCACAGTTATTATCCCCATTAACAGATGAAGAAACTGAGGCACAGAAAGATGAGGCAGTTTGCCCAAGTGGCTTCTGAAGCTCTGCGCAGCCTCTCCACTCTAGCATCTACCTTCCTGTCTTGCTGGGAAAGTGCAGCAGGGAAGCTGCCCCCATGGTAAATGCCGAGACTGGGCCTTGTGAGTGCTGGTGACCAGATACTCCCCACCCCAGACATACAATCCAAGGACCAAGGCAAGAGGACTTGATCTGAAGTCAAAGGCTCCAGGCCTTCACCAAAGTGAAGATGAACTGGAAAAGAATTGAAAATGAGGCAAACAAGTTTGATGCCCCAAAGTTTATCTGCAGATTTATGAATCTACACCCTTCAAATCTAACCCTCACCACCACACCCAAAATTTTTGCAGCTGTCCTTGTAGTTATAAACAGATTAGCTGTTGCATTCATGACCTGGGGTCAGGTTCAAAGAAATAAGGTATCCTGAGCTTTATGAGCTTATGACTGATAAGGAAAAAATCTTAGAACAGGAATAGTCACACTTTGAAAGCTCTACAAAACACCATTTTCTACCCCAAGTAAAACCTCAATGAAAGTACTGAACTTATATAAAGTTTGCTAAGAAGTGACAGGGCTTCCCTGATGGCTTAGAGGGTAAAGCATCCACCTGCAATGCAGGAGACCGGGGTTCAATCCCTGAGTTGGGAAGATCCCCTGGAGAAGGAAATGGCAACCCACTCCAGTACTCTTGCCTGGAAAATCCCATGGACAGAGGAGCCTGGGAGGTTGCAGTCCATGGGGTCGCAAAGAGTCAGACACTACTGAGCAACTTCACTTGACTTCACTTCAAGAAGCGGCAGGGCAACATGTTTCAAATTTCAAAAACATCAAGAGCTTTTAATTCCAGTTCTAGATAATAGTACTCTTGGTCACGTAACTTCAGCTCTCCAGGCCTCAGTTTCTTATGGTAAAATGAGGATGTTGGATTAGCTGGTCAACTCTAATGTTTTAGGCTGCAGGGATGGGGCAGGAGGAAAAGCATCTTACTTTTTTAATAAGTATGTGTGATCCAACAGACCTGGAATGACATCAAGCTACACGTGTCAGCAGTCAACCTGCAGAGAGATCCTTTAGACATTTTGGTCCCAACCTGAGAGTTACCTATGGTGCACACCTTCACTGGATTCATTCACAGATACAGGCATCAGAGGAAGACTCAGGACTGGTGAGGAATCGCAGAGTTCATTTTCAACAGATGAAGCTTCCAGGAAAAGTTGTCTCAATCAAAAATGAAAATAGCTGATCAAAATTAAATATTGCCAAGTTACAGCCCAAGGGAGACAAAGAGGAATATCCTTGCTCACAAATTTAATCAGAGGCCAGAATAATAAATGAATAACTAGCATTTTCCTACTCAACTCGGTGACTGTGCTCTCTTAGTGCCAAAAGTGATCAGATTCTTCTTTAATCAATGCTTTTTCTTTCCAGTTCTCCCTCTGAATCTAAGTGTGCCCACAATTCAAATGGTACCGCCAGGGACTCAGGAAGGTTTTAACAGAGAAAGTCTTCTCAGAGAGGCTACTTAATTTAGAAAGCTATTCCCAGAATAAATCATTCCCTGGTCAGACCATAGGTGTCTGGATAACCAGATAGACTGATTCTCTTACTTCTTAAACTTTTTTTTTTAAGAAAGCCAAATGCCATTAGAAGCCTTTCAAAGTTAATAAGACTCTCTCAAGAAGGGTTCAGAAGAATCTACTCAGAAATTCATTAACTGTCAATCTTTTTATATATATAATAGATCAAAATTGATAGCAATAATTAAATTTTAATTAGGAAAATCCCTAATGATAGCTTTTACAGTCTCTTTTAAATGCCATATATGTATGCATTCATTCATTTATTCAACAAATATTTTGGGTGTTAAATATATGCTGTGTTCCATAATAAACATAAAATAAGTTTATGAAAATATACCTATGACCTACCTAATTTATTCAGAGGACAAAATGTGGTTGCTAAGAAAACGTTTATATAGCTTGCTATTCACAAAATATCTCATGCCATTAGGGTATTCTCCATCTGCTTTGTAAACACTAGGATCTGGAAAATAATATCCAAGTTTGGTCTCAATTTCATGGACTGAGCAAACATATTCCCTGTCCAGAAAAATAGATTCTGGCTTCCGATAGCCTGTGTGACTTGGAAGATTTTGAGTTGATTAGCAGAAACTGTGCTATTTTGAGGCTGAAACCATTTCTGTTTCAAATAGCATAAAGTTATACCCCAGGAATGGCAAAAATGCCAAAAGTAATTTCCAGCATTCCAGAAGATTAAGAAATTGAAATCCAAATATTTGGGGTGAAAACAAGTGTATAATAAATGCTTATCCAAAGTTTTATACGAGAATATTGTTATCTGCATGTGCCAACGTCTCAGTTTCACACCCATTCTTTCTATTCCCATATAATCAAATGGCACATGCTATTCCCAAAGCAAAATACACAAGTATTTGCTTTCTTCTGAGCCTCTTTCTTATAGATACACATTCTTTTGTCCATCTTTCCAGATGCTCTGAACCCCATAATGGGCAAGAATCCCAGTGGCCATTTGCTTTCTACTGTGGCACACACACGGGAGAATAGGCAGTCCTGAGGGGTCAAAGGATGGCTCAAAGTCATCCAATAGGCTGGATCTGTAACTTTATAGCCCTGACTCTCCACCCAGAATGGTTTCAAGGCATCATCCGACTGCATTCAATATGTAGCTATTGCAGCTGCTGAGTCGCTTCAGTAGCGTCTGACTCTGTGCGACCCCATAGACGGCAGTCCACCAGGTTCCCCCTTCCCTGGGATTCTTCAGGCAAGAACACTGGAGTGGGTTGCCATTTCCTTCTCCAATGCATGAAAGTGAAAAGTGAAAGTGAAGTTGTTCAGTCATGTCCTACTCCTAGTGACCCCATGGACTGCAGCCTACCAGGCTCCTCCGTCCATGGGATTTTCCAGGCAGGAGTACTAGAGTGGGGTGCCATTGCCTTCTCCAGCTACTGCAGCTAGAGGCTTGAAAGAAAGGTGGCTCAGTCTCTTCGCTCAGGAAGTAGGAGAGATTATCACAGAAGAAAGTATGTTCATGTAACTCTCCTTTCAAGGCTTCCCTTTGGTTCTTTACCCAAAAAAGCAGTGATGCTTTGAGTCATGCTCTACAGTTCTTCTAATAGTATGTCTTCCAAATCAGTCTCTCTCTAGCATTAATAAGGAAAACAACAAGAAATACCGCATCCCAGAGTCACTAATCATGGACTTGCCTGAGCCCTGCCTCTTCCTTCAGAAATTCTTAACTGTCTTTTACACTAAGTGGTAAAAAATGTATCTTTAATCACCACCATCCCCTTTAGGATTTCAAAAGAATAGTCTAGCAGTTCATCTTACAGATGCAAGCAGTTCCCTGACTGGCTCATTTATCTCAAGTCACATGTAAAAAGTTCCTTGGCAGCTACTCAGAAGAACAAAGGTAAAACCTCCAATTAAGAATGACTTATGTGTACTCCTCCAGCCAAGAGTCACCCTGCCTTGTTAACCTCCTTTGCCCCACTTTAAGAGGTGACAGCCTATGTACTCAAAATTCATTTATCCCTGTTAAGAGTAATTATCTCAATTTTTGATTATGCCTTCAGCCATTGGAGAGTGATGATATGCCTGTAAGATATTTCTCTCTACTCAGGAAGAAANCTGTGAGTATGGTTTCAGTGTGTCTGCTCTCTGATGCCCTCTTGCAACACCTACCATCTTACTTGGGGTTCTCTTACCTTGGGCATGGGGTATCTCTTCACAGCTGTTCCAGCAAAGCTCAGCTGCTGCTCCTTACCTTGGATGAGGGGTGTCTCCTCACCATCACCCTTCCTGACCTTCAACGTGGGATGGTTCCTCTAGGCCCTCCTGCGCCCAGGCAGTCACCACTCCTTGGATGTGGGGTGACTCCTCCCAGCCACCGCTCCTGGCCTTGGGGGCCGGGTGGCTCCTCTCGGCCACTGCCCATGACCTCTGATGTGGGGTAGCTCCTCCCGGCCACTGCCTCTGACCTCAGATGCGGGGTAGCTCCTCTCTGCCATTCCTGCACCGTCACAGCCTGGCACTCTAGGCTTCTGCCCCTGACCTCAGATGTGGGTAGCTCCTCTCAGCCACTGATTGTCACCTCTTCTCTCTCATTCTTAGGGTAAATAATTGATGGCTTTTGTATCAAGCCTGCAAGTAACAAGTCTTCTGCAGCTTTCCTATAGCAATGGGAAAAACCCTAATTCAAATCAGCACAAGCACATTCTTTCCATAAGCATTTATGTTTTTGAACTTTTCTTCTTTCTGACACTAACTTTGACCTTTGGATCTTTATTTTGTCCTGCTAATCAAGAGTAACCCAAGTGGATTTCCAAATATTCCTTTGCTGCATTTCTTCCTTCCTCCTGAAATGAATCTAAAACATAAATGATCTTTATTCCTGACTTTATCTAATCTTATTTTTCCTCCTTTTTCTCTCTTTCAGCTACCTCCTGACTGTTCCTGAATATTTAATGATCCTTACCTAGTTGAGAACTCCTCTTATTCTAAAATTCAATTATACACAGACTAAGTCATTAACTCAAAATCAGTGGACTTCCAAGATAGTCACCATAATTTGTAGCAACTTGTATTATATATATACAAAGCATCATAACTTTTTCATCTCTATACAAATGTTTAATGCAAGTCATTAAAATTGTGAAGGTGGACACAAAAGAAGGACATACGAAGAAATCCTGAAAAATGTATAAGGAATGTGGCCTGATAAATGTCAATTAATTATACAGACCTAATAATTAATAATTTAGAATGTACTGAGCAACAGAGACCTTCAAAACCTAGTGATTTAATGTGGGCATTTATTTCTCCCCCACTGTTTTAGTTCATTGGCCCTAACTTGGTCAGGTGGCCAAAAGGAGTCTATAAGGAAGACTAAGAAAAGTAGTTCTTTGGCTCTGGGTCATTGTGTTCAGCCAGCCAAAGGGAAGATTACAGATGGGAGACTAGGGAATACATAGTTCTCTAATTTGATGATTGTTGCTTAGCTAAAGATTTGCAATTGATTACTTAAGAAGAGGAGAATGGGCATAGGGAGATAATTGACAATCTCTCCTGCATCACTGCATCTCTGTGAGTTGAACATAAGACATATCTTAAGTGCTTTCAGAGTTTTACTCCAACGTGCAACCTTCTAATCCATGCATTCTCAGTAGGGTGATATTGTTCCCAAGAGCATGAAACTGGTCCTTGGGAGGGAAAGAACAGGGCAAAAAAATCTTACTCTTATTATATATAAAATACAGAAATATATATAAAATACATAGCTGATATACAATGTGGTATTAAAATTTCAAGGGGAAGGCTTTTAGAGGAACAAAATACCCTCAAAAGGCTCTTTGAATGGTGGGAGGAGGGGAGGATACTGAAAAACAGTTGAAAAACACTGTTCTAGTGCAAGACTTTTCAGAAATAAATCTCAAATTTGAGGAAGAAAATATGTCTCTTTTGGCATATCTTTTTAGCATTTTACATTCATACATGGTTATATAATGTAATAGAGTTCAGTTCAGTTGCTCGGTCATGTCCGACTCTTTGCGACCCCATGGTCTGCAGCATGTCAGGCTTCCCTGTCCATCCCCAACACCTGGAGCTTACTCAAACTCATGTCCATTGAGTTGGTGATGCCATCCAACCATCTCATACTCTGTCATCCCCTTATCCTCCTATATTCAATCTTTCCCAGCATCAGGGTCTTTTCAGATCAGCCAGTTCTTTGCATTAGGTGGCCAAAGTACTGGAGTTTCAGTTTCATCATCAGTCCTTCCAATGAATATTCAGGACTGGTCTCCTTTAGGATGGACTGGTTGGATCTCCTTGCAGTCCAAGAGACTCTCCAGAGTCTTCTCCAACACCACAGTTCAAAAGCATCAATTCTTTGGCACTCAGCCATCTTTATGGTCCAACTCTTACATCTATACATGACTATTGGCAAACTGCAGCTTTGACTAAATGGACTTTTGTCGGCAAAGTAGAGTCTTTGCTCTTTAACATGCTGTCTAAGTCAATCATAGCTTTTTCTCCAAGGAGCAAGTGTCTTCACATTTCATTGCTGCAGTCACTATCTGCAGTGATTTTGGAGTCCAAGAAAATTAAGGCTCTTAGTGTTCCCATTGTTTCCCCATTTATTTACCATGAGGTGATTGGTCCAGATGCCATGATCTTGGTTTTCTGAATGTTGAGTTTTAAGCCAGCTTTTCCACTCTCTTCTTTCACTTTCATCAAGAGGCTTTTTAGTTCTTTGCTTTCTGCCATAATGGTTGTTGTCATCTGCATATCTGAGGTTATTGATGTTTACCCTGGCAATCTTGATTCCAGCTTGTGTTTCATCCATTCCAGCATTGCTCATGATATATTCTACATATAAGTTAAATAAGCAGGGTGACAATATACAGCCTTGACGTTCTCCTTTCTCAATTTGGAACCATTCTGTTTTCCATGTCCAGTTCTAACTATTGCTTCTTGACCTGCATACAGATTTCTCAGGAGGTAGAACACGTGGTCTGGTATTCCCATTTCTTTAAAAGTTTTCCACAGTTGTTGTCATCCACACAGTCAAGGCTTTGGGGTAGTCAATAAAGCAGAAATAGATGTTTTTCTGGAACTCTCAATGATCGGACTTATCATCAAATCATGGCAATTTTATGTCTGGTTCCTCTGCCTTTTCTAAATCCAGCTTGAACATATGGAAGTTCATGGTTAATGTACTGTTGAAGCCTGGCTTGGAGGATTTTGAACATTACTTTGGTAGCATGTGAGATGAGTGCAGTTGGGTGGTGGTTTGAACATTCTCTTTGGGACTAGAATGAAAGCTGACCTTTTCCAGTTCTGTGGCCAATGCTGAGTTTTCCAAATTTGCTGGCATATTAAGTGTAGCCCTTTAACAGCATCATCTTTGAGCATTTGAAATAGCTCAACTGGAATTCCATCACCTCCACTAGCTTTGTTCATAGTGATGCTTCCTAAGGCCCACTTGACTTTGCATTCCAGGATATCTGGCTCTAGGTGAGTGAAGACACCACTATGGTTATCTCAGCAATGAACGTCTTTTTTGTATATTTCTTTGTATCTTGCCACATGTTCTTAATATCTTCTGCTTCTAGTAGGTCCATACCATTTCTGTTCTTTATTGTACCNTTCTGACACTAACTTTGACCTTTGGATCTTTATTTTGTCCTGCTAATCAAGAGTAACCCAAGTGGATTTCCAAATATTCCTTTGCTGCATTTCTTCCTTCCTCCTGAAATGAATCTAAAACATAAATGATCTTTATTCCTGACTTTATCTAATCTTATTTTTCCTCCTTTTTCTCTCTTTCAGCTACCTCCTGACTGTTCCTGAATATTTAATGATCCTTACCTAGTTGAGAACTCCTCTTATTCTAAAATTCAATTATACACAGACTAAGTCATTAACTCAAAATCAGTGGACTTCCAAGATAGTCACCATAATTTGTAGCAACTTGTATTATATATATACAAAGCATCATAACTTTTTCATCTCTATACAAATGTTTAATGCAAGTCATTAAAATTGTGAAGGTGGACACAAAAGAAGGACATACGAAGAAATCCTGAAAAATGTATAAGGAATGTGGCCTGATAAATGTCAATTAATTATACAGACCTAATAATTAATAATTTAGAATGTACTGAGCAACAGAGACCTTCAAAACCTAGTGATTTAATGTGGGCATTTATTTCTCCCCCACTGTTTTAGTTCATTGGCCCTAACTTGGTCAGGTGGCCAAAAGGAGTCTATAAGGAAGACTAAGAAAAGTAGTTCTTTGGCTCTGGGTCATTGTGTTCAGCCAGCCAAAGGGAAGATTACAGATGGGAGACTAGGGAATACATAGTTCTCTAATTTGATGATTGTTGCTTAGCTAAAGATTTGCAATTGATTACTTAAGAAGAGGAGAATGGGCATAGGGAGATAATTGACAATCTCTCCTGCATCACTGCATCTCTGTGAGTTGAACATAAGACATATCTTAAGTGCTTTCAGAGTTTTACTCCAACGTGCAACCTTCTAATCCATGCATTCTCAGTAGGGTGATATTGCTCCCAAGAGCATGAAACTGGTCCTTGGGAGGGAAAGAACAGGGCAAAAAAATCTTACTCTTATTATATATAAAATACAGAAATATATATAAAATACATAGCTGATATACAATGTGGTATTAAAATTTCAAGGGGAAGGCTTTTAGAGGAACAAAATACCCTCAAAAGGCTCTTTGAATGGTGGGAGGAGGGGAGGATACTGAAAAACAGTTGAAAAACACTGTTCTAGTGCAAGACTTTTCAGAAATAAATCTCAAATTTGAGGAAGAAAATATGTCTCTTTTGGCATATCTTTTTAGCATTTTACATTCATACATGGTTATATAATGTAATAGAGTTCAGTTCAGTTGCTCGGTCATGTCCGACTCTTTGCAACCCCATGGTCTGCAGCATGTCAGGCTTCCCTGTCCATCCCCAACACCTGGAGCTTACTCAAACTCATGTCCATTGAGTTGGTGATGCCATCCAACCATCTCATACTCTGTCATCCCCTTATCCTCCTATATTCAATCTTTCCCAGCATCAGGGTCTTTTCAGATCAGCCAGTTCTTTGCATTAGGTGGCCAAAGTACTGGAGTTTCAGTTTCATCATCAGTCCTTCCAATGAATATTCAGGACTGGTCTCCTTTAGGATGGACTGGTTGGATCTCCTTGCAGTCCAAGAGACTCTCCAGAGTCTTCTCCAACACCACAGTTCAAAAGCATCAATTCTTTGGCACTCAGCCATCTTTATGGTCCAACTCTTACATCTATACATGACTATTGGCAAACTGCAGCTTTGACTAAATGGACTTTTGTCGGCAAAGTAGAGTCTTTGCTCTTTAACATGCTGTCTAAGTCAATCATAGCTTTTTCTCCAAGGAGCAAGTGTCTTCACATTTCATGGCTGCAGTCACTATCTGCAGTGATTTTGGAGTCCAAGAAAATTAAGGCTCTTAGTGTTCCCATTGTTTCCCCATTTATTTACCATGAGGTGATTGGTCCAGATGCCATGATCTTGGTTTTCTGAATGTTGAGTTTTAAGCCAGCTTTTCCACTCTCTTCTTTCACTTTCATCAAGAGGCTTTTTAGTTCTTTGCTTTCTGCCATAATGGTTGTTGTCATCTGCATATCTGAGGTTATTGATGTTTACCCTGGCAATCTTGATTCCAGCTTGTGTTTCATCCATTCCAGCATTGCTCATGATATATTCTACATATAAGTTAAATAAGCAGGGTGACAATATACAGCCTTGACGTTCTCCTTTCTCAATTTGGAACCATTCTGTTTTCCATGTCCAGTTCTAACTATTGCTTCTTGACCTGCATACAGATTTCTCAGGAGGTAGAACACGTGGTCTGGTATTCCCATTTCTTTAAAAGTTTTCCACAGTTGTTGTCATCCACACAGTCAAGGCTTTGGGGTAGTCAATAAAGCAGAAATAGATGTTTTTCTGGAACTCTCAATGATCGGACTTATCATCAAATCATGGCAATTTTATGTCTGGTTCCTCTGCCTTTTCTAAATCCAGCTTGAACATATGGAAGTTCATGGTTAATGTACTGTTGAAGCCTGGCTTGGAGGATTTTGAACATTACTTTGGTAGCATGTGAGATGAGTGCAGTTGGGTGGTGGTTTGAACATTCTCTTTGGGACTAGAATGAAAACTGACCTTTTCCAGTTCTGTGGCCAATGCTGAGTTTTCCAATTTTTGCTGGCATATTAAGTGTAGCCCTTTAACAGCATCATCTTTGAGCATTTGAAATAGCTCAACTGGAATTCCATCACCTCCACTAGCTTTGTTCATAGTGATGCTTCCTAAGGCCCACTTGACTTTGCATTCCAGGATATCTGGCTCTAGGTGAGTGAAGACACCACTGTGGTTATCTCAGCAATGAACGTCTTTTTTGTATATTTCTTTGTATCTTGCCACATGTTCTTAATATCTTCTGCTTCTAGTAGGTCCATACCATTTCTGTTCTTTATTGTACCCATCTTTGCATGAAATAATTCCTTGGTGTCTCTAATTTTCTTGAAGAGATATCTATTCTTTACCATTCTATTATTTTCCTCTATTTCTTTGCATTAATCACTGAGGAAGGCTTTCTTATCTCTCCTTGCTATTCTTTGGAACTCTGCATTCAAATACAGCTACTTGTAAGGCTGAGAAAAGACAAGGAGCTGAAGGCAAAGGATAAAGGAAAGATATACCCATCTTTAAAACAATAGAATGATCTCTGTTCATTTCCAAGGCAAACCACTCAATATTACAGTAATCCAAGTCTATGGCCCAACGAGTAATGCTGAAGAAGCTGAATTTGAATGGTTCTATGATGACCTACAAGACCTTCTAGAGCTAACACCCCCCAAAAGATGTCTTTTTCATTATTGGTGACTGGAATGCAAAAGTAGGAAGTCAAGAGATACCTAGAGTAACAGGCAAATGGCCTTGGAGTACAAAACAAAAGAGGGCAAAGGCTAACAGTTTTGCCAAGAGAACGCCCACATCATAGCAAACACCCTCTTCCAACAACAAAAAAGAAGACTCTACACATGGACATCACCAGATGATCAATACCAAAATCAGATTGATTATATTCTTTGCAGCCAAAGATGGAGAAGCTCTATACAGTCAGCAAAAATAAGACAGAGCTGACTGTTGCTCAGATCATGAACTCCTTATTGCAAAATTCAGACATAAATTGAAGAAAGTAGGGAAAACCACTCGACTATTCAGATATGACCTAAATCAAATCCCTTACATTTATACAGTAGAAGTGACAAATAGATTCAAGGGATTAGATCTGATAGACAGAGTGCCTGAAGAACTATGGATGGAGGTTTGTGACACTGTACAGGAGGTGGTAATCAAGACCATGCCCAAGAAAAAGAAATGCAAAAAGGCAAAATGTAATAGAAAGGACATGCAATTTCAAATTGCATTGACCATTCATTCAGCAATTATTCTGGAGTACATACATATGAAAAAATATGCTAGCCAGACAGAACAGACACTTTTGCTCTCAATAGCATACAGGCTGTTGCAGAGGCAGATGATGGACACTGATGACAGTCACAAGGTCAAGTGTTCCTGGCATCTAACTTAGCCTCTGAATTTGAATCTTCTTCCTAACTTCCTTGCCAAGTGGCCTGGGAAAATTATTACTTTCTATAGATCATAGTTTCTACCACCTAACAACATTTTTGTAAGGATTCAAGATGAGATTGAATATATAATCACCATATCAGGCACACTGGAGAAGGAAATGGCAGCCCACTCCAATGTTCTTGCCTGGAGAATCCCAGGGACGGGGGAGCCTGGTAGGCTGCCATCTATGGGGTCGCACAGAGTCGGACATGACTGAAGCGACTTAGCAGCAGCAGCAGCAGCATATCAGGCACATACTAGGTGCTTAAGAAAATAGTATTATTCATATTATTTTCTGGTGGTTTTCTCTTGCATATTTACCTATTTTGGCTGAATCTATGTTTTCTCCACCTTAAATTTGACTAACTGGGTCCATTCATTGCTTTTTACTCCTTTACCCCTTAACTCGTCCTGTTAATATTTTCTGATGGCTCTGGGACTAGTTTTTCATCTGTGTTAAACATAATATAAAAGGCCTAAGGCCCAGAAAATCTGGGACATATGATTATCCATACTATTTTATCTATTCATTCAAAATTAACATTGCTCACCTGCTACATGCCAGGATCTAAGTTAGGTTAGGTGTAAGGAGAATGGAAAGAACATAATGAACCCATCCTTATACTTGGAAATGATGAACATTTGTAAGTATGAAAGGAGTAAAAAAGGAAAAGGATTATATGCTATAGGAACATTTGAAGATCTTGACTGATGAGGTTTCCTCTAAAAAATGAAGGGATCTGGTGAAGGCAGGGAAAACACAGTTCAAGAAAAAGAATGAGAAGTATGCATCCATGAAATGAGACAGAACAGAGATTGTTGGAAATATGCCTAGTAAGAATGGAGCATACAGGTGCTGATCATCTGGGGGCCCTGATCCCACTGTCTAATTGCTACCATGCTCCCACTCTTCTGGTCCTTCTTCCTATCATTAAAATTCCAAAGCTGCCCTGAAAGAAGCTGGTCTCTCCCTGTCTTTCTCTCTTTCTCTCACTTTGATTTTGTCTCTCTCTCACACACACATACACACAAGGCTCCTCGTCTTTTTTCCAAAATCTGCATGTTTCCTCAACTATCACCATTCGGATCATAAAGTCTCCCTTTGCTACTCAAGATGAAGTCTATGGACCTGCAACTCCTTCATCACCTGGTAAGTTGTTAGAAATGCATAATCTCAGGACCTCACACCCTCCACACACAAAATTAATCAGAATACCATCACCATTGAATGAATCAGAATCTGCATTTTAACAAGTGCCTTGGGTGATTCACATGCACATTAAACCTAGAGAAGCCTTCTTAGTCTAAGGCCAAAGATCCAGGGTTGTACCTCACCCTAGGCTCTGTTATGACTACCCTGATCTCCCATTTGTTTTCTTATCATGGCTTACATTTCTCTAAGAACTAGACAATCTGATTCTTTGATGAAATGACTTGTCTAAGAAAGGTTCTAGTCTCCTGAAAAGTAGGGTAGTGACATGTGACCACAAAGAAAAGCATTTTGATGTCATCCCATCCCACCTCCCAACATACACATTACCCTATTTCCTATTTTAAAAGTTTTTCTTTGGGGGTCTTTGGATTCTGTCAAGTTAACTTTATCTTCTAATCTTTCTAAAAATGAACTTTCTAGCACTGGGGTGTGTTATGGAAGACCAGACATCTTCATTCCTATGTTCTTAAATCAAGTTTTGAAATAATTTATTTTGCATGCTTTTTTGTGTGTCATCTCTCAAGTCTCTCAATCTTCCAGCAATGTGCTATTGTATAACCTAAACATTTTTTCCTAATATACGGAAAGGATACTATAACTCTTTAAATATATTTCCTTGCTTTCTGCCAAGGTGCCATGTCTTATCATCACATCTATTTGATGCATTGGTAGTTTGCCTTTCCCCAACTGAAATCACTCACATTCATCTTCTTGCTGGAATTCAAAAGACCATACATACCTGCAAGATATAATAAACACACAGAGGATAACAAATGGTGGGGATTTTTCATTCAGGGATTGGAACACTCTCCTTCCTGCTCCCACTCCCACCTGCCTGGAACTTCTGTCACAGAAATCCTCTCTTCCCATAGCTGATGTGCTCAGAACAGAGGGTGGGATCACTGCCCTGTGTTCAGGCCTGCTCCCTTCACTGGTGTGGCACACAGGTCTACCACTGCCTCCACAGACTCTTCTCAAACTGGCCTCAATTGAAGCCTTAGGCATCTCTGCTTCTTCGCTATGTAAGAACTGGGTTTATTTAGCTCTTCTACTCTTTACTCAGAGTGCACCGTTCCATTAAAACTGCTCCCAACTAGCTGGTGAGAAGTTGCTGTGTAGCACAGGGAGCCCAGTCTGGCGTTCTGTGATGACATGGAGAGATGGGATTGGGGGGAGAAAGGGGGGTGTATGTATAATTATGGATGATTCCCATTGTGGTACAGCAGAAACCAACACAACATTGTGAAAATTAAAAAAAAATAATAATAAAAAAATGCTCCTAATTAAAATATCCTTATTCATTCTTTACCCACTTATACTTAATCCCTTTGCATCTTCATTTGGTACTTGTGGTCTTCATAAGACCTTCTTTATATTTGTCATAGAGGGAGATGAGTTGTTAGCAAAAAGAACAACTGACATCTATGGAGTTCTAGTTCTGATCCAGACATGCAAGCGATTTAATTTATTATCTTACTTTCTTCATAATCCTTTGAGGGATATATATCCCAAAGTGCTAACTCTGTAGTCTAGCTCCAGGGGTTTCAATTCCAGTTCTACCACTTAAGATCTGTAAGACTTTGAGTCAAGCACCTAAACTTTCTATACTTCAATTTCCTTTTCTTTCTTTCTTTCTTTCTTTCTTTTTTTTTTTTTTGAGAGTTTTATTTTTATTTATTTTATTTATTTATTTTTTTTTTACAGTGTTGTATTGGTTTTGCCATACATCAACATGAATCTGCTATGGGTGTACACGTGTTCCCAATCATGAATCCCCCTCCCATCTCCCTCCCCATACCATCCCTCTTGGTCAAACCAGTGCACCAGCGCCAAGCATCCTGTATCCTGCATCGAACCTGGACTGGCGATTCATTTCTCATATGATATTATACATGTTTCAATGCCATTCTCCAAAATCATCCCACCCTCTCCCTCTCCCACAGAGTCCAAAAACCTTCTATACATCTGTCTCTTTTGCTGTCTTGCATACAGGGTTATTGTTACCATCTTTCTGAATTCCATATATATGCGTAAGTATACTGTATTGGTGTTTTTCTTTCTGGCTTACTTCACTCTGTATAAGTTTCATCCACCTCATTAGAACTGATTCAAATGTATTCTTTTTAATAGCTGAGTAATACTCCATTGTGTATATGTGCCACTGCTTTCTTACCCATTCATCTGCTGATGGACATCTAGGTTGCTTCCATGTCCTGCCTATTATAAACACTTCTGCGATGAACATTGAGGTACACATGTCTCTTTCACTTCTGGATTCCTCGGTGTGTATGCCCAGCAGTGGGATTGCTGGGTCATAAGGCAGCTCTATTTCCAGTTTTTTAAGGAATCTCCACACTGTTCTGCATAGTGGCTGTACTAGTTTGCATTCCCACCAACAGTGTAAGAGGGCTCCCTTTTCTCCACACCCTCTCCAGCATTTATTGCTTGTAGACTTTTGGATCACTGCCATTCTGACTGGCGTGAAGTGGTACCTCATTGTGGTTTTGTTCCCTGATAATGAGTGATGTTGAGCATCTTTTCATGTGTTTGTTAGCCATCTGTATGTCTTCTTTGGAGAAATGTCTATTTAGTTCTCTGGCCCATTTTTTGATTGGGTCATTTATTTTTTTGGATTTGAGCTACAGGAGTTGCTTGTATATTTTTGAGATTAGTTGTTTGTCAGTTGCTTCATTTGCTATTATTTTCTCCCATTACGAAGACTGTCTTTTCACTTTGCTTATAGTTTCTTTTGTTGTGCAGAAGCTTTTAATTTTAATTAGGTCCCATTTGTTTATTTTTTCTTTTATTTCCAATATTTAATGATAGTACCTACCTTGTTGTTAATAAACATTAAACATTAAAGTCTATTGCATGTAAAATGTTTGGAACAGGGCCCAACTCAACCAATTTTAATAACATATTAATAATTTGACATTTGAAAAAACTATTTGACATATGAAAAAAACTAAGGCATGAAGAAATTTTATAACTTGCCCAGGTTACCTAGGTGTTGGTTATTGAAAGAGCAACAGTTGGCCCTTTAATGTATGTTGCTAGAGGGAATTAAGTAAGTAAACCATAAAACTTCAGGAAGGAATCCAGCTGTGTAGTCAAGGCTAGACATTTAATGGTGTGGCACAGGAAGTGTCCAGAGAGGGGTTACATGTATGAATGGTAGGCAGCCTCTTTACAAGGCTTATTACCCAAATTATCTCTCTCCTACCAAAAACCAGGGCAGGGAAACAGAAAAACCATCACACAGGGACACAGAGAACATATTTTTAGAAGGCATTTGAAAGTACACACTTAGAATAATGCTGCACACTCAGAAATGCTAATTTGTACAAAAATGTGCAATATCAAACAGGAACAAAAAATAGCTCAATCTTACTTATACATTCAGAGAAGGAAATGGCAACCCACTCCAGTATTCTTGTCTGGAGAATCCCAGAGACGGAGGAGCCTAGTGGGCTGCCGTCTATGGGNCAAACAGGAACAAAAAATAGCTCAATCTTACTTATACATTCAGAGAAGGAAATGGCAACCCACTCCAGTATTCTTGTCTGGAGAATCCCAGAGACGGAGGAGCCTAGTGGGCTGCCGTCTATGGGGTCGCACAGAGTCAGACATGACTGAAGCGACTTAACAGCAGCATTTATACATTCACCCATTCAAGACATATTTACTGAGTACCCACCATGTGCCAGATATAGTTCTAAGTGCTAGATAGAGCAGAGAAATAAGCCCCTGTTTTCATGGAGCTTACACTTAAGAGTCCAATAAATGCACAAACAGTTTGTGGGAATAAAGAGAATAAGGGATAAGATGAAAAGAGTTCATGTGATATGACAAAATGTTTATTCTTTAAATGTCAAGGTGGAAACTGAGAAATCTCTGTAATGGATGAGTATAGTTGTTCTGAGCCAGAGTAGCAACAGTATCACTTAGACCAACATGAAACAACAGAGAACCAAGAAACCAGTGAAGGAACCGCATGGAACCAGGACCTCCACAAAAGGATCCAGACAGAGGTCATGTAAAGACACTTTCCTTAGCCACTCTTAGTAAGAAGTGATCTGCTCTGAAATTATCAGTGTGAATTGTCTATGCTTGCCTTCTCAACAAGTATTTTCTTGTTACTTTATAAAATCTGGAATTCAAATAGCCCCTTCAGGTATTATTTGATGGTGCTTGAACAGAACAGGGCTAATGGACAGGTACAGTTGCAGTGCTAAACCCTGGAAGAGATAAACCCCAATAAGCAGCCCCTTCTACACAAAGGGACTTTAGCCCTGTCATCTATCACATATTGTCAGTTTATCTTCCCCTTTGCCGCCTTTTCCTGTGTTATCTTTGACCTATGATTTGCACAAAGTATACTACAAAACCTGAAGTTCCCATGTTACTATAAGAAAGAACTCAGAGGGAAGTTAGCTTATTTCTACTTCTCTTTTAAGTTGTCTTCCTGCTTCATACTATGGCTACTATGTTCTCATCTTTTAAACTCCTGAGGTCAGAATCATGTTTCATGTATTGGAGCCCCACACAATGCCAGACAAAAAACTCAAGCAGAGGAAGTTACATCTATAACAGGTAGTACTCCTTCTGCTTTAAAAAAAAGAAAGTGATACAAAAATTGTTTCAAAATGGCCCAAAGACCTAAAAGTAAGAGCTGAAATCATAAAGCTCTTAGAAGAAAACATATCAAAGCTTCATGATATCGGATTTGGCAGTTATTTCTTGACTATGACACCAAAAGTACAGGCAACATAAGAAAAAATAGATAAATTGGACACATCAAAATTTAAAACTTTTGTACAAGAATACTATCAACAGAGTGAATAGGCAAACACAGAATAGAAGCAAATATTTGGAAATTATATATCTGAAAAGGGGTTAATAACCAGAATATATTTTTAAAGTCCAACAATTCAACAACACAACAACAAACTGATTTTAAAATGGGAAAGGACTTGAAAAGACATATCTCCCAAGTATCTATACAAATAGGCAGTAATCACATAAAAACATATTCAACACATTAGGGAACTTGAAATCAAAATCACAGTAAGATACCACTTCATACCCATCAGGATGACTGTGATTTTAAAAAACAGAAAAAAAACAAGCACTTGCAAGGATGTGGAGAAAAGGAAACTTTTGGGTGCGATGGGTACAAATGTAAAATGGTACAGCTAATATGAAAACTGGTACAGCAATTTCTAAAAAAAATTTTTTAATTAAACAGAATTATCAGTATCTCCACTTCTGAGTACATATACAAAAGAACTGAAAGCAGGGACTCAAACAATTATTTATACACCCATATTCATAGTAGCATTATTCAGAACAGCCAATAGGTGGAAGCAACATAAGTATCCAACCACAGATGAAAGAATAAACAAAATGTGGAATATACCTGCATACAACAAAATACTATTCAGCCTTTAAGAAAGAAGTTCTAAGACATGGGGCATCATGGATGGACCCTAAAGACATTACACTAAGTGAAATAAGCCAGTAACAAAAGGATAAATACAATGTGATTCCACTCATATGAGGTGCCTAGAATAATTAAATTCATAGAGAAAATAGATTGGTAGTCCTCTAGGGGTTGACAGGGAAGAAATGAGGAGTTATCATTTAACAGGTACAGGTCCAAGATTGCTAGATGAAAAAAGTTCTGGCAACGAATGATGGTGATTGCACAGAAATGTGAGTGTACTTAATGTCACTGAGCTGTACCCTTAAGATAGTAAATTTTATGTACATTTTACTATATAAAAAAGAATTTAAAAGAAGATAAAGAAGCCGAAGATGAAGAAAAAGAGGAAGAGGAAGGAATAGAAGAAAAAGAGAGGAGGAAGCGGAAAAGCATCAAGAACAATCACCATCCGTTTCACTATCTGGAAGAAAATTGGAGACATTTCCCCAACTGACTCCATCATTCTGAGCCCTCTCCTTTACTTATTATCATTTGTTTGTGACATGGTGCTTCCTGGGTCAGAAAGATCCCCTGGAGTAGGAAATGGCAATCCACTCCAGTATTCTTGCCTAGAAAATTTCATGGACAGAGGAATCTGGTGGGCGACAGTCCTTAGGGTCACAAAACAAGTCAGGCGTGACTGAGCGACTGGGCACATACACACACAAACACACACTTCTGCCCAGGAACTGGGATGAATTTTAATTTGGAAGGATACTTATATTAAAGTTATTGGGATAAAAGGGTCAGTTAATTTTACACCCACATTTTTTTCTCCCCTCTTTCACTTTCTGTGTTTCCCCCTCACATGCATGCACGTGAAAGGGAAACACACACACACACACCCTTGCACTTGATATTTTTCAGGTAGGTATGTAATTTTTTTTACTTTGAACATAGTCTAATAATACTATATTCCTAAAAAATCTGAAATAAGTGGGATTAATAATAAATCTATTATTATAAACTCCTGCTAGAAAGGAACAATGCAGTTATCCTGTGGGTAGATCAACTCCCCATATATACATAGAAATTTGACAAAAGGAAAGCAAGGAAATGGGCAGTTTTGTGAGGAAAGATGTTATTAGAATTGAAGGAAGATAAGGTTTCCAGGGGCAAAAAACAGCGGCCTCTCAATTCTCTCCCTGGGGCTTTAAAAATTCCAAGTGTGGTGTATTTTTCAGACTGTTGCAATAAGAACAGATGATAGCTAAACAATCTGGACAAAAGCTGTGCCCAGTTATTTCTGTGGTCATTTGTGGTTTGTTATGACATTCTCCAGTCTACTTACTGTTTCATGAAACAACCAAGCAAGGGTCTCTGTTGGATTTTCTAGAGGGTTTTCCTTGTGTGCTGCATGCTTTCATTCAGACCATAGGGAAGGAAAGTTTCTTTGGTCCCCTTATGCCTAGCCATTGCAATACTGAGATCATGGCACTTTTCTCAAGGTCTTGTCATAAGTGAGCTGTGGGACNATTTTCTAGAGGGTTTTCCCTGTGTGCTGCATGCTTTCATTCAGACCATAGGGGAGGAAAGTTTCTTTGGTCCCCTTATGCCCAGCCATTGCAATACTGAGATCATGGCACTTTTCTCAAGGTCTTGTCATAAGTGAGCTGTGGGACCAGCACCTGTCCCAGTGTTTCATCTTACCATAGCCACTAGGGACCCACTGTGACTGATCACAGCCTGCCCCGTGTTTGATTAGATGGTACCGAATCCTTGCTTTGGTGTATGGCTAAAAGAGGTCAAACAAGGGTAAGTTATTAGTACCATCAGTTTAAATGTCCCAGAGCCAACCACCTTCTGGGATCTGTTTTCAGATTCTGTCTCCATTATCCTAGGAAGCAGCGTAGAAACCAGAAAGCCTTTCCTCCTTCTGGGTCTTTCCTTAAAACATCAACAAGTGGAGGAAAAGTGATGTGAAAGTTGGTACTGCTAGCCTCATTTTACAGATGAAAAGTTTGAAAACTGTAACAGTGAAGAAGACAACTTGGGAACTTGTGAAAGCCCAGGACTCTGGCCTCGATCATGACCAAGAACAAATCCTAGCTCTCACTCACTAGGTATACAATCTTTGGCAAATCACTTAAACTCTCTGCCTCAGTTTTCTCATCTATAAGACATACATTATAATAATACCTCTTCCATCAAATGGCTGTGGAAAGGAAAGTACCAAAGACAATGCCCAGCACATAGAAAGTGCCAATTCAAGTTCACTGTTAGTATAATTATTACAATTATCATGATCATTAGGAGACTTAAGCTCTCTCTTAGCTATTGCAAAGCTCATATATTTCTGTATCTGTCCAGATGCTCTCAGTTATGTTACATTAACAGCTAACCCCCCAAATCTCAGCAGCTTACCACAAAGGATGTTTTCTCGCTCTTGCAACATGACTGTCAGTCAGCTGTGGCTCTCCTCTGCATCGCCTTCATTCTGTGACCCAGGAAGATGAAGCAACACCCTTGGCACTCTGGCCTAGGACTGAGGAAAAAGAAAACAAAGTGAAGTCCAAACAGCTTTGTAATGCCTCTGTCCAGGAACATCCGTGTTCTACTTGCACTTATTTCCCACTGGCCCAAGCAAGCCCAGACTCAACCATATAGAGAACTTTAATCCCCCATGTTGAGGGGAAGCAGAGTGGGTTAACAGTGATAGATCCACCACGGTGGAAGCTGTAAAGCCCTATGCCACTCCACCTTTCTGTAAATTGAGGCTTATGATATTGTAACTTTCTGTAAAGTTATATTTATGATAATAAAGTTAAAAAGTCTAAAAAGAGAGACAGTCTTGCCTGGAGAATCCTGTGGATAGAGAAGCCTGGTGGGCTGCTGTCCATAGGGTTGCACAGAGTCGGGCATGACTGAAGTGACTTAGCATGCATGCATGCATTGGAGAAGGAAATGGCAACCCACTCCAGTATTCTTGCCTGGAGAATCCCAGGAACGGAGGAGCCTGGTGGGCTGCCATCTATGGGGTCACACAGAGTCGGACACGACTGAAGCAACTTAGCAGCAGCAGCAGGAAACTTGCTCTTTTTCTGTGGCTATTATTTCCATAAATGTATAGTGATGTCATTATGCTGTCATGCAAAGAAGATGAAATAATAGGAGGCAGCAGCCACATGAGTCTGCTGAAGTCTTGAGACCCTGTCCCCAGGACCACTGCTGCTTCATGACCCCCACCTTCTTCATACCACAGGTTGACAGGTAGTTATTCTCTGAAAGATGCCAAAGCAACATTCTTCTATTAAATTTGTCCTGCCATTTCACCTTTCAGCAACATGAGTCTTCCACAAAGAAAGAGACTAGAAACACCATCAGTCCTATCTTTTGAGCCTCTATTTGTAAATAAATTCAGAAATCAGAATCACGGTCTTTATCTCATGCCATAGCATGAGAAGAAAATGTTTATGCTACTTAGGGTCTCTGATGACTCCACACAAATTTCAGAATTATTTTGTATTGTGAAAAAAAATGCCATTAGAATTTTGATAGGGATTAAATGAATCCATAGATTTCTTTGTGTAACATGGACATTTTAATGATGATTTTTCCAACCCATAATCATGGTATATATCTTTCCATCCATTTGTATCTTCTTCAATTTTGTCATCAATGTCTAATAGATTTTAGAGTAAAGACTTTTTACCTCTATGGTTAAACTTATTCTTAGGTGTTTTATTCTTTTTGACGCAACTGTAAATGCTATTTTTTTTTCATTTCTCTTTCTGATAACTCATTATTACTCTACACAAATGCAACAGATTTCTGTAAACAAATCTTATATCCCCAAACTTTACTGAATTGATTTATTAGTTCCAAAAAGAAGTCTGGATGGAATTTTCTATATACAGTATTATGCTATCCACTAATAGTGATGGTTTTACTTTTCCCTTTTCAGTTTGAATGGCTTTTACTTCTTTTTCTTGCATAACTGCTGTGAAGTCCTAATCAACAAAAATGACAAGAATGGGCATCCTTGGCTTGTTTTGAAAAATAGGCAACACTTTTTACCATTGAGTATGATGTTAGCTGTGGGTTTGTTTGTCTGGATGAACCTGGAGGGTATTGTGTTAACTGAAATAGATCAGACAGGGAAAAATAAATATGCATACTTTTACTTATATGTGGACTCTAAAAAACAAATGAACAAAAACAGGAACAAACTCACAGATACAGAGAACAAGTAGGTGGTTCCCAAAGGGGAGAGAGGTGGAAAGATGGATGAAATAAGTGAAGGGGATTAAGAGGTACAAACTTTCAGCTATAATATAGATAAGCCATGAGGATATAATATATAATTTAAATAGGGGATATAGTCAATAGTACTGTGACAACTTAGCTTTGTGATGGATGAAAATTCATCTTATTAAGGTGATCATTTCATAATATATAAAAGTATTAAACCACTACTGTACACCTGAAATATTATATACTAATTATTACTCAATTTAAAGATAAAAAAGAAAAATAATAATAAATTTTATTTAAAATAAAGTAAGCAAGGTCTTGTGATGGCAAATAAATTGAGTGATCAAGGAAGGCTTCTTGGAGGTGGTTTCATTTGAGCAGTGATGAAAGGAAGAGACAGCCACTTAAAGAGAAATGGCAGAAGAGCATCTAAGCAGAGGGAACCTCAAGCACGATACTCTGAAGACAGAACAAGCTGGCTTAAGGATAGAAGTTGAGCTAAGGGATCTAGAATGTTGTGATCCAGAGAAAAAGAAGTAAAGTCAGAAATATGAACAATCCCAGAACACTTTCTTCACTTAACCCTGTTACTAATGATAGTGTGGATCTCCAAGACCCTTTTGTACCTGCTTCAAAAATTGTTTCCTAGGCTCTCTAAGCTCCTTCTTAGGAGATGACTAAGAGACAGTTCTACACACATGGACATCACCAGATGGTCAACACCGAAATCAGATTGATTATATTCTTTGCACCCAAAGATGGAGAAGCTCTACACAGTCAGCAAAAACAAGACTGGGAGCCAGCTGTGGCTCAGATCATGAACTCCTTATTGCAAAATTCAGACTTGAATTGAAGAAAGTAGGGAAAAAACACTAGACCATACAGGTATGACCTAAATCAAATCCCCTACGATTATACAGTGAAAGTGGCAAATAGATTCAAGGGATTAGATCTGATAGAGTGTCTGAAGAACTATGGATGAAGGTTCATGACATTGTATAGAAGGCAGTGAAAAAGACCATCCTCAACAAAAATAAATACAAAAAAGCAAAATGGTTGTCTAAGGAGACCTTACAAATAGCTGAGAAAAGAAGAGAAACTAAAGGCAAAGGAGAAAAGGAAGGATATAATCATCTGAACACAGAGTTCCAAAGAATAGCAAGGAGAGATAAGAAAGCTTTCTTCAGCAATTGATGCAAAGAAATAGAGGAAAACAATAGAATGGGAAAGATTAGAGAGCTCTTCAAGAAAAGTAGAGATACCAAGAGAACTTGCAAAGATGGGCACAATAAAGGACAGAAATGGTATGGACTTAACAGAAGCAGAAGATGTTAAAAAAAAAAAAGGTGGCAAAAATATACAGAACTATACAAAAAAAGATCTCAATGGTGCAGATAACCACAATGATGTGATCATTCACCTAGAGCCAGACATCCTGGAATATGAAGTCAAGTGGGCCTTAGGAAGCATCACTACAAAGCTGGTGGAGGTGATGGAATTCCATTTGAGCTATTTCAAATCCTAAAAGATGATGCTGTTAAAATGCTGCACTCAGTATGCTAGCAAATTTGGAAAATTCAGCAGTGGCCACAGGACTGGAAAATGTCAGTGTTCATTTCAATCCCAAAGAAAGGCAACGTCAAAGAATATTCAATCTACCACACAATTGCATTCTTCTCATATGCTAGCAAAGCAATGCTCAAAATTCTCAAGAGAGGCTTCAGCAGTATGTGAATCAGGAACTTTCAGATGTTCAAGCTGCATTTGGAAGAGGCAGAGAAACCAGGTGCCAAAACACCAACATCCATTGGATTATCAAAAAAACAAGAGAGTTCCAGAAGAACAACTATTTCGGATTTATTGACCACACCAAAGCCTTTGACTGTGTGGATCACAACAAACTGTGGAAAATTCTGAGAGAGATGGGAATACTAGACTGCCTTACCTGCCTCCTGAGGAATCTGCATGTGGGTCAAGAAGCAACAGTTAGAACTGGATATGGAACAACAGACTAGTTCCAAATTGAGAAAGGAGTATGTCAAGGCTGTATATTGCTGCTCTGCTTATTTAACTTATATGCAGAGTACATCATATGAAATGCCAAGCTGGATGAAGCACAAGCTAGTATCAAGATTGCTGGAAGAAATATCAATAACCTCAGATATGCAGATGACACCACCCTTATGGCAGAAAGTGAAGAGAAACTGAGAAGGCTCGTAATTAAAGTGAAAGAGGAGAGTGAAAAAGCTGGCTTAAAATTCAACATTCAAAAAACTAAGATCATGGCATCTGGTCCCATCACTTCATGGCAAATAAATGGGGAAACAGTGGAAACACTGAGAGACTTAATTTTCTTGGGCTCCAAAATCACTGCAGATAGTGACTGCAACCATGAAATTCAAAGATGCTTGATCTTTGGAAGAAAAGTTATGACCAATCTAGACAGCATATTAAAAAGCTGAGACATTACTTTGCCAATAAAGGTCCATCTAGTCAAAGCTATGGTTTTTCCAGCAGTCATGTACAGATGTGAGAGCTGGACCATAAAGAAAGTTGAGTGCCAGAAATTTATGCTTTTGAACTATAATATTGGAGAAAATTCTTGAGAGTCCCTTGGACTTTAAGGAGATCCAACCAGTCCATCCTAAAGGAAATCAGTAAGTCCTGAATATTCATTGGAAGGACTGATGCTGAAGCTGAAACTCCAATAATTTGGCTACCTGATACAAAGGAAGGCAGGAGGAGAAGGGGATGACAGAGGATGAGATGGTTGGATGGCATCACCAACTTGATGCACATGAGTTTGAGCAAGATCTGGGAGCTGGTGATCGACAGGGAGTTTTGGTGTGCTGCAGTCCATGGGGTCACAAAGAGTCAGATATGACTAAGGGGCTGAATTGAACTGAAGCTCCTTCTCATTATTCAGGCCTCTCAGCATAATTATCACTTCTTCAGAATGGGCTTTCCTGGATGGACACACACACACACACACACACCAGCAACCATCTCAAACATCTTGTCTTGTTTCACATCCTTGATAGCATTTATCACTATCTGACTTCGCTTTTGTTTAGTTAACTGTCAGCCTCCACCACCACCACTATCCTCCACTCCTTACTGCCACTAGAATGCAAGATATATGAGAACAAGCAACTTTTCTGTCTTAGTCCACACTCCCAGTATCTAGACCCATGCTTGGCACATGACAGACACTCAAAAGTATTTCATGAAAATCTTCTGTCATTTTTCTCTTGGAAACAGGCTCTGAGTCAGAGATTTGTGCTCAGGAAATTAATAGGGAGTGGTCTTGGGTAAAATGTGTAATAGAGTGAGGGGAACAGAAATAGGTAGAGGGATGAATTGAACCCTCAGATGCAGCTGAGCTAGCATGGCCCTTTAGAGAGGCTCCTGATACAGACCAAACAGGGCTCAGCCTCATGGTTCCACATGGTCCAGTCACAGTAAACGGGTTGCACCTAGGGAGGAGCTGGGGGTTAATTCAGGGCAAGGCAGCTTCCTTCAGCCAAGGACAAGATCTGAAGAAGTCCTCAACTGTGAGATATTAGCAGCCAAAACTTGGGCCAAGTTGGGAGTTGAAGGGGGAAA